>ML789006.1:269104-291496 GCA_009831015.1 Picea engelmannii
TGTCAACCTTGTAGGTTGAGGTGTTTTAGAAGAAGGAGCATTGTTCTCTCTATAAATGTTAGGATTGGTCCTTCTAGTAGCCATAGCCATATTTTTACTTTCAACATTTCTTGCCACCTTAAATGCATTCTCCAATGATTTGGTTTCCCAAAGGCGAACCTCATGTTGAATGTTATCCTTTAAAGCTCCTATGAATACATCAATCAAGTTCTCATTTGGAATATCTGTTATCTTTATATTCAATCTTTGGAAATTCTCAATGTGCTCGGTAACTCAACCCTTTTGCTTGAGATTTATCAATTGGCTAAATAAGGTATTGCTCCTTGTATCCTCATAGTGTGCTATCATTTCTTCCATGAAAATTGTCCAAGTGACGAGTGATTTGCGAGAACAAAGCCATCGATACCATACAAATTGATTGGGTTCTAAATATAAAGAAGCAATTCGTACCTTTTGTGTATGTGGCACATTATGTAGATCAAAGAATTGCTCCATCTAAAGTATCCATGTGATTAGGTCCTTGCCATCAAACTTCCTCATATCGATCTTAGGAACGTGGTTGGTCTTCAACCCAAAGTTGGAGTTTCTCCATTCTTGATTCACCTTCCTTGTGTCCTCATCATGAATTTCATGGGACGCATTTTCACTTTCAGGTGTCTTCTCTGTTACGAATTTTTTCAATACGTCCATGATCTCCTCTTTTAAACCATCCATCTTTGCCTCCAACTTAGCTTCCATCTCTTGTAGTTCATCTTTTGTTACTATCTTCTTTTGTAAATCATTTATGTCCCTATGCATTTCTTCACCTTCATGAAGAGTCCAAGTAGGATTGTCTGGAGGCTTATTTGGTGTAGAAGTTCCCTTTTTGGGTGGCATGTTGTCCAAGTATCACTTTTGAACCTTGATTTTGAGTTGGTTCTGCTAGACAATCTTTCTTTTGTTGTATCTCCAAAGTTTCAGCGCTTATGGGTATGAAACTTTCTTTTATGTAGTTCTCTGATATTTCTTCTCTGCAATTCTACAGGTCTGATCAAAATTGTATGTGCCAAGTGGAATTTACAGTAACTTCCCCACAACTTGTTGATTTTTGGTTTTTCCCGGATATCTCACTTGTATAGCGTGCCCCACACAAAATAATTGATATAAAATTATGAAACTCGTACCATAAATACTACAGACTGTCCACTATCCAATGAAACTGGTCCCACTCAATTTGGATACTCTAGGAAGAAGTTATGAGTGTTTTAGCTGGAACACCTTCTTGAGACTAGTCAATAGGACTAGTCAGATACCCTATCTTACACAGGTTGTATATACAAATGTAAGATGACCCAAAATCTAAAAATTTTACCACATATACCTTACTAATTTTTGTGAATAGTCTCTAGAGTTCAGGGTCTGAAACATTATAGAAAAAAAATTATAGTGAAAATTCCGCAATGACTCAGTTCAGGATGATTCTAGAACCCTATCTTGCACAGGCTGTATCTCCAAAAGTATAAGGCATCAAGAGCTGAAATTTTAACCCAACATACCTTGATCCGTCTACTAAATATCCTCCAAGCCATTCCTTCTGAAACGTTGTAGAAAAAAATTTATAGTGAAAATTCCAAGGTGTCTCCGATGTAGCAGCGAAATCCCAAGACCTTGAGCTCTGATACCATATGTTAAGAACCAAATATCAATATAGCATAGAAAAACCTCAAAATAAGTACCAATGCCTTTGAAAAAGAGATAATTTCAGATAATAAGCCTCTTTGAGGGGGCAACCTCCTTTTACCCCACATAAATGTTCAAGTACAAGATGATTCCAAATGAAAATGTCTCCTTGGTATATATAGGAGACTAGGAGCTATAATTACAACTAATGGAATAAAGCTAACATAAATAAAATAACATTACTAATGTAATATTCCCCAATTAAGGGGTAATGAGCCAATATTAGGGCTTAACATTTTCAAGGGTTCTACCACCAGTAACTTCCTGAAGCGCACAAGGTCGAAGTCATTCTCAATCATCCGATCTGTTGAAGGGACTAGTCAACGATCAGATCAAGGCATGACCGTGGGATGCACAAGCGTTAGATCAAGGTTTGGGATTGATTGTAGAGCGTGAAGGGAGGATTAAACATCACGTTGATTCCACTTCAGGAATTGATCAGGACCATTGGATCTTCCCGAGCAAGAGATCGACGGTTATGGTTGATCCGCCAAAAATCGCACAACATTAACTGCGGAGTTGGGGTGACGGGCTAAACCACGAGAAATTTGGATCTCTGAAATCCACGGAGACCATCGATCCCCATCCACCCATTGATCTAACGACTGGTAAGTACTCCGAAAGATTGAAAGGTTGCAGAGGCTGGAAGTCCCGAAGTAAAAACAATCATCCATATCATCCTGTGATTAAAATGTGACCGTCGATATTGACAAGTGATCAAGCACTTATTTAGCTTAACGCCTAGTCACCACATGTGGTCGTATGAAATAAAAGGTCTCGAAGAGTATTTTGTGCGAAATTTAACACACAAAATGAGAAGTTTATTTCGGTCGTGAAGGAACGTTAAACCAAACAAGATATAGACTTTGTCCTGATCTATCTTAAGCAATTCAATACATACTATACATTAGAGAGGTGATAAAAAAGGTTAGATCTGATCAACAAACATTAAGGAAGGAAATAAAGATGAGTGGGATCGAAATAATGAAGTCGATCCATGACTGTGATCGACTCTTAAAGGTTGATCAACATTATATGATAACGAATGAGCCCTGTCATGATATTATATGAATAATAATAAAGGAAGCACAAATGGATATTAACGAGCCCACAATCATTTTAAAAGAATGGTTTTAAGGAAGCAGTTGTTTTCAATACTTAGTGATGGGTTAAAATGCTGAATCAATTTACAAAGGATTTGAAGACTTTAAACAAACTATTATTATTAATAATAATAGTAGAAGTTATTATTATTAAAATGAATGAAAGGGTGCAATGATTCATTATCAAAAGACACAATCATTCAAGTTCACACCAATTGGAAGACTATATAAACAAAGATGTATGGTGAACAAAAGTGTAGTTGAATTTGTTGAAGTATATATATATTTATATATAATGGATTGAATGAAGGTTCATTCTATCAGGTTGGTGCCTGTTTACAAGCTGGGTCTTGTATGAGGATTGGATTCCTCACATCTCAGCTGGATCTGAGATCAACAAGCTAGGACTTGTTATGAGGGTTTGATTCTGCATTTCTCAGTTGGATCTGAGAACTACAAG
This sequence comes from Picea engelmannii, assembly GCA_009831015.1. Taxonomy (NCBI): domain Eukaryota; kingdom Viridiplantae; phylum Streptophyta; class Pinopsida; order Pinales; family Pinaceae; genus Picea; species Picea engelmannii. Next base: position 272,387 of record ML789006.1, read on the forward strand.
CTGGGTCTTGTAACAAAGAGATGGGTCTCTCATAATTGTTTGAAGATGAAGATTGATCTTATGTATTCATTCAAGTTAAATAAATAAATAAAATATCTATTATTTTATATATTGGTTGAGAAATTGAAATAAATATATGTTGTTCAATTAATTTATGAAAAGTTGAAAATTGTCCAAATTTTTGTGACCTTGATTCACCCCCCCCTCTCAGTGTCAAGTGTACATTTCAAAAATAAGTACAATATATGAATATATTCTTATGATACAAATGACATCGAATATTGAACCCATATGTACTAGAGAATTAAGTGTTATGGTGTTGACATTGATGTCATGTTATGGTGTTTTGATTGATGTAAAAAGGGGGAAAATGTTGGACATGGTGTTATGGAGTTGGCATTGATGTCAAAGAGAGTAAATATGGTCATCATTGCAAATGGATAATCCAATATGGACCCATACAAGTCACATATGGAAGAATTAATAATATATGGTTTATTGAAAGTGTCACTGGAAATGAGAAATGTCCCAACACAAGTATGTTGTTCATCCTTGAAGATATCATGAATTTTTTTACAATGGAACTATGTCTAGTTTTATGCCTATGTCTTTACCATCTACTAAAATAGTGAATACAACATTGGAACAAATTGTTTCCTCAGTTCATTGTGTTAATTTTATTGTAACAGTAGCCACCAGTATACTTCGATATGTGACAGGATTAACATCTTCCCTCCAGGCCATATCAAAATTTGTTTTTAGTGTCTACTCCATTAAGTCTGTGTCCTCATTGAAAAGTCAATCGTCAACACAAGAACATAAAAATTACAAAAAACTTATTTTTTTTTTATCTCAAACTATGATTCCAACAACGTCGAGACTACCCTAGCAGAGTTGGGGGTGACACTTAGAAAATGTTGCATACAAATGAAATCATTTGGTAGAGTCTATAGTGATGGTCGAATTGAACAACTATGATTGAGTGTAAGCAGATCAAATGACTCGAATTCATTTTTGCGTTTGAACACACACAAAATTTAATGGAAGAGGGAAGACACAAAAGTATATTATGTTAAAATTAACTATCCACGTGTCAATGTTAAGTTGTATCACATTTTGGCTTGGGAATATTTCGAGTTCATTTTTCAAATGCGAAATTTATGTGGACAATCCACTCAAAGGTTGATTAAATATGAATCGTCGATTTGATTGGCACCTAGATAAGCTTGGACCGTCCACTCAATGGTTGATTAAATCTGAAATCGTTGATTTAATTAAATGCCAAAGTTAAGCCTTATATGTATTTTCTCTTAGTCATAGGTCGAGGTCATATGGAAAATACAAAGATGTTATAAGTTAAAATCCCATATAGCACCTAGTTATAGGGTATAGTCACTTGATAAATAAAAGAAGTGCCTTTGGGCTAGGTTATAGAACACGACTTTGCGCCTTATTTATCTAGCTATTCATCACATTGTTTAGTCCTATGGGAAAAGGGGCCAAAGTATTAACACCTACCCAATTTTCGATAAAAGAAAGGGACTAAAGAACAAATTAAAGCTCAAATCTAATCTATTGAAGAATTGAGGACACAGTGGTAGTGTAGGATCGAAATAGAAGAGTCAATCCATACCTGTGATTGACTCATAAGGTATGCAAATCACACAGGTGAAAATAAAGGAGCCAATCCATACATATGCAAATGGGCTTACAAATTGTAATTGAAGAGATATTTACACAGAATAATAAACAAAGGAGGAAATATGTTAATGAAAATGACAAAATTATTGTTATTTTATTAATAAAATGAAAAGGCACATTGGTTCATTTTCTTTTTTTTACAAAGAGACACATTGGTTCAATGCCATCCACCTTTTGGAAGACTATATAAACATAAAAATATGGTGAAGAAGAGAGGGGTCTTTGGGAGCTAATTCAAAAGATCAAAATAGAGGTAGAGTCCAAGGAAGAAATTGAAATTTGAAATATGCACATGAAGTGAGGGTGGAAGGGAGGAGAAAGGGAGGCTTGGAGTCCTCTACAGGTAGGATCCTAAACAACGAGGAGTTGCAACTTCCTCAAGTTGGTGCTTGAAAACAGAGGATTGAAGTCCTCTACAAGTTGGAGCCTTAAACAATAGGGAGTTGCAGCTTCCTCAAGTTGGTTCTTGAAAACAGGGGATTCGTGTCTCCTTGAGTAGGTGCTAAAAAATAAAGGAGATTGGCATCTCCTACAATTTGTAGCTTGTAAAAGAAATATAAATTTTATGATTGTTACATTTAAAATTCCATGCACTGCACTTTCTTGTTGATCAATTGTTATGCTTAATAATTTTAATAATTAATAGATTAAAATTGTGAAAAAGATTCACCCCCCCCCCCTCTCAGTATTGAATAACATTTCAACAATTGGTATCAGATAAAGGTTCATTCACCACAATCTAATCACTAGAAGGAATATTATGAGAAATTACAATGGATCAACAAGAAGGAATGTCCTCTAACACAACACCATTATTCAAAGGAAATGATTATGCATTTTGGAGTATAAGGATGAAAAGTTATCTGATGGCCCTTGGTTGTAATTTTTGGTTATTTGTGGTAAATGGTTACACTGCACCAACTACTACACCTTCAAATGTTGTTGCAAAGAAACTCTGTAATGATAATTCAGGGGTTGTTAATGCAATTCTAAGTGTATTAGCAAACTCTTTATTTGTAAAAGTGATGCATTGTAAATCAACAAAATAAATTTGGGAGAAACTTAAAATCATCTATGAAGAATATGCCAAAGTCAAGCAAGCAAAACTTCAAACATACAAAGGGTGGTTTGAAGGTCTGAAGATGAAAGAGGAAGAAAACATTGCATAATATCTTCAAAGAGTGGATGAAATTGTCAATTAAAGCAAAGCTCTGGGAGAAGGTATAGAAGACAAAATTATTGTTCAAAAGGTGTTGATATCATTACCAATGATATATGATGCCAAGGTATCTACCTTGGAATATCGAGAAGAACTTAACAAGCTTACAATGGATGAACTTCATAGGATTCTTATAGCCTATGAAATGATAGCAGGGAAAGAAAAGCCATCAAAAAGGGAAGCAACCTTTAAAGCATCAAAAGAAACAAAGAACCATGATCATATGTCGAATGAAAATCACTTAGAAATATCAAATGAAGAAGAGGCTAATTTTATAAGGAAACTCAAGAAAGGGTCTAGGAAATACAAAGGGAAGTTACCTCTCAAATGTTTCAACTGTGGAAAAATTGGGCATTTTGCCTCCAAATGTCCCTATCCCAAGCAGGAGGATAGTGATAATGATGAAATTCGCAACCATAAAGAACATAAGGGAAAAATTGGAAACAAGAAGAAATTCTACAAGAAAAAGAAAAACTTTTACTCCAAAGAAGACATTAGTTCATCTGACATAAGTGAAGATGAGGAGACATATATTCTATTTATGGGCATAGAAACTCAAAATAGTGTTGCTAATGATAATATTGGAAATGAAGGAAACTCTGAAGTTGAAGGAGAATTAGACCTTGAAGAAGAAATTATTAGTGCTCTCAAAGAACTGATAAAATATAAAAGGAAGAATAAATCATTAAGAGGACAATTATTATAATATGAAGAAGAAGAAAAATCAAGAGAAAAGGAAGTTTCAAAAACCATCAAGGAATTGGAACAAATCATTAATTATTTGAAGACTCAACTCCAAGAAACTAAAAGAGTTGAAGAATTCATAAGTAAACAACTCAATGAAAAACAACAAGACTGTGAAAAACTAAAGGCTTAATTTTTTTTCTAAAAAGGGAACTTGAGAAAGGAAACAACCAATCGAGATTTGAAAACAACTCAAAAATATTGAATGATATTCTTAACAGTCAAATATCATCAAACAATAAGATAGGATTGGGTTATGATCAAAATAATTCTAACAAAATATCTAACTCTACCTCCTAGGAAACTGATAAAAATCCAAAAAGTTATGCAACTGCCATTCAAAGCTCTTTCTAAAAGGAAGAAAGAAAAATAAAGACTGATTCTAATCAACATAAATTTGCTCTCCCTTCAAAAGAAAATGAATATACAAGGAATACAACTACAAGAAGAACTCCCCCCAAAAGGTATCAACATCTATTTTTTGGCTATTGCTTCTCTTGCAATAATTTTGGGCATAAAGAATCACATTGTAGAGCTTATGGAAAGAACAATCATAAAAGTGTTCAAAGATATGGTTATAAGAATAACAAGAATAGTAATAATCAAGGGAATAGAAACTATAATTCATTCTCTCCATTACAAGATGAAAATGTTGAATGCTACAAATGCAACAATTATGGTCGCAAAGTTAGTGATTGTAGACTACCAAAACATCCCATGAAGATTTCCAACATTCAAGAAGAAAAGCATAAGAAGACATGGAAAGAAAAACAAATAGACAAAAAGAAAACAGAATGTAAGGTAGCCTTATATGATAAAAATAAAAGAAGCCAATGGTATGTTGATAATGGATGTTCAAAGCATATGACAGGAGATCAAAACAAATTCCTCAGTCCAAAAAGGAAAGAAAAAGGAAGGGCTACATTTGGAGATGATGTCTCTGCCAAGATACTTGGAAAGGGTACAGCCAGTTTGGGAAATAACAAAGCTAAGGCTGAAAATGTGCTATTAGTTGAAAATTTGAAGCCTAATCTCCTTAATGTGAGCCAAACATGTGATAAAGGACACATACTCATATTTGACTTTAAAAAATGTGAAAATAGAAAAGAAGACTCGGGAAAATTAGTGGTTGTTGCACCCAAGACACCAAGCAATGTATATATCTTAAACATAGAAGAAAAAGTAAAATGTTGCATGAGCCAAATAGACTAAATTCGGCTATGGCACAAATGAATGGGACACATAGGCTTTGATAATTTGATAAAAGTTAGTAAAAAGAAAGTTGTGAAAGATATGCCAAATATTATAAAACCTTCAAACTCTGCTTGTAAGCACTGTCAACATGGAAAGCAAACAAAAGTAAGATTCAAGACAAAAGACTACTCTACATCAAGACCATTAGAACTTGTTCATACTAACCTCCGTGGACCAACAAGAAATAAAATCATACAAGGTGAACATTACTTCATTTTATTCATTGATGACTATACAAGAATGACCTGGGTATCCTTTCTAAAAGAGAAATCAGAAGTATTCAAAAAATTTAAAGTCTTCAAAGCACATGTTGAAAATGAGACTGATCTCAAAATCAAGTGTCTAAGATCAGACAATGGAGAGGATTTTACCTCAAATGATTTCAACAAGTTTTGTGAAACTCGTGGAATTAAAAGACACTTTTAAGCTCTGAGAACTCCTCAACACAATGGAGTTGTTGAGAGTAAAAATAGAACTATTCAAGAAGCAGCCAAAACTATGTTAAATGAAGCCAAACTCCCAAATATATATTGGAGAGAAGCAATGTATAGAACAATGTACACACTTAACAGAGAATATCTTAGATTTAACCATGACAAGACACCATATGAGTTGTGTTTTGGCAGACCAACATCAGTCAAACACTTCAGAGTCTTTGGGAGCAAATGATATATTCAAAGAGATGATGATAACCTAGGAAAATTTGATTCCATATCATATGAAGGGATATTTCTTGGTTACTCATCAAACAAAAAGGCCTACATATGCTATAACCTGAAGCTGCACAAAATTGTGGAAAGTGAAAATGTAAAAATTAATGACCTAAAATCAAGAAGAATCAAATCTCAAGATAATTTACTATTTAATGAAAGGAGAAGAAATGATGGTGATGAAGAAGAAATTGAAGAAATACAAGAGGATGAATTACAAAGTGAAGAAGAAAAGGAAGAGGAAGAATCACTAAGACAATATTCAAAAGCACCATCAAGGAGAGTACAAATAAATCATCTTGAAATTCAAATCATAGGCAACAAAAGTGTTGGAGTTGAAACAAGAAGAAAACTAACATATGAATCAGAAAAAAATCAATGCTCTCCCTGATAGAACCCAAAACATTTGTAGAGGAAGACAAAGAGGAACACTGGATCAAATCCATGAATGAAGAGCTTGATCAAATAGAGAAAATCAGACCTGGGATCTTGTCCCAAGACCAAAAGACAAAAATGTGGTAGGGACCAAATGGATTTAAAAAAATAAAGTTAATGAAGATGGTCAAGTTATAAGGAACAAAGAAAGGTTGGTGTGCAAAGGATATGCTCAAGTAGAACATATTGACTTTGATGAAACATTTTCCCCAGTAGCCCGAATAGAATCTATCCGAATGTTCTTGGCGTTTGCATGCTTTAAAAACTTTAAAATATATCAAATGGATGTCAAATCAACATTCTTAAATTGAAATTTAGAGGAAGAAGTTTCTATAGAACAACTTGAAGGATTTATGTTATCAAAAAATCAAAACTATGTTTGTAAATTAAAGAAAACATGGTATGGTCTCAAACAAGCTCCCAAATAATGGTTTTCAAGACTTGATAATCATCTACAACAACAATGATACAAAAGAGGAGCTAATGACAACAATCTTTATATTAAAATTGAAAATCAAAATATGATTATTGTTGTAGTATATGTGGATGATATCATCTTCATAAGTAATTTAAACCCTCTAAGAAAGCAATTTTCTACAGAAATGCAAAAATAATTTGAAATGTCAATGATTGGTGAACTGACATTCTTCTTGGGATTACAAGTATCACACTCAGACAAAGGAATATTTATATCTCAGACCAAATACATTAAATAAATGTTGAGGAAATTTCAAATGGAATATTCGAAACCTATGATAACTCCTATGATTACAAGATGCAAATTGAGCAAAGATTATGAATCACTAAAAGTGGACCAGACCATGTACAAATCAATGATTGGTAGCCTATTATATGCAACAACAACAAGACCAAATATCATGCAAGTTGTAGGATTAATGGCCATATTTCAATCTCCACCTAATTAAGAAACACATATGAAATCAATTAAAAGGATATTTAGATATCTCAAAGGCACCTTGGATTTTGGATTATGGTATCCAAAAGCAGAAAACTTCAATTTAACTGCATATACTAATGCATATTGGGCAGGAAGTATTGATGACATAAAGAGCACTAGTGGAGGAGCATTATTCCCAGGAAAATGTCTTATGTCATGGCTAAGTAAAACGAAACCCTCCATATCAATATCTACAACATAAGTTGAATATATTGTTGTTGCCTCCTGTTGCACTCAAGTAATATGGATGAAACAAACTCTAGAATACTTACAAGTAAATTATGATCATCCATTGCTTCTTAACTGTGACAATACCAATGTTATAAACCTTTCTAAAAATATTGTCATGCACTCAAAAACCAAGCATATCCCAATTAAATTTCATTTTTTAAGGGAACAATTTTCTCTAAAAATTGTTAAAGTGGAATATGTGGATACTAAAGAACAAATTGCAGATATATTCACAAAACCTCTTCCCATAAGTACTTTTGAAAACCTTAGACAAAAATTGGGGGTAATCTCCATATCTAATTAAATTGCAGAAACTTCATCGTAAAAGGAGTACATGGACATGGGGAGCATAACATCAGAGGGAGCAAAGAAATATCCCTTTTGCAATTGCTATCAAAAGGGGAGAATAAATAGTAAAAATCAATTAAAGATTAAAAATAAGGAGTTTTTACTTTGTTTCTATCAATGCCAAAGGGGGAGAATGTTGGACATGGTGTTGGCATTGATGTCATGTTATGGTGTTTTACATCTGATGTAAAAAGGGGGAAAATGTTGGACATGGTGTTATGGAGTTGGCATTGATGACAAAGAGAGTCAATATGGTCATCATTATAAATGTTTGATCCAATATGGATCCATACAAGTCACATATGGAGGAATTAATAAGACATGGTTTATTAAAAGTGGCACTGGAAGTGAGAAATATCCCAACAAAAGTACATTGTTCATCTTTGAAGATATCATGAAAAAATTTGCAATGGAACTATGTATAGTTTTATTCCTATGTCTTTACCATCTAATGAAACAATGAATACAACATTAGCACAAATTGTTTCCTTAGATCATTGTGTTAGTGCTATTGTAACAACAACCACCAATAAACTTCGATCGATGACAGGATTAACATCTTCCCTCCAGGCCATATGTCAAATTGTTTTTAGTGTCTAATCCATTAAGTTTGTGTCTTCATTGAAAATCCAATAGTCAACACAAGAACATAAAAATTACAGAAAACTCAAATTTTCTATCTCAACCTATGATTCCAACAACATCGAGACTACCCTAGTAGAGTTGGGGGTGACACTTAGCAAATGTTGCATACAAACGAAATCATTTGGTAGATTCTATAGTACTGGTCGAATTGGACGATGATGATCGATTGTAAGTAGATCAAATGAATCGAATTCATTTTTTGCATTTGAACACACACAAAATTTAATGGAAGAGGGTGGACATGAAAGTATATTATGCTAAAATTAACTATCCACATGTCATCGTTAAGTTGTATCATGTTTTGGCTTGGGAATATTTATAGTTCATTTTTCAAATGCGAAATTCATGTTGGATTACCGAGAGGAGGGGGTGAATCAATAATATTAGAGATTTTTAATCTTTTTTAACCACAATATATAAGTGTTGCTTATCTTTATGATCAATTTACCATTATCATTCAACAAGTGAAAAATAAATAAACCATTAACAATGAGCAATCATACACATACACAGTACACCAATATTTTTACGTGGAAACCCAATGCGGGAGAAAACCACATAATGTTTTTTCTTATATGTCTTTAAGAATTACATTCATTGGAAGTACCAACTTCCTTTGTTCTCTAGCTGCAACTGGAAGGAGGCTCCAACCCCCTATATTTTCAGGCTACAACTTGAGGGAAGCTCCAACTCCCCAATTCTCTGGCTTCAACCAGAAGGAGGCTACAACCCCCTATGTTCTCTGGATACAACCGGAAGGTGGCTACAACCACCTATCCTTTCCCCATCCAAGCACCTTGAAATATAAGTGTCAAATAAATGATGAAACCACTGCCTTATTGTCACCATGAGATATACCACTATAAACCTGTACCAATCTGTGCCAACAAACTGTAACCAACCTGTACCAATAACCTATAATCAACATGTATCAGTAATCATCTTGTACCAACAAATACCAATAAGTACGTGACCTGTATATACTACAACATGTGTATGTACACAACCTATCTATACTGCAACACGCGTCTGTACGCAAACTATCTATACTACAACCTGCGTACACCTTTAGAAAGCTAGGGTTTTCACCTTTCTAAAACTCAAAAACTTCCATCTCTCCAGAACTTCACTGCCTATGTCACATCCACCTGCATTCTATCACTATATCCAATCTATAACTGTGCCTTATGCATACATCATCATACATATCCCTGAACCAAGTACAAGTATCTCAAGGGTGTGAATTATCATAATCATGTGTAATAAACCCTCTTATGGACTAGACATCAAACCATCACTGATATGAAGCCTTAAACTACACCAACAACTTTACCAACACATTATAACCAAAAACCCTCAACCATGTACCAAGAAATATAAGATATGCCTCAACACTCAAACTAACAAGATGTACCAATGATAAATACTAGATATACCAACATTGTAATTCTGTAGATTTGACTCATACAGTAAGTGCCATACAACCAACAACCTCTCTAAGGAAATTCCTCAATATACCATAACCATATCTCATATAGACAACAATATCCAACTACACATAATAATATGGCATACCTTTTTGAACCTGTAGAAAGATCTATTGTACCTGATCACTGTAGGGCTTCCTGGGAGCTTTCTTTCAGACTCTAGAGACCTGACATCCTCATCTACTCAAGCTTTCATGGATTTTCCAAAATTTATGTGACCTCCTCTTCTTCAACCTGCATATGTATGCGCCCTCATCCACTGCAGCCTGCGTATGTACATGACTTCCTCTACTGCAGCCTACACACACCTAAAAAACTAGGGTTTTTTCAGTAATTCTGCAACTTCGAAACTTTGATTGTCAACCCTTATTTTCTACCTCAGACTTGCGTAACTTCAAATGTATCAATGAGTACTTGAAATAAACCTTTCACGAAATAATAGATATTCAATATGCTCAATAGGTGCTAATAGGAGACCCTTTCTCTCTTATTTATACTCTCCAAGTAGCTTCATCAATGGGTTACCTAATCCAAAACTAGTCCCGTGAGATTGAGGTAAAGGTTGATGAATATGCTATTATGTTGTTACTAAAGTTGAGGAAGGTTTGTGATCACATACACCAGGTCAGATACAATATCATAGGTTTTTGTGACAGGTTGTGGTGATAGGTTGACAATGACAATGATGATATACCAGTCCAGTGAACGAGACATTGACAGGTTGATGTGGTAGTGATAGATTGGTTTACATTTATATTTCAGGTAAATTGGACAGGGAAATGAAAGGGGGTTGTAGCCTCCTTCCAGTTGTAGCTGGTAAATCAGGGAGTTGGAGATTCCTTTAGGTTGGAGCCTGAGAATTAGGGGGTTGGAGTCTCCTTCCAGTTGAAGCTCAAAAATTGGGAAGTTGGAGATTCCTATGAATGTATTTCTTCTGACATATAAGAAAACAATTCCATGGTTTTCTCTCGCATTGGGTTTCCACGTAAATATCGGTGTACTATGTATCTATGATTATTTTACCATGCACTGTTGATTTATATTGTTGATGATATACTAAACATATATGGTAAATGATCAAGTTAATGATTATGTGCTCTGATTCTATCATTGAAGATTTTATATTTTGGTTACAAGTGATAAAATTGCTCATATTGATTCACCCCCCCCCCTCTCTCAGTATTTCAACAATTAATATCAAAGTCGGTCCTTCATGAAGCAGTTTAACCATTGGAAGGTAGATCATGGAAAGCATCGATATGTATAAGATGGAAGTACCACAGTTCAATGGTCAAAATGGTATGAAATATGGAGCAACTGAATGAAAACATTTCTACAGGCATAAGGAATGTGATATTTGGCGATCAGTTGAGATAGGGTACACAACTACAAAGAAGCCTCTAAAGAATGCAACCAAGAAGGAATTGAAAAGTAACAACAAGATAACCATGGATTTTATCATGGAAAGATTACCTGATTCAATAAAAACCAAAGTGGGATAATATGCATCACCAAAGAGCTTTGGAACAACCTACAAAATCTTTACGCAATGAAAGGAATAAAATAAAATGAAGCAGGTGACAACTCAGATGATGAAGAAGTCAACATAGGTGAGTATTTTTTCTGAACAAGTAGGACATCTTGAAATTGAATGCCCTTATTTGAAGATTCGAAGTGATGAGACAAAAAATCCCAATGAAATAGAAGATAATCCTGAGATTGGAAAATAAAAGATTCATGAAGCATAATTTAGTCGACAAGAAAGAAAACTTGAAGAAGAAATCATCTTCTTGAAGATCCAACTTGAAGAGGCAAGGAGAATGGAAGAAGTCATGAAGAATCAGATGATGAAGAAAGAAGAAGAGGTTGAGAAGTTTGAAGAAGAAGTTGTCAGGTTGAGAATAAAATTTTATCAAGCTTAGTAAAAACATTGAAGAAGCATCCACATCACCAGCAGAGAGAGTTGAAGAGAAATGTCACAGGTTACCGAAAAGGAAGAATGAAGAAAACGTTAATAGTTACGCAGAAGTACTTAAAGGAAGGAATCATGGTCAACAAGAGTCCAAGAGGAAGGATACCTTTTCAAGAAGACCATATAATTTCAGGAAACAAAGAAGATTCAACTATGATCGTGATCAACCAAGGCATGAATTCCAAACGACTACATCACAAAGAGGATCATCTACGCCCAGGTATCGAAGTTTCTTTTATGGTTATTGTTTTTATTGTTCTAACTTTGGACATAAAGTTGTAGACTGCAGAGCATATGGAATAAATGTTCAAGCAAATAGTGCTTATGTGGCTCCTCGCAATATTGAATGTTACAAATGCCACAATTATGGTCACATAGATCGAAATTGTAAAAGCGTGATAGAGACATCCATGAAAGAAAACATTGATAATAGGAATAAGAAGGTTTGGAAAAGAAAAGAAAGACAAGAAGAGAAGATGAATGAAGAATAGGTCCCAAAGATCGGAAGATTTGCAATAGTACGAGAAAGACTAGAAAAGCAAGTGAAAGAAGAACAAGTCTCAAGGATCATATTCTTAGAATCTGCAGCAGTGCAAGATCATAATGCAAAGAAGGTAAAGGAAGAAAAAGTCTCATAAATCGCACTCTCAAGATACATAGTAGTATGAGATCATGATGAATCCACGTGCAGAAGGAAATAAGTTAGAACCCAGGAAGAAAGTGTCAGAATTCAGGAAGATTATGGATCCACAGATAAATAAGAAGACTACTTCGCATTAGGGTGGATTCATCCATTATTCTGAGCCATTTGACTTGGAGACTCCCAGGTAATATGAATATTGACCAGGGGGAGTCTATGCAACAACTGTTACAGTTCAAATATCTATCCTTCATACATCATGAAGTGTTTCAGAGTGGTGTTACAGATGTTTGATTTAGAGTGGTTCGATGACAGAGGTATAACATGTCCTATGACAGATTGGTTGGTTAAGGAACAAGTTTAAAAACACATCACCATGTTGGTATGCAAAATATCAACTGACTGACACAAGGAATATCATTGGTGCACTTTTCGATGCAGAGATTCATTGAGGACATATTCAGGTAGGAATATATTCATTGCATATTTGTAGAGTTTGATTTGCAATTGAGTAGACCGGTGGGCATAGTTGTTTCAATTTGAGATGCAGGTATGTGATGATCAGTTGCAACGAATTTCAAAGAAGTCTTCATAATAATGAAGTGATAGATGGGTTAGCATTGTGGACAGTTTAGTAGAAGATTCATGAAAAAGGATGGATTTGTAAGACACTTGGAAGGATTGGATACATATATGTCAGTGGATGAGAGCATGAGTTCAAGATAGATTGGTTCAGAGAGTAACCCATATTAGACAGTTGGATGTTTTTGATAATGAAATATTTGATTGCTTAAAATTTGAATGCTTTTATATATGTAAGTGGTTTACAAGAGGAAGCACCAATGGACAAAACTCCAAAAGGAAACAGGTATATGAAGACCTACATTTGATCTACACGACATCTTGCAGAGAAGTCAAGGGGAGAGAAATAGTCAAAGAAGAGATCATAAGAGTGAATATAGGGAGAACAACCCCAACGAAAGACTCAATTAGGGGGAGCATCCCTAGAGAGAGAGATACCCTTTTCCATTTTTTTCATAGGGGGAGAGATAGAAATAATGATGTGGAGCGATGGTCACAGAGGGAGCATGAGCATGGTATTTCCATGTCTAAGTGTTTCCATCAATGTTGGTGTTGCCATCAATTCCAAAGGTGGAGATTTTTGGATAGTTGGTTTGGACAGTTAGTTTTCATTGATGTCAACCATTGGAGAGTGGTCTTAAAGATTGATGTCAACCCTTGGAGAAGTCTGGAAGCCCCGAAGATGTGGATGAGATCGTTGGACAGTTGGTTGATGTGTTAGAGGTCTACCATTGATATCGACACATTGTTAAGGTATACACTTGGTATATGGTAACACATGGATATGATACATCTCTTGGTGATGATGGTACTTGGTTGAGGTACACCATTGACATTACTTGTTTAGCATATCTTATGTACATGGTTGATATGCATGGTTGACACATGGTATGGTATAGGTGTTGATGTGCATGGTTGGCACATGGTATGGTAGATGTGTTGATGTGAATGGTTGATGCATGGTACAAGTTGGTACATGGTATGGTAAAAGAACATATCTTGTAATGGTATATTGGTGACTTTGATACATGATTGGTAGAGGCATGTGTTAGTGATGGTGAACATCTAGTTGAGAGGTGCCCTTGGTATATGATCTATGTGAGAGGATCCAGTGATAGGTTGGTCATGGAACCCACAGATGATCGAGGAATAAAAACATGAAGGTCAGTATACTTGCAGGTAAGACTATCACAGATGTATAGTACGTGTCATGCCATTTTCGGTGATATACGGTACACCACGTAGTTCCTCACGGTTGAAGAGATATGGCTCTTTGAAGTTGGAGGGCCCTCAAGAATATTCTAGAAGCCTCTAGAAGGTCATCAAGAAGCTTGACCATTCAAAGTGGTTGCAACAAGATTAATTAATTGTTGAAAGATTAATTATTGCAAGGATTAATTAATTATCGAAAAAGATTAATTAATTATTGCAGGGATAATTAATTATTGCATGTCATTAGTTAATTATCGAAAAATATTGTTGAAAGTTTAGTTTTTAGAATATTGGTTGTCAGTTATGAAAAAATTTGCATGTCAAAGTAAAGTGGTAGTAAACATAAGATAACAGGTTGCATGTGAGTTGCGTGCCATCATGAGTTGCATGGCAGTTGCATGCCATTAAGTAATTTCTCTTTATAACACAAAGAAGAGTCAGTTGCAAATCACTTCTATGTATTTAGTTTTGAGAATACAGGTTGGAGGAAGAGAAGTCCAGGTGAAGTTAAGAAGGCTGAAAATCCAAGGGAGGATGAAGTTTTTGATGATGTGTTCTAAGGTATGTTATTTACAGGTCATCTTACCATTTTCACTATAATTGTTTTTCTATAATGATTAAGATAGACAAAATTGGAGGATGTCCATAAAACATGTCAAGGTACCCGTGGTATAATTTTCATCTTCCAGGTCATTGTACTTTTGGAGATACAATGTGTCGAAGATAGGGATTTCGACTAGTCCTGAAACTAGTTTTAAACAGATATTCCGGGTAAAACAGTCATAAAATCTTCATAGAGAATAAAATTGATGTGAGACCAATTGCAATGGAAATATTACAGGACGTGGTTTTTTGTGTGATATTTTCATAATAAGATATCAAATATTGAGCACGTGACATGCCATACAAGTTCACCCTCTAGAATAGGCCATAATTCAACAAGGTTTGCCATTTTCTCTATAACTCCTTTTAAGGAATTATTAAAGGAGTGAAACTTGGAGGAATTTCAGAAGACATAATAAAGAAGGTTGGGTATAAGTTTCATACCTTGATTCATTACATAGCAGTGCGGCTTCACAAGCTTCTGACAGATTTATTTGATCATGAGATGGATCCTACCACTATCCATTGTGATAACCAGAGCTGTGTGAATCTCTCTGAGAAACCTGTGTTTCATGATAGATCGAAACACATTGAGATAAAATATCACTATATCAGAGACATGGTGTAGAGGAAAATAGTACACGTGCAATACCTTCCTACCCATGAGTAGATTACATATATCTTCACCAAACCGCTTGCCAAGACGAAGTTCGAGTACTTATGTAAGAGACTTGGCCTGGTGGAGAATACCTCTCTAGATGAGAGGGAGTGTTGATGATTATTTCCAAGACTAACTTTGAGTACTTCCATGAGAGACTTGACCTGTGGATAATACCTCCCTAGCTGAGAGGGAGTGTCAATGACTACAACCAAGACGAAGTTCAAGTATTTCGTGTGAGACTTGGCCTGATGGAGAATGCCTTCCTAGATAATAGGGAGTATTTATGATTACAGATGTATGAGACATCCTCCAGAACACAGACTAAGTGAGTCGGCCTGAGAGAGAGCCCATGAGTTGGGTGTGCCCATGAGATGGGTATGTTGTTCCTCTCTGAGATGGAGAAGGAACGTTGTGTGCCCTTGAGAAGGGAAGGTGCCCATGATATGGGTGTATCGTTTGAGATGAAACGATGTGTACCCATGTGATGGGTTTATTGTTCTCCTTTGTGCAGAGAGTTGAGATGATGTGATACTCTAGATGATTCTCCTGTGAGATGCAGTGAGATAGATATTTGTTGAGTAGGACGTTCATGTGGTTGAGCATAGGTGGAAGTGATCATAGTGGCTTAGCACTAGTGAGTGTGTATTCTGATGATTCTCCTGTGAGACACAGTGAGATAGATACTTGGACGTCCCTGTGGTTGACCACAGGTGGGATTTCCCCTAGTGTCTAAGCACTAGTGGGTGTATGAGATCCCTTGCTATATTTTCTAAGAGTCAGACTTACATGTAACCTTAATTGTGATGTAAAGGGTACAGGTCAAACCCACCATAAAGTGAAAGATAATTAATATGGTAATTATATTATGAGTTATTAAGGTCAGTCTTGTTGTGCCAATAGACACCACTTTTGATGTGTCCATTCTAATATAAATAAATATGATTTCCCCATTGAGGAAACACAACACAAGTGTGATTTTGGAAATTTCAACAAGTACAAGTTCTAGGGCTAAAGTGTGCACCTCTCTTGGGTGCTAGCCTTCTAGGTTTTGTGAGCACCCTTTTGTGTGCTAGGTTTATGGTGTGGGAGGTCTTTCTCTTGAAGAATATAACAAAGGATTGGTTGGGTTTTCTTCCCTTGTTGAGAATGGTTTCCCAGGATACTTCTTGTGTACTTGTGCATGGTATTTCTTCTTGTGATCTTGGTTACAGCATCAAATTTTTTATGGTGTAACTGTAATTGTCTATGGTTCAAGTAAAATGATAAAATTGAAATGAACTTCATGATTGAGCCTAGCTTAATGAAAAATCAACAGAGGGGTCACGATTGGAGATACTATCCTTTCTGGTCCAAAAGCTCCGATATCAATAGGAAATTCCCTACCTCTGAGTGTGGTTTGAATTATTAATTAATGTGATCGGAAGCAATCGATTGGGTTTACAATGAAGCCTATAAATCTATCACTGATCCAACTAGGACACTTTTATGGGATTAACTCCAAAGGGAAATTGAGGATAAATGATAGCAGAAATTCATATTAGATCATTGGTTCCGAAGATACGATAATATGGAGAGGACCATATTTTTTTTTCGAAGCATGAACAAAATGGGATAGAGGCACCCTCGAAAAAGACAAGTAACTCACATTTGATCTCATGGTTAGAGGTGGATTCAGAGTTGGACAATGGTAATAATTCCCAAAAGGAAAATATGGGGAGAGGAAAAAAAGGAGAAAGAGGGAGAAGAGAAAAAGATGTTGACTATGCCTCCTATGTTATCCATAACATACGAAAGTATTAACATAATTTGATAAAGTCATTCATTTTGAATGCTACATAAATAATATAAGCCACATGATGGAATAGAGAGACTTGGATGTAGAGAATTGGGAGATATAGAATACAATAGATGCCCTTTCTCATCTCGATTCTATTTAATCAATATATGTGAATATCATTACATATACATCCAGAAAGTTGTATTCCTTGAGAGAGGCTTGTACATTTTGCGAAGGGATTTTTATTTATCGGAATAAGAGTCTACTTCAACCAATATGCCCTTGGGCACAACTATACATAACATAGAAATAACACTTGGAAAGGGTGGGAAATTAGTTAGAGCGACAGGTGTTGTAACAGAACTGGTCGCAAAAGAAGATCAATTGACCACATTAATATTACCATCTGGAGAAGTTCGTTTAATATCTGAGAATTGCTTAGAAACAATTAGAGAAGTGGGTAATATCATTGCAAACAATAGAAGTTTCGGTAAAGTTGGAGCTAAACGTTGGTTGGGTAATCATTATGAGGTAAGAGGAGTAGCTATAAACCCTGTAGACCATCCTCATGGAGGTGGAGAAGGAAGAACCCCAATTGGCAAAAAAAAACATGTGACCCCCTGAGGCTATAGTGTGCTTGGAAAGAAAAGTCGAAAGAGGAATAAGTACAATGATTCTTCAATCCTTCGTCGACGTGAGTAAGAATGGTTGGATATCCATAAAAACAAAGAAAGAAAGGTAATTGATCATGGCACGTTCACTAGAAACAAATCCTTTTCTGGCTAATCATTCATTGAAGAAAATTAAAAATATAAACATAAAGGAATTAAAAATATAAACATAAAGGAATAAAAAAATATGATAGTGACTTGGTCCCAAACATCTGTCATTGTATCCGCAATGATCGATCATATAATTTCTGTTCATAATGGGAGAGAACATTTACCCTTTTACGTAACAGATCGTATGGTAGACCACAAATTGGGGGAATTTGCACCTACTCTACTTTTTCAGGGACATGTGAGAAATGATAAGAAATATCATCGTTAATTGAGAGATACTTGTCATTCATTGGGGAGGATGGAGTCAATGGGAAATAATAGTCCAGGTCCATAGATGCAACCTTTAAAAAGAAATATACGTATGTCTGCCCATAAATCATGCAGAGTAATTAATCAAATTTGTGGTTGTTCATATGGACAAGCACTTATGATATTGGAACCGGTGCCATATGGGCCCTGTTATCCCATATCACAATTAATTCATTCTATGGCGACGAATGCAAATCACAATATGGGCTTGAACAAATCCAATTTACTCATCGGTAGAGTCAAAGTGAATGAGGGTGTTGTTTTCAAAAGGGTTCAACCTAGAGCTCAGGGATGTGGTTATCCAATACATAAACCCACTTATCATATAACTATTGTATTGGAGGAAATTGTTGGAATACTGAGAAGGGGGGGGGGGGTGAATTAGTATGAGCATTTTTATCACTTTTAACCATAATATAAAATCTTCAATGATATATTCAAAGCATATAAGAATTAACTTGATCATTTACCATCTATGTTTAGTATATCATCAACAATATAAATCAATAGTGCATAGTAAAATAATTACAGATACACATTACACCAATATTAACATGGAAACCCAATGCAGGAGAAAACCACAAAATGATTTTCTTATATGTTAGAATAAATATATTCATAGGAATCTCCAACTTCCCAATTTTTGAGCTTCAACTGGAAGGAGGCTCCATGTAACACCTTGTTTCCCCCAGTTTGCAAAAATAACTGGATTGGCCAAGAACTATGGCAAACTCATAAATGTGAATATGTGATGTAAATGGACCTTGAGTAAAAGGTCAATAAATGTGAATAACATTATGAATTTTATTGCAGGACTGCTGAGAGGGGACGTGCAGAAAA
>ML789006.1:291626-348258 GCA_009831015.1 Picea engelmannii
CGCCACACGCAACCTCGCAAGAGGATAAGGCGTGGGGTAGAAGTGATTGGGGGGCAGACGCGAGGGGAGAACTCTGGAAATATGCAGAGTGAGTGGTAGCAGAGAGGAAGGATTGCAACCTTCGCTCCTGGTCACTAGCAAAAATAGAGACGCAGTCTCACAGCATCGTGGTCTCAGCTCGGGGGTGGCTAGTGGTAAATCCACTGGGAGTCGCTAAGCCTACGGTTGGGTGGAAACGAGCACCCCTCTCAGCAGTTTCTTGACCCCTGGTGTTATCTCTGATAAGTGTTTTGCCTCTGGCATCTTGATATATGTATATGTGCTTATTCTGATAATTATGCTCATAAGCTGTGAAACTGTGAATGATTTCATTATAAGAATGATTGTATGATGTTTTGATCAGTACTAGTAGTTGTATATTTATATGGAAAGAGTACGTATGGTTTATGTCCTCACGAATTGTTATTTGCATGTGTACTGATCTAATTCAGATTTCAGGTCTGGTTCTCGGGTGGAAGATACCCCTATCTGCCTCAGATAGAACCCTGAGTAAATCTCCCCATAGAGATATCCTCCTTGAAAAGCCCGTCAAGAACCCGGAAAGTAAATGTGAAGGCGTAAAGCCTTAGTAACCCTGCATGAGGAGAAACGATCCTCTTGAAAACCCGAGATGGCAACATAAGGATGGAATATTGAATCGACTTTTATTCATTACACTCAATGCTATATACTCTACCTCTGTGATACTCAAGGCCACGAAGCTATATTTCCTGCTGCACTAGGAAACCATGGCAGACCCCAAAGTAAAGCAACAACCAGAGGTGCTCTTCTGATCCACTGTGCTCCCTGCCCAATCTGCATCGGCATATCCCTGTAAACTCAAGTATACACTGGAGGCATATCTCATGCCATATACAACCATGCCTCGTAGGTATCTCAAAACATGTTTCACTTCTATCCAGTGAGTCTGTCTCGATTGACTCATGAACTAAGTAAGCACATTCACTTCATAACATATATCAGGTTTGGTGTTAACTAGATACATCAGTGATCCAATCAGATGTCAGTACAAGTGTGGATCAATCTCGTCTGAATAAACATCATTCATTTTCTTCAAATCCATCACCATTGGTGTAGGCATGGATTTGCATTCTTTCATACCAAACTTCTTCAATATCTCCATTGTATATTTTTCTTGACTCAAGAAAATCTCATCGATCCTCTGCCATACTTCTAGTCCCAAGAAGTAGTGCATCATACCTAGATCCTTCATCTCAAATTTAGCAATCAATTCTTACTTGCATTCAACAATGAGTCTCTCTGAATTGGTGAGGAATAGGACATCCACATATAGGACCAATATTAAGAACTCGTTGCCAACAATGTGATAATATAGGTTTGGATCAACATCACTATTTTTGAATCCCAAACTCATCAATAATCCATCCATTTTCTCATACCAAGCACGAGGTGCTTGCTTTAGTCCATACATGGATTTATTCAATCCGCATACATGAGATTTCTCGTTGTGTATCACAAATCCTTCTAGATGCTCGATATAAAATTATTCCTCAATCTTACCATTGAGAAAGGTTGTCTTTACATCCATCTGATGTAGTTTCCAACCCATGGATGCAGCTAGTGCAATGATAGACCGGATGGAAGTGTATCAAGCTACTGGAGCAAATGTCTCATCACAGTCAACTCCCTCTACTTGTGAGAACCCTCCAGCTACAAATCTCGCTTTTTATTTCTCGATACTTCCATCAGTTGCATGCTTGATTTTATAAATCCACTTGGAAGTCACTACTGACTTTCCTTCTGGTCTCATAACAATATCCCATACATCATTCTTCAAGATAGACTGATATTCTTCTGTGATGGCATATTTCCATACCTGTTCACCTGTAGCTTCTCCATGACAAGAAGGCTCAGATTCAATGATGTGGCTCATGGCTGAAAGGTAGCTTGAAAATATCTTTGGTCTCTTGCTCTCTCGGGATGTCCCTTGAGGGGATGCATGTCCCTCTACCTCCTGTAGAGTCTGTCGAGCCCAAGAAGGCCTTTTATTCCCTACTGCAATGTTTTTAGGCGTATCAATTGGATCATCTAGAACAACTGGATCAAATGGAATAAGGTTTGTCTCCCTCTAAACTACTGAAGGGGGAGAAGGTATTGTCTCACTGTCAATCTCCATCTGAGATTCTCTGGATCTTTGGAAGGCTATCTCTTATTCAAAGGTAACATATTTTCTTATCTCAATCTGTCTCTGACCAGGGATGTAGATTCAATATGCCTTTGAATATTCATTGTATCCCACAAATGTACCCTTTGTCCTTGAAGGGTCTAGCTTAGATCTCTTCTCTTTGGGTACATGAAAATATATTGGGCACCCAAATATCCTGAAGTATCCAATCTCAGGCTTCACTCCAGTGAAGGATTCTTCAATAGTTATGTTCTTCAAGATCTGATGAGGACTCCTGTTCTAAACATATATTGTTGTCATACATGCTTCTTCCCATAGAGTCATAGGTAGACTTTGATAATGTATCATTGCTTTAGTTGCGTCGATGATAGTTATGTTCTTCCTTTCTGTAACCCCATTTTGCTGAGGGTTGTAAGGAACTGTGTACTCCCTCTTGATCCCTGCTTCAATACAAAAATTGATGAAATCCTTCGAGGTGTATTCTCCTCCATTATCTGATCTTAGTACCTTGATCTTTCTTCCGGTTAAGTTCTCAACCTGAGCTTTGAATTCTTGAAATTTTGCAAGGACTCCATCCTTGTTCTTCAGGAAGTAAATCCATTTTTTTTGAGAGTGATCTTTTATGAAGAGTACATAGTACAAATATCCATTTGGGGAGGAAACAATCGTTGGTCCACACACATCTAAATGTATCAAGTCCAATATTTCCTTGGATCTATTGTCACTACTCAAGAAGGGCCCTTTAACATTCTTTCCAAGAGAACAACCTTTGCAAACACCTTTATGCTGAATCTATATCTCTGGAAGGCATGTTACCATTTTCCCTAGAGTTGGGAGAGCTCTATAATGAATGTGAGAAAGTCTCCTATGCCATACCTCACTCAAGATGATAACATCATGTAACAGGGCTTGGACTAGTCTGATGGTCAATCTGTATAAGTTGTTTTCTCGAACACCAATTACTTTGGCAGAATTTATATGTAAGTCTTTGTGCCATGCAAGAACTCTTCCTTCAGAAAAGGTAACCTTGTAGCCTTTGTCTTCTAAGGTAGAAATGGAGACAAGGTTCCTCTTCATCCCAGGTACATATAATACTTCACTTAGATGAAGTTATATGTCATAATCTAGTTGGAAGGTAGAAGTTTCAACCCCTTTCACATTATATGGCATCGTCTCTAGAGACAACATGTAGATTTGTCTCTTTCTCAACAAGATTAGTCAGGTGATCTCTAAAACCGATCATGTGCCTGGAGGCACCACTGTCAATTAACCATGTATCATCATTAGTAGGAACCATACCTGAGAGTGATGAAATGTTGATGTCTTAATCTCTATGAAGTCTTGGCTTCCAGGAAATGAATTTTCTTGATCCATCAAGCTTGTGTTCCATCATAGTTCTATTCATCATGTTTTTAGATTCTTCACAACCCCTTGTCAAGGGCTAGAAAACCTAACAGCTAGGATGGGCTAGCAACCTTAGGTTTTTTTGGGATTATGACTGCCAAAAATAAGCCTTGAATGTTAGGAGAACATTGGTGAGATGAAGAGCTTCTTCAATGAGCTGCAGAAACCCTAATTCTGAAATTTCTGCAGAAAATTGCGAAACCCTAGGGCCAAAAAATCAAAATGATCGAAAATGGAATCTGAAGCTTGTTGGAGGTGCGCTGAAGGAGGCCGTACACTCCTATGTATTTTTTATCCCCATCATCCAAGTATTAAGTGTTGGAAAACCTTAGAAAGGAGGGTCGTACATATTTTATGGAAACCCTAGGAGGGACATACGGTTCTGTAGAAATGAGAGGATGAATGGTAGATGCTTGTGCAATGGGTTGTTCAAGACCTTTACTCTGATACCATGTTGATTTTTCATTAATCTAGTCTCAAGCATGAATTTCATTTCAATTTTAGCATTTTACTTGAACCATGGACAATTGCGGTTACACCATAAACAATTTGTTCCAGTAACCAAGATCACAAGAAGAAATACCATGCACAAGTACACAAGAAGTATCCTGGGAAACCCTTCTCAACAAGGGAATAAAACCCAACCAATCCTTTGCTATATTCTTCCAGATAAAGATCTCCCACACCATAAACCTAACACACAAAAGGGTGGTCACAAAACCTATAAGACTAGTGCCCAAGAGAGGTGTGCACTTCAGCCCTAGAACTTGTACTTGTTGACATTTCCAAAATCACACTTGTGTTGTGTTTCCTCAATGGGGAAATCATATTTATTTATATTAGAATGGACACATAAAAATTGGTGTCTATTGGCACAACAGGGCTAACCTCAATAACTCAGAATATAATTACCATATTAATTATCTTTCACTTTATGGTGGGGCTGACATGTACCCTTTACATCACAATTAGGGTTACAAGTAAGTTCAACTCTTAGAAAATATAGCAATCATACACCCACTAGTGCTCAACCACTAGGGGAATGTCCACCTGTGCTCAGCCACAAGGACGTCCAAGTCTCTATCTCACTGTGTCTCACAGGAGAATCATCAAAATACACACTCACTAGTGCTCAACCACTAGGATCACATCCACCTGTGCTCAGCCACAGGAACATCCTACTCAATAGATCTCTATCTCACGGTGTCTCACAAGAAAATCATATGGAGGATCACATCATCTCAAATCTCTGCACATAGGAGAACAATAAACCCATCACATGGGCTCCTTGACCCCTCACAGGGGTACACATCGTTTCATCTCAAATGATACACCCATATCATGGGAATCTTCCCTTCTCAGGGCACACAACGTTCCTTCTCCATCTCAGAGAGGAACAACACACCCATCTCATGGGCACACCCAACTCATGGGCTCTCTCTCAGGTCGACTCACTCAGTATGTTTCCTGGAGGGTATCTCACGCAGTTTTAATAATCAACACCCTCTAGGATACAAAATATACATATTATCTCCATTCTTATAGTGCACCTTGCATGTATGCACTTTTGTTAGGGTCGTATTATATGGTTACATTTTTTCTCGATATGTGTTCTTTATCTCGCCGAAAATCAATTTGATGATACAGATGCTTGTGACCCCCTTCCCTATGTCTCGCGGTAATAATTCCTCTTCCATTATGACCTTTCCCAAAATGATGTTGTCCATAGGTCAATTTCTTCTATGGGTCCAAATACACTCTTCCATCGAAACTTGATATAGATCTATTGCGTGTATTCGGAGTTAAAATTCTATATGAACGGATGGCCATTTATTTTCAATTTTTTCATTTATCGTTCTGAAAAGAGTGGAATAGAATCACCGTGTCTAAGTGTAATAATCATACATTTAAAACATATTGGATGTCCTATCATTTACCCTCTCTTTCCTCCATTTTCAGGCAGGCGATAATTGTTCATAGTTATTACTTTAACATCGAAGAAATGTTCAATCCAAATTTTCATCTTTGTTTTGTTCAATTGTGAATCGATGTTAAAAGTATATTGATTCCTTTCTAATAGATGAATACTTTTCTCCATAAGTACTGGATATTTCACTTCATCCATCAATTTTTATCCCTCCTTTCGTTTTTTCTCTTTTCCCCCATTGTAGCTATTATTATATCGGATTATATACCAATTTAATTATACAAATATATCATAGGTTAGGTATGGAAGTTATGCACAAATGTAATGCTCACAATTTTCCTCTGGATCTAGAGAATGTTGAATCTATTTAAATAGGTGGATAATAAATACTTTGATGGATTGTTATCGTGTATTTCTTAATTGAACAATACCCAACCTTTCAATAAAATGAAATATTTGGTATTCTTCAAATGTTTTTTGTTATTCTTCATCCTTCTTCCCATCCCATAAATAATTGATATGTGTAGTTCTCCTTCATCCAGTAGAAATTGAACTCGCGATTTCACCAATTATGAGTTGGTCGCTTTAACCATTCAACCATGGTTGTTGAATAAATATCATCAACATACTCATTCTATAATATGAGTATAGACTCAGATCTGAAATTGGGTAGTTCGGGACCGAATCTGATTCTTTCTCTCATACTTGATTCATTTCAAGTATTACCAATAGACATTTGAGTAACATTTCATTGAATGAATTTGATAATAATCCATGGACGAAACGAACAATAATATGTGAATCCATTAGAATTTATTGTATTGTTTGTTCGGTCCTTTGGTATTACACTCATGGTGGATGGGAGAATGATGAAGAAGTTGATGGGAAAATGTAATAATTTGATCTATTTCAAAGGAGTATATTCATGTTTCTATTTCCCGAATAGAATACTTTATGGATGCATATCTTTATTAATATCTAGCGTCATTCCTACCTATTCTTGCATCCTTGATTTCTAGAGCTTTGGACCCCATTGGTCAAGAACCAGACTACTAGTTACAAATCAAGTATCGAACCAATGGGAGATACTTAGATCCGATCTAGAATGATTATATGTTCACTCCAGTTCTTGTTGTTCTCGATGTTGAAAAATTCTCCCTTTATCTATGGGCTATGAGTTCTAGTATACAAGGTATAGCTGCATTTATAAGAGCTTCAATTCTTGTTCTTATTTTCATCATTGGTTCAGTCCATGCATGGAAAAAAGTAACATTTGAATGGTTCTCATTTTTTGAGTATTCAAGGGGGAAGGGGGAGGAGGGAAGTACAAAATGACATAAATCAAATGATGAATCTTATATAGTTACCTTTACTCAATCAAACAATTTTGAATCCATGTATTTCAACTACCCCAAATGATCCATCAAATGAATTGGGATAGACTCTCTAGTTTATGGTCGCTCCTTTACGGTATGTGGTTCCATCGAATTCGCTTCATTAATAGGTTCATGATTCGAATCTGATCGTTATGGTCCGGTACCAAGATATGGTCGTGGAAGAGTTGACCTCATTGTAACGGTGAGGACCGTGACCATGAAAAAGGCTCCTTCTTTAGTGAGATTGATTATATGAACAAATGCCCAAAACAAACCAAAATATGTATTTGTCGTGGGAGCATGTACTATCACAGAGGAATGTTTGGTACAAATTCTTATAGTATTGTTCATGGAGTAGATAAGTTAATTCATATGGATGTTTATTCGCCATGTTTCCCACCTGAACCATAGGAATGAGACTTCGTGAAAGAAAAGAGAGCTCGATGGATATATGAGGACCGAGCTCCAACAAGGAAAGAACACAATATTTCATGATAAATCATAGGTTTCATCATGTTAGATTCAATATTCATACTGGGAACTATGACCAAAAGTTATTACATCAATATTTTGAACCTAAATTCAAATCTACTTTTGAAATATCCTCTGAAATGTTTAGATCTACTTAAACCCTCCAATTATATTGGATAATACATCCCATTTTGGTTCGGACAGAATGGGATGAATAGTTTCTGACTAATATCAGAGCCTCTTGTCCATTCAATTCTTCCATGTCCAGGAATATGGAAGAGGGATGGATTAACAAATCCAAATGTTTTATTGATGCATCAATACTGATATATCACGCACACGATATGCAAGAACCAAAAGGAGGATTCAATTGATTTGATACTAGAGCTTATAATATATTCTATTCCCACCGTAAAATCTTGCCCTTTAAGTTCTCGATCCTAATTTTTTATATGTACGGAGTATTGAGATTCAATTGGAATAGAAAGGGAGGGAAAATATAATCAAAGAAGAGGGAGAGAACATACTAGATTGATTCATATATCTATTTTGATCGAGATGTCTCTGTATGTACATATACATACGTATCTGTCAATATCCATGTACCCATATCCATATAGATAGAATATATCTAGATAGATGGATATGGAAACATGGATATTGACATATTTCTAGGAACCCGATTTGAACTGGTGGCATAAGGATTTTCAGTCCTTTTCTCTACCAACTGATCTATCCCAGCTCTTCCTTTCGATCATCCTAGTACATGGTTTTCACTTATGTCAACTAAAAATAAGGAAAAAAGGATTTTTCCAGTTTTGAGAACGATCTTTATTATTTTCAATCTGGAAGTCATTAATATGAGAAAAAATGGACTACGATTGAATAATTTCCAAATGATTTCATCTACATGGATGATATATCACATAATGAATTGATAATATGATCAAATTATTATTTTATCAATTCAACTTGTCATAAGATGGATGAAAAGGTGAAGAGCACAATCTAGTTGTGTCTCTAACATTCAATATTATTGAATGTGTCAGGGGAAGCTATAGCCAAGGATTTATGGAACAAGTTAGAGGCTTTGTATTAGTCTAAGTCCCAGGTAAACAAATTATTCCCACGGAATAATTTGTACAACCTGAGGATGAAATATGGAGAGAGACTATGTGACAGAGCATCTGAACACCTTCAATACTATGGTAAGTCAACTATTATATGTTGATATTAAAAATTTTCATGAAGATAAGTGTATCAATTTTTTGTGCTTTTTACTAGACTCGTGGGATAGTCTAGTTGTGGCCATAGGAAATAATGCAACTACTTTAAGTTTAGATGATGTGGTATCATCCCTGTTGTCATAGGAGATGAGGCAGAAAAATATAGAAAGCCAGAACTCAGATGCCTTATTTACAAGAGGATGCTTCCAGGAAAGAAATAGATCTATGTCCTCAAGTGGAAGATCTAAATCTAGGGGGAGATATAAATCTCCTTGAAAATTTGTAAAGGTATGTTGGAGATGTGGAAAAGAAGGGCATTACAAGAAACAATGTAGATCCAAAAAAATTTAGAGGGGGAATGGATCTGATGATGCTTCTTATATAGAAGCAAAAACCTCCATGGATGAAGGAGGGTGTGTGTACTTGGTTTATTCAAGCACACATGAAAATAATGAAGCATGGTTGGTCGAATCCGGTGCATCCTTTCATATGACCCCTCACAACAAATGGTTTTTTGAGTATGAAAGGTATGATGGAGGTGATGTTTTTCTAGGTGATGAATCGACATCCAAAATTATAGGATGAGGAAAAGTCAAGTTGAATTTCATGGATGGAAGGATTAGAACACTCCCTCGTGTTTTTAAAATCCCAGGATTGGCCATAAATTTGATTTTTGTAAGAAAAATGGATGATGCATGGATCAAAACAATGTTTGCGAAAGAAACATGCATATTGGTTTTAGGGGAAATGGTGTTGTTGAAGGGAGTTTGGATCGGAAATTTGTATAAGTTGTTGGGAAACACTATTAGTGACATGTGCAATAGTTCCATTTTTCCTAATATTGGAGATGAAGAAGAAAAAACTCCTACAGTCTCTAGAGAAAAGGCTATGTTGTGGCATTAAAGACCATGGCATGTTGGAGAGAAGGGCCCTCAAGTACTACATGGTAAAGGTATGGCTGAAATTATGTCCAATTTCTCTATGGATTTTTATTTCTATGAAAATTGATCACATGGGAAGCATAATCATATAAGATTCCCCTCTAGTGCTATGAGGACAAATGGAATTTTATAGTGGGTGCATGTGATGTGTTTGGACCTATGTTGGTTCCATCACTAGGTAAATCTATGTACTATGTATCATTTATATACGACTTCTCGATGAATACATGGATTTATTTCCTGAAGAAGAAATATGAATTCTTTGACAAATTCAAAGAGTTTAAGGCTCTTGTGGAGAACTAGACAAAGAAGAGAATTAAGGTGCTAAGGACGGATAATGGTGGATAATTCTATAGAAATGAATTCAAATAATTCTATAAGAAGTGTGGTATAGCAAGGTAGAAGACTACTCCATACACACCACAAAAGAATGGAGTTGTAGAAAGGATGAATAGGACATTTATGGAAAAAGCAAGGATCATGCTCAATGGTGACATGTTAGGACATGAATTCTAGGTAAAGGCAATGGGTATTGTATGATACCTGGTCAATCGATCACCCTCATCAATGTTGGATGACAAGACTCCATGCTAGGTATGGATTTATAAGAAACCCTCTCTTACACATATTAGGGTATTTTTTTGTGATGCCTATGTTCACGTTCCAAAGGAAAACATGAGTAATATAGATAAAAATGCTAAAAAATGTATCTTTGTTGGTTATAAAGATGGTTTGAAAGGTTATAATATTTGGAACCTAGAAACTAAGAAGGTAGTGTATAGTCGAGATGTGGTGTTTAGAGAAATCAAATATGTTTTCAAATAGGAATTCCTACCAAGGGAGGAAGAACCAGAGAAAATAGAGTTTGAATTGAAGGATAATGAATCAGACTCTATGGAAGAATAGGAACCAAAAGAAGAAGAGCCTCATACTCCAGTATTGAGGAGATCGATTCGAGAAATAAGGCAACCAAAAAGGTATACTCCACCTTATTTTCGTTCATTTTTTTCTTTGTTTATTATTGATGATGATCATAGAAATATTAGGGAGGCAATGGATTTAGAGGATGTAAAACTCTTGGAAAGGGCCATGGTTGAAGAAATGGAAGCCTTGGAAAAGAATGAGGCTTGGGATCTAGTGGAGTTTTAGATTGAAATAAATCCCATTGGAAACAAATGGGTGTTTCAGAAGAAGTTGAATGTAGAAGGAAAAGTGGAGAAATACAAATCTTGGTTAGTAGCAAAAGGTTATTCCTAGGTAGCGGGAATTGAATTTGATGATTTTTTTTTATCTTGTTGTCAAGTTAACTTCTATTGTATTTGTTTTAACTATTTTTGTTTCTTTTTATTTTGATGTAGAACATATGGATGTGTAGACAACATTCCTACATTGGGATTTGGAAGAAGAAATATACATGAAGCAACCATAAGGTTTTGCTATGAAAGGAAAGAAAGAGATGCATGCAGGATGAAAAAGTCCATGTATAGGTTAAAAAAATCACCAAGAATGTGGTATAAAAAATTTGATACTTATATGTTAGGAATTGGCTTCACAAGAAGCAAAGATAATCATTGAGTGTATTTAAAATTAATCAATGATTGTCTTATTTATTTGGTCTTGTATGTGGATGATATGTTGCTAATAGGAAACGAAAAGGATATTATCCAGGACGTGAAAACTCAATTGTCCTCTAAATTTGACATGAAGGATATTGACATTGAAATTTTCATTCTAGGCATGGAAATTAAAAGAGATCAAGCAAACATGAAAATCTCGTTAAATTAGAGGAAACATGTTGGTACAATATTGCAGAGGTTTAATATGAAAGAATGTAAATAAGTTAGGGTTTCTATTCCTATAGATGTAAGGTTATTTGCATATCAGTGTCCAAAGGCACATGAAGAGGAAGAGGAAATGTCTCGTGTTCTATATGATAGTGCAGTTGGAAATTTGATGTATGCAATGGTTTGTACTAGACTGGACATTGCACACGCAATGGGATTTCTGAGCAGGTATATGTCAAAACTAGGGAAGGAGCAATGGGCAACAATAAAGAGGGTTTTTAGGTATTTGTGTGGCACTACTACTTATGGATTGTGCTATGAAGGAAGATTGGGATTGAACAAAGTGTTGGACATACATGGATTTGTTGATGTAGACTAGGCTGGAGATATGTATCACAAAATATCTACAAGTGGGTATGTGTTTAACCTAATTGGAGGAGCAAGCAATTCGATGAGAAACATAAGTTTTTAGTGGCACTCTCAACTACAGAAGTTGAATACATCGTAGCCACTCATGCAAGCAACAAAGAAGTGGGGTTACAAACAATGTGTTTAAGTATTGGGTTGGTACATAAAGATGTAAGGATAGATTGTGATGGTCAAAGTGCAATGTTCTCGATGAAGAACCTGACTTATCATTCAAAGACAAAGCACATTGATGTTCAGTATCACTTTGTGAGAGACATGGTTGAAGACAAAAAGATGTTGTTGATGAAGGTGGCCACTTTGAAGAATGTTGTAGAGTCATTGACAAAGTATGTGAGCACCAAGAAGTTCTCTTGGTGCAGAGAGATAATGAGCATTGTTACCCTAGATCATTAACCAAGAAATTTGGTGGCTCCCGGTATGCAAAGTAAACAACAAGTGAGAGAATGTTGGGTATGTGTTATATTCTTTGCACATAGTACAATGGGATGGGGGTCATTAGGTGGGCTTGAAGGCCCCATAAAATCATCGAGCAATTTTTATCAAGAAGTTTTTTATCGAGTGTTTTTTCATGGTATGTTTTTTTTTTCTTTTCGCGGTTTGATGGCACACGGTTTTGTGGTCCATGGTAATGTAATTCCGGTTAAGGAAATACAGTTGATTTATAATCTGAGGTTAGTGGATTAGGGTTTTTTCTATGTAATGTTGTGTGTGCCATCCTTATAAGAGTGACCAATTTTTAGAGGGGCATACTTCCTTACCCCATAATCCCTATCTGGATAAAAATAAACATTAGTCTTATATTCAACAACCAACCAAAAAACCCTAAAAGTAAAAAAAAAATAGTTTTTGTTGTTTATAAGGAAATCTAATTGTGAAAAATC
Source organism: Picea engelmannii (assembly GCA_009831015.1). Classification (NCBI taxonomy): domain Eukaryota; kingdom Viridiplantae; phylum Streptophyta; class Pinopsida; order Pinales; family Pinaceae; genus Picea; species Picea engelmannii. The sequence continues at coordinate 304,272 of ML789006.1, forward strand.
AAAGAAAATTATTTGTTTAGATTTCTTTCATTGTCTAGTGTAAAGTTAATGGTTCATTCCATTTCCTAGACAAATTAATCCTAAGTTTTATGCTTAATTATTGATCTATATCCCCAAGGAGGAAAATCGGACCTATTGGATTGATATTTAAGGTGTTATCTAACATTTTGTGGGCTGATTTAAGGTGATACTCAAATCTAGAAATTAAATTGCAGCATTAAAAATCAGATTCAGTGAAACCCTAAGGTTGGGGTTTGGTGCTTCAAGGTGTTTTCTTTCTTATTACTAGCCTCTATTTTATTTCTAGATTGTTTTCCAAGATTCTCTTACAAGTCTAGAGGTGATCCTAATCTCTAATGTGCTAATAATTTCTTATCATTTACTTGGAGTTTTTATTTGGTGAATTCCAAGTGCTAACTTGTGAAACCCTAGGGGGATTCACCATCCATTTTACAAGTTATTGCTTAGTTAGTGTTTATATATCCTTAGAAATTGTCTCTAACACTTGTTTGGCTATTATTGTATAGAATATCTATTTCCCAACTGGAATGATCCAAGACTTCTTTCTCTCTTGTGCTTAATCTCTCTCTTGGATGGTAGTTTCATGACCTAAATCTGAAATTTCTATGTTTTATTTCAAAAATGAGATTTAGAAGTGAATGGAAATCCATAATCTTGTCCTCTCTTAGCATATAATCAAGTGGTAAACACATGCACACATTGCACTTTTGATTAATGCTAAATGTCTTCACTCTTTGTGCCCTAAAGTCTTAAAGTGATTCTAACATCTTGATAGTTTGTTTTGTTGAGTGATAGACTTAAATGCTGATATGAAATTGTTAATATTGTTTATCATACACATCGTATTTGGGACACACATCCACTAACTCCTAACCTTTCTTTGAAGTGGATATAATTGTGTTTCAGGCAATTGTTTCTAGTTGAATATCTTTAGAGCATTGTAATAGTTGATTGGAATCCTAGTGCATAGTCTTGTTACATATTTGTGGATTAATTAAAGTAGGTCATATGATTGCATGGTTACATTTCACTTAAAGATGTCTACTTTCATTATTTTAGATACCACATGTGGCTTCTAAGAGTTGGCCTAAAGTGCTAGTGAAAGTGTATTGAGGTGATAGTGGTGCATTTCCCATCTAGTTTCCCCAGTGAGCACCTATGTTGGCACTTTTCACAAAGGTTCTAGTTCAGGTAGTAACATTTTTTGCGTCATTGTCGGTGATAAAGTCCACATCCTAGTTTTTGTTGGGTTTATTCTTGTATGTGTATCTTGATGAATTGTTTTGAATGATAATCTTGATTGTCTCATTTGGCGACTCCACTCAAATAAAATATAACAAATAGGTACTATACACGAACTAACTCCCAAGGTATTGTTGATCTTGTGCCTTAGCCTGAGATTTATTATAAAAGAAGAAGATGTAGGCATAAGACAAGATAATTAAATAATCAATTAGGACTTGAATCTATGCAAGATATAAGAAGATTATTTGTTGATAATTCAAGTTTCCTAACTCAAAATCAAATGGCTAGTCCTTGGTTGATTGATTTCCATAAATTGTTTGATTTCACTAACATTGCAGATCAACCTCATGATCTACCTACTTCATTAGAAAAAATGCATGTTTTTCATGGTGATAATGCTATTGGTCCTAAATAACATTGGTATGATTTTATGTATTATGTTAGAGGTGTTGGAATTGCTCATCTTGATATTCTTTATAAATGCTTTCCTTTATCATTGAAGAAATATGCCAAAAACTGGTTTCTTGGATTTTATGATAATAGCATAAATTTGTTTGATGCTTGTAGAAATGTTTTCTTTGATCGATAGATGGAAAGAAAATATAGTAGATTTCTTTTGACTGCTTTGACTAATATAAAAAGAAATGGAAATGATATTGTGGCCATTTAATCTTGTTGTATTACCTTAACTCTTTCCAAGGCTAGTTCATTTTCTTTCTAAATGAAGCCAATCCCAATGATCTGACACAAGCTAAGAAAAAGGCTAAGAATTTGGATGACAATTGGAGTTTTTCAAGGAAGTTGTATATCATAAACCCTTCTAGAGCCAAATACGATCCTAAACCTAAATTTTCCCATTTTATTGAGCCCTCTTTTGACCCTTTAACCGCCATCCTAGACAAAATGAAAAGGTTAGAAACAAATTTTGCATAGATGACGAATAATTTTCATAAAAGATTGGTTCAAATTGAGAGAAATCAACAACATAATAGGTTTCCTCCTAGAAATGGGTATTGGGGCCCTCCTACAAATCAAATACATCCATCAACATTAGAGCCAACCAATATGCTCGAGCATGAAGTACATTACTATTGTCAAGCTTGTGATAGTTTCCATGATGAAATAACTTGTGCCAAATACATTGAAATGACGAAGGCTAGTTCTCATGGTGATGATGTATATTTGAATACTTGTAACATTGTGTTAGATGGAAGAAAATTTTTCCACTTGTCCCAAGAAAATATGCAACAAGTTAAGCAAAATCCCCTAATAACACAAAGGGATATTGCCTTGTTTGGTGAGAATCCTTCCCCTGAGGAGATTGAGAATATGTATGTAGATAGATTTAATGGCATAATTTATCAAAGAATAAGAGGTAATCCTCCTCAAGGATATCAACAAGGTCCTCCCAAAGTTCCTCGAAAATATAATCAATCTACAGGACCAAGTGTGGAGATACATCAAGATAATCCTTCAATGAATAACTCCTTGAATACAAATTTGGATGTAACCAGTTGGATGAGTAATGCTAAGATGAAAATTCCCATTGTTGAGTTGGAAAAGATTCATTCTGTAAGAGAACAAATTAAGGAAGTTTCAAGGCTTGAGATAGCAAGTCAATCAAACCAAGTTGTAGATGAAAGTGAAGATGCCCCTATTATTCTTAAAATGGTGTATCAATCAGAATCAAGAAGGAAAAAAGGACCCAAGCCATCGACCCTTTTTCATATCTTTGATGGTTGGTCATTTAATATTGCATAATTGTATGTTGGATTCAAGAGCATTTACCAATGTGATTTTCCTTAATGTGATGAATCAATCGGGACTTAAAACCACAAGACAATATATAAAAATATGTGCTATGGATTCCATAGAAGTAAAGGTATGTGGTTTGATCAATGATATTTGTGTGAGTTTAGCTATTTTTTAGGATATTTCTTTGACTATGGATGTGGTTGTCATTGATGTTTTGGATGCTTGGGGAAGGATTTTATCCCACAAGTGGGAAAATTATCTTGGAGGTAGCATCCAAATGGAGTTATCTTATTCTACTATCCCCACTTGTGAGAATACCTATGTGACCTTGCACCCTAAGAAAAGGAGAAAGTATCATGTAAAAGACCCCTTAGATCCTATGAATGAATTGGTTTACTACAAAGAAGACTTAGTATCTTATATTGTGGTTGCAACTTTAATATCTCCCTGAAAAGATGTCAATATTGCTTGGAAAATAAACTTTGATAGAGATAAGTCTAGAATAGGGGACAATGTAGGAATAATATTTCTTTCTCCCAAGTGTGACAGTTTGTTTCATGCCTTTTATTTAGAATTTTAAGCAATGAACAACGTAAGTGAGTATGGATCCTTTTTGCTTGGATTTAATATGACTAAGGACATGGGAATTAAGATTTTGGAAATCCAAGGTGACTCCGATTTGGTAATCCTACAAGTAAAGAATCAATTGGCATGCAAGAATAATTGGTTGAAAAAGTAGAGAAATACAGTGTGGGATGCCATGGAATGGTTTGATGATTTGTCTTTAGAAGTAGAGAATATAATGCATAATGTGAAAGTTGATGCTTTAGTTGTAGTTGCTTCAAATCTTCAACCGTGCAAGGAATTGTTGGAAGGTGGGAAGTTAGAGATCATTTTTATACCTTTTTGTGTTAAAAAATGTTGAACATTGGTAAGTTTTTGATGATGATGCCCAAATTATACAGTTCATTAAAAACCTTCATGATTTTATCGAGAATGAGATTGATTGGAGAGAAGGCGGAGTAGAGCATCAAGAGTAATTGATAAACAACAAAATCCTTTATGGCCTCGTTTCTTTGGAAATAATGTTTGATAGAAATGGCATGTACAAGGAGAAGAAAGATATGGTTAAACCTAATGAGTACATGGAGGTTAATATTGGATCCCCAAAAAGTTTGAATATTGTGTGAATTGGCAAAGGAACTTCAAGTGAAGAAAGGTTCAGACAGGTCAAGTATTTAATAATGCCATTTGGTTTAATTAATGCATGTGCCACATTTTAGAGACCCATGGACTATGCATTTAGAGATATTATGGGAAAAATAATCGAGATCAATATTATCTCACCATGCTTTCAAAATAAATAAATTATCATATTGGACATCTTAGCAAGTGATTGAAATATGTCGCAAGTATGGAATATCGTTGAACCCTAAGAAGTCGATATTTGGGGTTCTTGAAGGAAATATTCTTGGGCATATAGTTTCAAAGGATGGGGTAAACGTTAACCCTAAAAGGATTAAATGCATCAAATAAATCTCCTTTCCCCCAAAAAAAAATCCTTTCTGTCATTTTTTTAGCAAAATCAACTTTATTCGATGATTTATCCCAAATTTTACCGAAATAACGAAGCCCATAAACAAGTTACTTAAGAAATATGCGGATTTCATATGGGATGATAATGGAAAGTCATATTTTGAGTCTATCATAGAGACCATTGTGAAATCCCCTATGTTAGTAAGTCTGGATTATTCAAAGCATTTCCAAGTTTTCTCCTTTACCTCTAGGGATTGTAGGTGTTCTTCTTTAGAAGAATGATCAAGGTGAAGAGAAACTTATAGATTTTATGAGTAAAGTTTTCAGAGACACTAAATTGAAGTATTTGATCATGTAAAATAAAGCATACACTCTTGTTAAGTCACTAAAGCATTTCATAACCTATGCAGTTCACTCAAAGATAATTGCCTATGTTCCTCACTTTGCAATAAAAGATATTTTGGCTCAATAAGGTTGTTTCAAAACTAGAGGCAAGTTGGTGTTTAAGATTAAAGAGTATGAGTTGGAAATTAAGCCCTTAAAGTTTATCAAGGGCCAAAGGTTAGCCCAGATAATGGCAAAAGGAAATGAAGTTGCCCTTGGAATGAAAGAATATCCTTGCCATATGACCTCAATGATTTTGAAAGAATTGGAACGTCATGATTGGTATACATATATTATTTATCATCTTAAGAATATTACAAGTCCAAATCACCTGACAATTCATAAAAGAAGAGCATTAATATTTAATGCCTCCAAGTTTTATTTTATCAACCAAGGCCTTGGATGGAGAAATCCAAATGGATTGATTCTCAAATGTGTAGACCCCAAAGATGATAATAAGTTAAATAATGAGTTTCATAAGGGACTATGTGGTGGACATCATTAAGGAAGAACTACCACCCACACGATTTTAAGAGGTGGTTACTATTGGCCAAGTATATTTTCATATGTCCACAAGTTTGTAAGATCATGCCAGCCATGACAACTCTTTACAAGAAAGCAAAAGTTAGCAATCCTTCATTTATAGCCAATGATAGTGGAAATTCCCTTCCAACAATGGGGCCTTGATTTTATTGGAGTGTTTAAATATAATTCTAGCAATGGTTACATGTGGATTCTCACATATATGGATTACTTCACGAAGTTGATTGAAGCTATACCAACCAAGAGGGATATAAATAAGGTTGTCATGGATTTTTTGGAAGAGAAAATCATCACTCATTTTTTATTCCCAACAAAGATCATTGTCGACAATGCTCAAGCCTTCAGTACTTCAGATCTTTCATCCTTTTTCTTCAATGATGGCATTGTCCTATCCCACTCCTCCAACTATTACTCTCAAGGAAATGGTCTTGTTGAATCAAGTAATAATAATTTGATGACCATTATTAAGAATATGGTGGGGGATAACAAGATAAAGTATGCTTTATGGGATGATAGAATAACTAAGAAAGACTCCACTGGAAAGAGCCCATTTGAGTTAGTGTATGGGATGGATGTAACATTTCCAGTTCACCTGAAGATCTTAGTTTATAATTTAATGCGGTATTTCTCATTAGATCAAGATGTAGTGCAAAAACGAATCAACTAGTTGGTCGAGATTGATAAGAATCAAAGATTTTCCTTTGATCATCTAGCAAAGAGTCAAGAAAAGATGAAGACAAAGTTCGACGAGAAGGATCACCCAATAAATTTTAAGAAATGTGTTATTTTTCTCATGTGGAATAAAAGAAATGAAAAGGAGGGTACTAAGCATGGTAAGTTTGAAAGTCTTTGGTTGGGTCCTTACAAAACTGAAGATTTTGTAGGATAATTCTTACTATCTGAGTCATTTGGATGGTGAGAAATTGTCTTTGCTCGAAAATGGGTAAGTTCTGAATATATTTTATGAAGGTAATATATGATGCCATGGTACATCATTTACTACAGTAAGTCTCTTAACGTTTCTTACTTGTGTGTTTCCTCTACACATGCCACATTGAAGATTTCAGAGCACCCTCCTTTTTCATCACTTTTGGAGATGTTCCTTGCATGATTTGAGGGTTGACCCACATGTGTGGGATTTATGACAACCATGGGGGTATTTTTAGTGATGATTTTACTTAGAGGGGAGCTTTCCTTTTCTTATGAAGGATATTTGCTTGATATGAGGGTTTGTTCATGCCTTGGAGGTAAATTTTGAGGATTCCTTGAGAATATTTGGACGAGTCATCCCCTTTTTGGGGTCAGTATCTACCTTTTCATGAGGTCTTTCCACTTGGAGGAGCTAGAAATTGGTACCTTTCTTTTATGGGAGGCTATTACCTCATGTTTTGAGGCATTTTCATCACCTTTTCCCTTGAACATTGAGCTAAAAGAGATAATTTCCCCCCTTCTTTGTGGGACATCCCCCTCTCATGAGGGTTTTATGTACATGTGGCATCATTTGATTATTTTTTGACTTAGTCTCCTTCTTTGTGTGGATGGAAAGCATTCTTTGTAATTTTCCCATGCTAATTTTGGGCAGAAATAATTAACAAAGAATGAGAAGGATGAAAAAACATCCTCTATAAATAGAGGATCTCCTCTCATTCCAAATTATTGTGATTTTATTTTTTTTACAAGAACTGGGAAATATATATTAAAAAGTGTGGATAAATCCACTGTATTACAAAAAAAGGGCCATTAGAGGCCTTCGAGAGGTAAAGACTTTGTAGCTTGGAAATACTAAAACAAAATTGGTGTTCATAGAGTTTCCACCTTCCCTAGCTATACTACATTGATTGTATTTTGCAGAATACAATCTATAAAATACTCCGTTGATATATATCGAAAAGAAAAACATGACATCTGAATTTTAAAAGAACTCAACTACCCGGTTCCATTTTGATCTTTGAATGGCCTTGCTGCTCCCAAATTGAGTCTGGATGGGGCTCGTTGAGGTCCAAAATTTGGTTGACTGTGACCGAGTTTACACTTTTGGACTTTTCCTGGGTGCTTTTCGGTATGCTTGGTTGTTGATGAGTTCATTCAAGCTGATCCAAACGACAATGTATTATCTCCATACTGCTACGTTGCTCTTCAATCTAACTCCTTTAGGCATAACTTTCATCTTCAAGCCTTTCAATCAGGTGTCTGTGTTGAGAGAGGGTTTCAAGTTCAAATGTTAGAGTGGAGTTGAGTGCTCCCTACTAAATTCACGTCCTTTGACAGCCCATGCATTCTTCCTCGGATTCCAGCTGACCAGAGCCAATAAGAAGGCCCTTAACACCTTGCATATGTACTAGTGCTGATGCGATTTGATTCCTCTGAGAATATTCCAAGATGCTAAGGGGGCCACAAAGTTGCAGCGAATTGGGAATTCTATGTAATGGAAAAAATAAAGGTGGATTCGAAATCAATAGAGGCCACTAGGTTAAGGTCTGGGCAGAGAAAACACAAGGTAGAGGGCGAGGTGGTGGGCGATTCAAGGAATAAAGGGGGGGAGCCCAAAAACTCTGGAAGGAGAAACTCTGAAAGACAATTAGTAAGGAACATCCTAAGCAGTAAAGGAAGATCACTGGTCGGAAATGGCTTACCAAATCCACAAATAGATTTTTCCCTTGCAAGGATGAGTACTGGCCAAAATTCCCCCATGTAACGATCAATGTTGAATTTGTTGCAAACAGAAAGGTCACTAAATCTACCTGGTGCAATGTACCTGAGGCCTTCATGTTTGCGGGATTGGGTATGAACCTAACGTCACCTTGACAAATTACCTGCGCATCTGTGATGTTGCACACACGATCCATATGCATAAGAGCGTTCATTCCTTCTATTCCCATGAGATCGAATGGACGAAATAACTGGCCACCTGAAACCATGATGAATCTGTCACCTAAGTTGTTAACTGCGGCTGTACTTGGTCGGTGAGACGTCGAAATCACACTTGCCACCCATCTGCTCCACCATTCCCCACTGTCGCTGGCCTACTCCACGTGTCTGATGCACCTGTCCTCTTTTGCGTTGGTGTCCACGTGCCTGATCCACCTGTCCTCGTTTGCGTTGGAGCTCCAATAAGCACCACCCCAAACCTTTGTGCGCTAGCTTCTGGTCATGTGATGCATTAGGTTAAGGGGGTTAATGCTTCAACACCCTTCACACCTAAGGTTCCAAGAGGTTTCCCAATGGCCTCATTTGCCAATTTATCTGTTGCCATGTTGTGTTCCCTCAGAATGTGAAAGAATGTTGGCTTGAGGGACTATGAGTTGACTCATATTCGATCAATTATTCTTTTTAGGCTCAAATTTTTTGGGTCTGTTCCCTAGACCATCATCCTTAGGACTATCTTGGAGTCGCCTATAACATTCAGATTGGAAATTTGATGGGTCTTTGATAGTTGGAGGCCTTTGAGTAAATCGTAAGCCTCTACTTTATTGTTGGTGTCTTTCTCGATATTCATGTAGTAATTTAAAATTTATTTTCCTCCGGGTTCGTAGAGAACCCCCCCCCCCACACCTGCCTCCCCTAGGTTTCCCTTTGAGGCACCATAAAGACAAAGTGTATGAGATTGTTGCTTTTGGATCCAATCATCTATGCTATGAAGAGTATGAAGCTGCCAACACGATCTTTGCACTGAATGTGTTTTCTTACCAGAATGAAGGTTAAAACTTGTGATCAAAACCTTCTCTGGGGTACTCCAATTGGACGGGTTTTCAATGTTCAATGATTTAATGTTCATTACCTCTGAGAGAATCATTTTGGCCTTGCCAGCAACATTTTGAGGAAGGGATATTTTTCCTTGGAAGATTTGTTTGTTTCTTACTATCCAGATCTACCAAAATATGTACTTGGGGAGAGACCTCCACAATCGCTTGAAGATTGGTTTTTCCCAGAAGGTGCCCTGATAGAAATTTTCCCAATTTCCCAAGCAAGGATTTATAAAAAAGGACCATCTTAGTTGTCGTGTAAGATATCCAAAATCCATGTTCCAGACCGTTTTAAAAAATGGGCAATCCCAGAAGAGGTGTTGAATGGTATCTTGACTAGTTTGGCAAAGGGGACAGTTGAAGGGACCATGTAAACCTCTTTCATCAGGTTTTCACCTCTTAGGATTTTTCCATGTGCTAGGGACCAAATAAAGATGTTTATTTTAGGCAGAGAGTCTCAGCTCCAAACATTTTTCCATTTTGTTGATTTCTGAATCACTCTTAAAGAGGAGAGGAGAGTCTTGTATCCTTCTTTTACTAAGTATTAGAAAAAAGTTGCTTATTAGAAACTGATCCAACCTAGCCACAATGTGACTTGGTCCTGCTCTTCTGTTGTTCCAAGTGTACATACCTTTATAAGGGGGAACATCAAAGAGATCCAAATCCGAGATTATATCATCCATTTTTTCCTTGAATTGATCCCTCACGATAGTACCCCCTCATTTTTCCTTTAATCCTCTTGTGGTGTTGAAGTCCCCTGCAATAATCAAGTTTTGAGAGGGATTTTCAATGGCCATGTCCTGAAGGGGTCACCAACATTATAATTTTCCCAGATAATCATTTGGAATATAGACATTTATGATGGAGCCTGTAGCTTTCCCAGTTAGGGATACCTTCAACCAGAACTGGGACTGCAACTGCTCCTCTAGCTTGAATTCTTCCGCGTTCTAGATTTTACCTATTTCTCTTGAGGCTCCTCTAGAACTGATTGATTTTCATTCACCTTTTTCCATATTCTTTGAAATTCTTGGAGGGTTTCCAGATCCCTCATTTTTGTCTCCTGGAGTAGGAGGATTGAGGGTTTTTCTATTTTTATTATTTTTCGAACTTCTTCTTTTTTATCCCTGCTCCCTAATCCTCTACAGTTTGAGGAGACAAATTTCATCATTTATCAGAGGGTTTTTATGCCCCCCCTTTAGAGGGTTGAGATGTTGCTCCCTTGTGTTGGGAGGACTTATTTTTCTTGGATCTGCCTTCTTTTTTTAATGCTTCCTCTATTGTTTTTTGGATGCCTAACTCATTCTCTCTGTCTGCAGTTGATTCTCTTTTGTTTCTATGCAATTTTCTTCCTGGTTTTTGTGTTGTAGTTGGTTGGGTGACCTCTAGATCTGTGTCACTGTCAGAAGTACCCTGTCTTTCATCTTCTAAAAAGTTTGGGGGCTCTAGCAAGAGATTTGGTAGATATTTTGCTGTGGATTCCTCACTTGTTATTGGGATTTCTTTTTCTTTACCTTTTTCTGGCTTCCTCTTATGTTTCTTCTTGTCTCTTTTTTTCCATTTTCTTCTTGGTGATCCCTGGGTCCTCCGTGTTACCTTATGTTGGTATTCCAACATACCAGTTGTGACTTGATTCTCCTTTATGTGGGGAGCTTGGAGGCCTTTCTCTCGGGCATGGATATTTTTCTCCTTGTCCTTGTGGAGGATTCAGGGGGTTTTTTCCAGTAGATTTTTTCCTTTTTGGCTATTGCCAATGATCTTGTTTCAGATCTTGTTCCTAAGTTTCCTTGACTTTAGGACATTTTTTTGTGAAATTTCCATATCCATGGCATGCTTTACATTTGAAGGGGATTTGCTCATAATCTACTTGTTGAATATAAGATCAATTATCTAAATTCAAATGTATTTCTTCTTGGAGGCCTTTTTCCAGATCTACCTCCACACAAACTCTGGCATAGGATTGAAGTCCCTCTCATGGTTCAACAAGATCGATATATTTTCCCAGTGAGTTGTCGATATTTCTTAGGGTTTCATCATTCCAGCAGTGTAATGGGAGGAACGACAATCTTACCCAAACATGAACTGCTAATGGGATATCATTTTCTAGGATGAAGTCAGGAGTCCATTAATTGAGATACATTCCACGAGCACCCATGAAATATGGGCTGCTTCGAAAAATCAAGTCCCTCCCTTCTTTTTTTTCAAATAAGAAAGTGAAGAAACCCTTACCACAAAAGGCCGTAGACATTTGTCCCTGGATCAGTTTGCGCTAGTTCAATTCCAACCAGTGATGCATGGATTTTGGGGAGGGAAAAAATCCTATGAACTTCCCTATCAATCCTTTATCATCTAGTCTGAGGGCTAGCGACCGAGCCGAAGCAGAATGCACAACTACCTTTGGGATTTCTCCCGATTTTTTAACAAAACATGATGGAGTTGTCTTGTGCGCCTTTGCATAATAGGAGATTGGGGCTTGAAAGGCCTATAAATATTAGGATGAGGACCTAGGGGGTGTATCCCCCCCCTCAAAGGGGTCCATGGTGGCCTTCACGCGATCACATAGGTTTGCAAGCGCGTCTCAGAAGCCCTAACCCTAGCGCTCACCAAAAAATGTGAATAAAAAACAAATTGTTGTGAATTTTGGATATCATTTGTGATTACAATTAATAGTAGATATTCCCTTTGAGGTTTTCATGTTTGTTAGCTCTACGCGTGGTTTGTAAGACCCTAGGTTCAATTTATATATGACCAATAAAACCCACCAGACACCGGCCCTTTCGGCATCGCCTACTTGAGCAGATGAAGTCTCACTCGAGGTATCTATTGGGATTGGAAGAACCAAGCTTATGCAGTAGTAAGGGAATGGGAGGAAATTATTTAGTTCATTCTTACTTATTATTTTTGTGTGCGTAAACCTATACTTATTTTGTATTAACTTACTTACTGATTCAAATTCATATTATCAATATACTCCAGATTACTGCATAAACTTACTGTTGTGATAGTCATGATTATTTGTGCAAAGATTAACAATAATATAAATCCAATCTACGATGAAACCATGCATAATTCATAAGCAATCACATAAAAGACACACAACATAGGATTTAATGTGGTTCACCCAACTCTGGACTACGTCCACAATGGATGGATTCTTTATTATTATTTCATTAAGTGCTTCAAGATTGCGCACTGCACATATAAAGTTGTATCATGGACATATTTATCTTCTCCTAGCCTTGTGGCTCTGCAGTGCAAGCCTCTCTCCCTCTATATCATCCCTTACATTCAAACACGGAGAAAAGTAACCACAAAAACATCTCATGGACAGGAACCAAACAAAAACCCTAATATCCCAACTCGTACATATTTATACATCAATTCTAGGGTTAAAACCCTACTTGGTTCATCCCAAAAACCCATTACATTGCATGGCTAATTCGGTTAATTGGTTGTTTTGTTGCTTTCTTCTGATTTTTCGTCTGCATCTTGCTTTTTCACGTCTTCCCATATTTAGAATGTTGAGTTGTCATCCTTCCTTTTCATCCGCTTTCTTCTCCCACTTTATTCTGCTTTATTCTTCTCTTTGCTTTATTCTCTGTTTTATTCTAATTACTACGTGTTGTCCCTTTGGATGCATCTCGGTTGCACACTTCCTCATCTTTCTTCTTCTCTTCTGCACACTTCTTTTGTACTTAGGATTTTTCTCAAAAATGTATTCCAAAACTACCTATCCAATAGGCCCTCGACACTCACTTGTGGCTTATCCTGAGCCACTCAGGCTTGTTGCCTGCTCTTCCATGCCGCAACAAAATTTTGTGAGGCTTTCTTTGCTACCTCCACTTCTTTGATTAACCTCTGTTTGTGTGATCTCCTCAACCCCCTATGGGGTCAAGACTGTGAGTTTTTCCTCTTCTACATATACTTCCTGTTTGACCTTTCCCTGCATAGTGGCCAACTCCCCTATTATCCTCACTGCTTCTTCCTGCAGTGGTCCCAATCACTGTTGGAGGATCTTTTGTTGATCCCTCAACTTCTCTACTTCCAAGTATGACTGTCATTGAGCCAAAATGGTTGTCATATGCTCCGCTAGTGGAAGAGTCATTATCTTATCCAAATCTTGTTGCGCACTTTCTTATGCTTCTCTTAATCGAGCTTCCACAACCTTCATCTCAGGGTCTTCTAATAAATCTTTCCACACCTACGCGCTCTCCTCACAAATTTTTTCACATTCTCCTTCTATCCTCTTAATGTTGGCAATTGTTGTTGTTTTCATTATTTCTCTGCCTTCTCACACTTCCCGTGGTGTTCCTAGAATGCTCTGCAATTGTATGTAAGTCATGAATTTGCGCTCTGAATCCCTTAATGACTTCCCTGATATTTAACATTTGTTCCTCCATAGTATCTTTTACTACTATGGGGACTTATGGAATTTCTTTGTATAGTTTTTGGACATCTGCTTGGGTTTTCTGTGCTATCCCCTCAACTTCACCCTTTTCCCTAAGGGCTTTCATCACCCTTTCTTCGACCTCAGTTTTGTTCTTTAGTACCTCCTCCACCCGGAATTCAACTTCCTTCTTTTTTTGAACTGCGACGTCATATTGCTACTGCAACTAAACCCTTTCCTCCATCATTATGATCAACTCTTGCTTTGCTTCCTCTCCTCTATTCTTAATATCTTACAGTAAGCCTATCTGCAAGTCCTATAGTCTTTCTATTGGCATACTTGACACAAATAGGTTCAGATGCCCTAGTGCATTTACATGTTGTTGTAATTCAGTCGTCTGAATTTCCAGTGCATCTGTCTCAAGTTGTAGTATCCTATCCTCGGTTGTTAATTGAGTCAAGGTCGGATGTTCATTGTCTGCTTCCTTTACTAGAATACCGAAGGGTCCTGCCTCGGTTTTGACCTCTTTGGTGATGTGTGTTTCTTCCAACATCTGTTGGAGTGTTTCCAGTTCATCTTGCACTTTTTGTTGTTGTTCTACTTGCTTCCTTGTTTCCTCCTCCGTTATTTCTTCTACGACATCCTTTACCTGATAGTCACTCCTATCCATATCATCAGTTGTTAAGGTATACACTGGGGCTTCTTTGTACGCTTTAGTATTTTTTTGCACCCCTCCTATAGGTTCTTTCCCATTATCCTTTCTCTTGACTAATATCAATTGAGATTTTGCGGTGGATGGGCCAGTCATATCACCTATGCCATTAGTCTGATTGTTTCCCTACTTGTTATATTGTTCCTCATCACTTTTATCTTGCTCTTCTTCCTCTTCTAATTGTCATGTATTCTTTGTTGGGATATTCCAACCTTCTTCCCATTCATTCACTATCAAGCTCACGTCCTTTGTTGTCAACCTATAACTAGCTGGAAACCATTGGCACGCTGGATCCTTCTTGGCCTGCACATACATGTGATGCATGCCCTCTTTAAACCATGCGATATCCTTATATGTTACTATCGTCTTTTATAATATGTGTGGTGTATGTGCAACTAAATGTGTAATATTTTCCAAGTATACATAAAATGTGGCATTGGATTCAGATTGTCTTCTTTTAAGAATCATATGCCATAAGTTGGCATATATCCCAACCAAATTACATCTTCCTGAAGTGTGCATGTGTTGGTAGTACCCTAGTTCTTTCCACCCGACCAACACAATCAAGATCAACAACCATGCGTAATGGAAATTCGTGCCATTTTCCTGGGACTCAATGCAATCATGTAAAAATGGGTTCACCAAAAATGTGGCCTAGTTCATATGAATCCATTCCAGACATTTCTCTATGGTTGCAATGACTACAACGGGTACTTCATCTTTGCGACATTTTTGCAGTAGTTTGTAGGCTAGTACCTGCGTCGCAAAAATCACATTTTTATCATTGATGTTCTTCACATCCAGCCCCTATTTTCCTCTGTGTGTCTGGAATTTTTATTCCATCAACTCAGAGAGGGATCGCTCTCCTTCCTTGTTAAATAAAATGGTCAGGTCATTGTCGGCCTTTGGAAGTACTGTAATACATGCAATAAGCGCAATATCAATTGATAATGGGGAATCAAGCCAGAGTGTCCCCCCATGAACAAATATTAGCAACACCTTCACACATGTATTAATTTCCACACTTCGCCCGAAATGTGGAATCTCCAACAAGTTCAATATACATGCCTTCTCCAACCCCGTGGCCCACTCATGTGTCTCCAACATAATTTCTCTTGTACCTGGTACACTCCTAGTGTGTAAGTAATTTGCCCTGGCCAACTCCAGGAAATTATGTGCATCAGTGATGCCATGGTCCATAAACTTTAGGCCTGCAATCTTTCCAAGCATCTCTCCTTCACTACTTACATCAGGCATAACTGGTGTTGTTGGTAGTGGGTACTTCCCATTGGTGGGTACTTGTATCGATGGTGCATTATCCATCCTTGGGGGTAGGTAATCTCTATGAAAACTCACATGTGATTATGAAGTCGAAGCTTCGACTACTTCCTCGACCTCTGGTGTCTCTACCTGTAATTTTTCTTGTTTTCGCGTTGCTGCGGATGACGCTCCAACCTTCGATGGTGCCATTCGTTCTCTATGAAGGATTCCTTTACTAGATTGATGTTTGTGCTCTGGTAGATGTATCTTGGCCCTAGTGCAGTTGAATTCACTCTATTCATCTCTCACTCGCATGCAACAATGACTTACACTTAACGACTTCCTATTTTTTTTGTGCCTTCGTGCCAATTGTACATGCCTCATACAACCTTAACTACTTTGTCCAATCTGCCAATGTGGTTGATGAGTTGTTTCATAAATGCATCCTTATTACCCAATCCTTCATGTAAGTTTTCCTTCGTAATCTGTCGTGATCTCCAGTGGCTTTTACCATTTAAGATTATATGACGCCTCTATGACTTGTCACTCCCACTTTTCATTCGTCATTTTTGTGCTTTAATGCTTTTAACGGTCTTGTCAATCTCAAACTGTGCAAATGTTCTTGTTGTTGTATCTATGTGCTTCACATTCTTTCTCTTATGTGTATTGTCTTAGAAATTGGCGCATTTCTATTGTAATGTGCGATAACCATTCCTTTTGTGAAATTTCTTATGCCTTGTTACTCTAATACTCTTTTTTTCCTTTTTTCTATATCTACTTTTTATTTGAGTTTCTTCCTTTTTCTACTTTTTATTTGTTTTTCCTTGTTTTTATTGCTACTATGGTACAACTATTGTAATACATGTGTTCTGGCACAACCCAGATTAATACGCAGATTGTCAGACATCTCTATAGAGTTTCAACGGACTTCCATTCAAGGTTTCCAACCGCGTAGCAGCACCTATCTATGTTACCTACTGAATCACATAGGGTTCTAACCAGTGCCTTCTAAACTTTCCTGGATGCTACATACACTTTTTGTCATAAAGTAATACCAAATCTCCTACTTGAAACTTATTTTGTTTAATGTGTCGATCATGCCAAGCCTTCTCTCTTGCTTTCTAAACTTGTTGATGGAAACCTGCAACAAACCAATCTTCTTCAAGCTATACCAATTGTGCCAATCTCTCCTCTATGGTGCTAGTATCTAAAATATTAGCGATCGTTGCAATGTGGAGGCTAGGTATAATAAACTCCATTGGTATCACTACTTCTTTCCCATAGACCAACCTGAAAGGTGTCTTCTCTGTCAACTTCTTACTTGTATTCTTGTAAGCCCATAATACTACAGGAAATATTAAGTCCCAATCGTCTCTCCCTACATTGCAAATTTTTGTCAAAGAATTATCCAAGATTTTATTGAATGCTTCCATTGTTCCATTGGCCTGGGATGATATAGGGTACTCTTTTGATGATAAATTTGGAACTCCTTAGTCAATGTTGTAATTGTTTTATTCATAAAGTGTGTGCCTTGATCACTGAGTAATATGTGTGGACATCCAAACCTTGTGACTACATTCTCAAACAAAAACCTCACAACAGTCTCTATGGTGCAATCTGTAACCGATGTTTCTTCTGCCCATCTTGTCAAGTACTTTGTCACAATTATTATGTATCTCGCCCCTAATATTCTTTCTTGTGGGTTGATTGGCCCCACAAATTATATGGCTCATTTATCAAATGCTTGCAGTGTAACCTATGGATTCAAAGGCATTTCATCCCTCCTGGATGGATTTACCACTTGTTGACATACATCACATGATTAACAATATTCCTTCACATATTTATGAAGTGTGGGCCACCAAATCCCTGCGCACAAAATATTTTGTGCAGTTTCTCACCCTGCATAATGTCCTCCTATAATCCCATCATGTGCTTCTTCAAGTATCATCGGTCTCTCGTGTTCCAACACACAACGCCTCAATGTTCCATATGCACCCAACTTGTATAGATTCCCTGAAATCAACTGATAATCTGGTGCTTTCACTACCAGTTCCTTCTTTTTTGCAACTGTCATGTTTGATGGTACCATACCTGTACTTAGAAACTGCACGATATCCGAGAATTAATCATCCACCATCTTTACTAAAAATAGTTGTGCATCTGGGAAGTTTTCATCTAAGTTGTCTGCATCTTCTCCTGTCAATATGCGCGATATATTATCTGCTCCTGCATTCAGCTTCCCTAGTTTCACTACAACCTCAAAGTCATATTCCTAAAATAATAATAGCCATCTTCATATTCTCCCCCCAAACATTGGCTTGTTGAATAAGTATTTTAACGCATAATGGTTTGTATACATTTTAAAGTGAAACCCTAATAGATAATGCTTGAATTTGTGTAGTGCATATACCATTACCAATCCTTCTCGTTTCATGGTAGTATAACGCTTCTCTGCTATGGACAACTTCCTACTTGCAAAAATAATTGGGTGATCTATGTCTCCCTCCCTAGGTTGGGATAATATTGTGCCCAACGCTATGGACGATGCATCTACATGTACATGGAACTCCTTATTCCAATCTGGAAAAATCAAAATCGACGTGGTCACAAGTTTCTATTTTAAAGTGTCCAATCCCTTACGACAATCCTCGTTCCATTGGAATTTTGCTTCCTTCTTTAGTAACTTTTCCATTGGTGTTGTGATCTGCGCATATCCTTTGATAAACTTCCTATAATAGCCTGTATGACCCATAGTTTCCCTCAGTTGTCTGACTGAGGTAGGGGGTTCTGACTCTAGAATTAATGCAATCTTGGTTGTATCTACTAATAATCCATGTTTCCATACTACATGTCCCAATAGAATTCCAAACGGTGCGCAAAAAATACACTTCTTCAATTTCAACGAAATATGACACTGTCTACACCAGTCCAACATTAGCCTGAGGACTTCTATATGATCTTGCAGTAGATTGAACATGGTCCAATCATCCAAGTATACTTCGAGGAACTTATGGATGAACTCCTTGAACGCTACAACCACTACTCTAGAAAACACCGCAGGGGCATTCTTCAATCCAAATGGCATTATTGTATATTGATAACTTCCCCACTCTGTCGCAAAAGTGGTCTTGTGTCAAAATTCCTGCACAATGTTTATCTGATGATACCGCGAGAAGCCATTTGTCAAGGAATAAGTTTCATGGCCTCCTACATTCTCCAATACCTCATCTGTGAATGGTGTTGGGAAAAGGGTCATGTAAGCACACATCATTCAACTTCCTTAGATCCACGCAGATCTCGATTCCTCATGTATTCTTGTCCTACACTACCATTGGACTGATCCACTCATATTCTTCTACCAGTTTGATTATTCCCATGTCCAACACCCTGTTTACTTTAGCCTTCACCTTTTCCTTGTACCTCGTATTTAACTTGTAAGGCCTCTATCGCACTGGCTTAGCTCCTAGTTTCGATGAGATCTTCAAATCGCCTAAGTCTCCTGATATTCCCTTCATCTCTGAAAATGTCATTGGGAATAGATCATGATATTCTCATAGTAATTTTGCAATCTTATTGACTGTCTCATCACTCCAATAATCTCCTATCTGCACAAACTTGGGATTCTCTATCGTCCCAATGATTACCTTCCACGTCTTTATAGGTTGTGTATATGTGGCAGATTTAAGCTCTGGCCCTTCTATTGCTCGTTATCCTTCTGTCTCAGGTACCTGTACATTTCTGGGATCCTCTTCATCATGCTCTTCCTTAGTCACATTTTAACACTCCAATAACTCATGGACAGTCATCTTGGCTCTGTGCACACTGCATACTAGTACCACCTCTAGCGAACCTTCTTTATAAAATATTTTAGCTCGAATGGCTTGTAGTGTTGCATCTATTGATGGAGATTCATGTTCAAAATGTAAATGTGATTTTGAACCTCTATACCGACTCTTCCCATCTTGTTGTCTCCCTGCACATTTCCAATTCCAAATACCGGATTTTAGAATTGTGTCCAGTGTGTGTATAAATATGTGCATCCATTCTATTTCCAGTACTGAACTCTATAACACCTTGCACTGTTCAACATGGCCCGCTGGATCACACTCTCCTGTATAATTCTATGTAATATTTTCTTCCTCAATGCAAAAACTTACTTGCATTAGTTTGTTTCACTATGACCAGTCTTTTATTCCCTCTCTATGTACATCCCACCATCTGGATGGATTCGCCTTCATGACAACATCTAGTGCTAATAACCTTTGTTGTTCGGGTACCTGCAACTCAAATTCCTTTACAAACATGCTTATATCAGTTAATCCATCATACCTGGGTGGATCACATAGCTCTGCTCCAATCCAACACAAGGATTAGGTGATACGTGCACATCGTCTGGTTGACACTTCATGCATTCTTTGTTGCCAATGGTCCAGACCTTCTTCAAAATCTGATGCACATGCACTGATACTTTTCCAACTTAGTGCACCATATGTTGTAGGGTTGACATAATAATCCATTTGCGTCATCATGTTGTATAAGTTGTAAATGTCAAATTTCCCTCTAGATGGATCTATGTATCTCTTTCCTTTTGATGGGTCCAAGGGTGCAATAACTTTCAAATCTCCAAGTTTAAATATCATCTCCCTCCTCTTCAAGTTGATGATCGCCTGGTTATAAAAATCCCATTCCATCCCATCGGTGTTGGATATGCTTTAATTTCATCCATGATCTCAATAAATTTAAAGTCTGCAACGTTGCGCACCCCATCTATGTTCACAGGTACTCCTGTCAAATGAACAATCAATACTATTTTGTGCTTATTCGTGAGCCTTAGCTGAACATGAGACCATACTAACTTGGGTTTTCCCATCATCTCCCATGTCTTCTTAGGTAAAACATTCACGTCAAACCCCAAGTCGAAGATATATCCACATCATACTCCCCAATTTGCGCACTAAATCTGAATTCTCCATTGGTCCTTTTCCCGCGTAGTACCTGGTTTACCATCCTTTGTGCAATGAGATTTTTCCTTCCTCCTATCCAGTGAGAAATCATGTCATATTATGTACTTAATGCAGTTTCATCCTTCATTATATCTACACAAATTTTCAAGAATTATGTTAGCATACTTACCTTTCCAAACAGTTTCTCTGGCCCAACGTGATATTCTACCTAAGGCGCAGCTGACATTGACACTCCCCAATCTAATCCAAGTACTTATTTTCTTGATCTCTAATATGTATCCTTTTCTTCCTGAGGATCAAAGGTTGGCATAGGCCCTACTAACTTCCTTACCCACTATTTAGTTTGTTTTCCTTCATTCATCACATCAACCCTTGTTCTATCTCCTTTGTGTGTAACAATTGTTATTCTTGGTCCTTCGTTGTGTCTTTCAACTGATATTTTATGTACATTTTGGTCTGGATTTTGGTTCTGGTTTCCTCTGGTCTGCCATTTCATAACGAGTTGGGGACAATATTATTTTGCATGATCCAATGCTCTACAGTATGTGCATGTTGTACATGTATTCATACAGTGATGGGCCAAGTGTCCAGGTTGATTACAATTATAACATATAATCGGTCCTCATCCTTGTCCTCCTCGACCAAAATTTCCTTTGCCTTGGTCTCTACCAAATTTTCCTCTACTCCCTGGATTAAATCATCTTTGAGTATTGTATTACAGACCACCCCCTTCTGCTACATCATTATCCTCCTAAATATTATACATATCTGATGTGTGCTCCCTTATTAAGTCAAACACGTGGAAATCCTTCTCTTCATGTCCCATCGACTTGCAAAAAATTGCAAAGCAAGTTCCTTGGGGTAATATGATACTTTTGTAGTAATGGACACTCAGTTGGGTAATGGCCCCATTTCTTCCATATATCACAATATCCTCCTCCCAGTAATGGATTCGGTGCTCCCATCGCCAAATATTGCACGAATGTTGGGCATTCATCCTTGTGATGGCCTTCAGTCCTACATTTGGTACACCATACTTTCTTGTGTTTCTCCTTCCCCTTTGTCATTTCTTACAATTGAATCGTTAATGTAGCCAACTATGTATGAACCTGCGCCATTCCTCCATTGTCTCACACCGGGGATGATTCCAATTTCATTGCAATTTCCAGCTCCTCAGGTTGCGACACAACCTTCTTTTGGATCAACAACCTGCGAATGTGTGGTAGAAGCCCTCTGATAAACCATTATTTATGTTGTTGATATAGGATCTGATCATCTAGTCTACCCATCACATCTTTAAACCTCTGGTCGAAATCCCATATTGACTATGTTTGTACCTATTTAATCTCCTTCAGTTCTATAATGTACTGTGACTTCAACTTTGGCTTCTTGAATTCCTTTAGCAATGTCTTCTTTTTCTCTGCCAAAGTCCTGGCATGTCCTATAGGAATGATGCTCTACATCTTTATATACCATACTAGCGCATTCCCTCTAAATGTTGTTTCTAACTGTGCAATCTTCACAACCTCATCCTGTACATTCTTAGCAACCCAAATTGTTTCTCAGAAAAATGGATGTTGTTCTATATCCTATGACCCCACCCCCTGAAAATCAATCAATCTAAGGGTGTTGTCTACCCATACCATGTTTCTTTGTTTATTCCCCCCACGTGGTGATATTGGTTGACTATGATTCTGAATCTGTGCACTACTGCCACTATTATGATTGCTACTACTATGTCCTCACTCGCTAACTACATGGAGTCATGGATTTGACACAAGACTATGTCTAAGTAGGACTTACCGGTTCTTCTATTACCAGACTGGACTGAAACTCCTCTTCTTCTCCTCCTATATGTGGTATCTCCACAATTCAAACTATTGTGCAAGGTTCTCTCCCCTCTAGCTTACTGTGTGACTCTTGTTTCTCAGCCCCAGTCTTTTGCCTCTTGTACCTCCTTCCTCCATGCAATACTCCAAACTCGTATTCTTCCTCCGGTATACCCTCTTCTTGCATCCTCAGTCCCTCCCTTCCTTTTTCACCGCTTCCTTCGTTCTCTCAGACTATCCTCTTGTCATTACCCCGGTTCCCCTATGTGTGAAAATCCCCTTAGATATTGGACTCCATTATCATCACGCACTTTTCACACAATAACATTTTTATCCACGTACCTAATGATTTCAAGAACCTCCCACGTATACCTTTGAAAAAATCCCTTTTTGTGACAATGTATAATTGAATGCAATCTACTACAAACTCTGTAATATATCATCCTAGTATGCTATCCAACCAAAAATCAATTGCACGAGTAGTTGGGTTAATTACATAATTTAGTTGTCTTACCAATTCGAGAGTCCAATTCCTCGGCATTGCAGCTTTGTACCTTCCCATATTCTCCACTAATCTTTCTAGCCACTCAATCAGAATATTAAGAAATTTGCCAAAGAAAATTTCATGCAGATATGTGTACACATACCTTTACATCCATTTATTTTCACTCATCTAAGGGTTTCTATTCTCCTGTCGAGAAAACTCTCGTTCCTTCCTTTCCAACCATTTTAATATCTCTTTCTTAGTCGACCTCCTAAACATCCCCTCAATCTTAAATTCTGGGTCCCGACAACAGAACCATTTGTTGGCTCTGTGTGTAGTCTGTAAGACCCTAGGTTCGATTTATATATGACCAAAAAAACCCACTAGACACCGGCCCTTTCGGCATCATCTTATTGCACAGATGAAGTCTCACCCAAGGTATCTATTGGGATTGCAAGAACCAAGATTCTGCTATAGTAAGGGAATGGGAGGCAATTATTCAGTTCATTCTTCCTTATTATTTCTATGCACATAAACATGTCCTTATTCTATATTAACTTACTTAGCGATTGAGATTCATATTATCAATATACTCCAGATTACTACATAAACTTATTGTTGTGACAATCATGATTATTTGTGCAAAGATTAACCATAATATAAATATAATCTACAATGCAACCATGCATAATTCATAAGCAATCACATAAAATACATACGACACGGGATTTAATGTGGTTCACCCAACTCTGGTCTACATCCACAATGGTTGGCTTCTTTATTATGATTTCGTTAAGTGCTTCGGTCTTGCACACTGCAGTTATAAAGGTGTATCATGGACATCTTTCTCTTCTCCTAGCCTAGCCACTCTACAGTGCAAGCCTCTCTCTCACTGCATCATCCCTTACATTCAGACATAGAAAACAAGAACCACAAAAACATTTCATGGACATGAACCGAACATAACCCCTAATCTCCCAACCCATTACATATTTATACATCAATTCTAGGGTTTAAAACCCTACTTGGTTCATCCCAAAAACCCATTACATTGCATGGCTAATTCAGTTAAGTGGTTGTTTAGCTACTTTTTTTTTTTCGTCTGCATTTTGCTTTTGCACGTACTTCCATATTTAGAATGTTGAGCTATCATCCTTCCTTTTTGTCCGCTTTCTTCTCCCGCTTTATTATGCTTTATTCTTCTCTTTGCTTTATTCTTTGTTTTATTATGCTTACTGTACAATGTCCCTCTAGATGCATCTCAATTATGCACTTCCTCATATTTCTTCTTCTCCTCTCTGTACTTCTTTTGTACTTAGGATTTTTCTCAAAATTGTATTCCAAAACTGCCTAGCCAACAATGTCAATTCTTGTAGCTCTCTCTTTTTTTGTTATCTTCTTGGTGCATTGAAGATTTTTTATGGTGATTCAAGACTTCTACTAGCTTTCAAGATCCATCCATTTGAAGGGTTACTATACCACTTGGAGAGGAGATGTGTTAGGGTTTTTTCCTTCCTCATCTTGTTATCTTGGGTAAGTTCTTAATCCATTGCTTTTTTTTCTTCCTAGTTCCTTGGAAATGGTTTTAAGTATTGTGTTCAAGTTATAATTGATCTTGTTTGTGAAGGTTTTTTCCTTTGAGGAATCCCTTCTTTTAGGGCGTTGGTCTTATTAGCATTATCTTGATTAGATTAGAGATTAATCTACATTTGGGGTTATAATATCTTACCCTATTCCTTAATATAGAAGCGAAAAAGTTTTAGATGGGCATACTTCTTGACCCCATAAGCCCTAATTGGATTTAAAAAAAGGCACTAGTCCTATATCCAACAAACAACCAAAAAACCCTAAAAGTCAAAAAAAAAAATTTATAAGGAAATATAATGGTGAAAAATCAAAGAAAAATGTTTATTTATATTTCTTTCATTGTCTAGTGTAAATTTAACGATTCATTTCATTTCCTATAACGCTTAATCCTATGGTTTATCCTTAAATATTGATCTCTAACCCCAAGATGAAAAATTGTCTCTATTGGATTGAGATTTAAGGTGTTATATAACATTTTGTGGGCTAAGGTGATTGTCAAATCTGGAAATTAAATTGCAGCATTAAAAATCAGATTTGGTGAAACCCAAAGGCTAGGGTTTGCCACTTCAAGGTGTTTTCTTTCTTATCCCTAACCTCTATTTCATTTATATATTGTTTACCAAGATTATATTACATATCTAGAGGCGATCCTAATATCTAACGTGATAATAATTTCTTATCATTTACTTAGAGGTTTTATTTGGTGAATTCTAAGTGCTAACTTGTGAAACCCTAGGGGGATTCACCATCCATTTTACAATTTCTTTCTTAGTTAATGTTTATATATCTTTAGAAATTGTCTCTAATACTTGTTTGGTTTTTATTGTATATATTATATATTTCCCAATTGGAAACATCGAAGACTTCTTTCTCTCTTGTGCTTAATCTCTCTCTTGGATGGTAGTTTCATGACCTAAATATGAAATTTTTGTGCTTAATTTCATAAATCAGATTTAGAAGTGAAAGGATATCCATAATATTGTTCTCTCTTAGCATGTAATAAATTGGTAAACACATGCACACATTTCACCTTTGATTAATGCTAAATATCTTCACTCTTTGTGCCCTAAAGTAGCTTAAAGTGAGGGGTTTGGACCAGGTGGGAGTCTTCATGATCCTAGGGGGAATAAGCTAGTTCACTACACATAGGGGTTTGTATTGGGGTAAAAAAATCTCGCTAAGGCCTACTCTTTATGGTGTGGATTAAATATTTCCAAATATCAAGGAATTAAGGCATTGATGGTCTTATGAGATTCTATGATCATCATTCGAGCCAAAAAAATTAATTTGAAACGGGGAGGGCATCAATTACAAAGTTTAGTGGCTCAAATCAAATAAATTGTTTTTAAATTTGACCAAATATCCATATACCATATTCGAATATTGATCAATGAAGAATTGGATGCTTGGGACAAGCTAGAATGCTCTCTGCTTTTGAGGCAAATTGTGCAAAATAGGGAGTTTCATTCTCTCCCTATCCCTTAGCTTGACAATGGCGGATCACTCCATTAAGTTTGAGTTGATGACATGTGACTTAATAGGACATTCGGTGTGGATATTCACATGGGAATGCATGTTTATAATTTGGTGGAGGGACGACAAGCACATGTAAGCAAGCATGCATTTAATTGTTGTGATGGTTCACGAGGGTGATAATGTTAAAGGTAGAATGGGGTGATACATATTGGAATTGTTGTGTTTGGAATTGACATATGCTCCATGTCTGCTAAACCCCAAGGCTTGGATGAGGGTGGATTCATAGGGGGACACTGTTATCATGGTCAGACGATGAAGGATTCTTCCTAAGTTTGTTGTAACGGAGGTGGGTTTACTGCGAGAGTCTCTATTCATTGTAATGGTTGTTGAGAGAAAGGAGAAGTATGATCCCATTTGGAATTTGTTATAAAAGGTTATAATTAAGTGTCGTGAGGTATTTTGTGAAGCCATGGGCCTTTTACCAGGTCTTGGAATCACTAAGGGATCAATGTTCGAGGTAGTCATTCCCTTTGAGATAGGTCCAACAGAGAGGGAAGCAATGGAAAGATAAGAAACCCAAGAGATCAAGTGAATATTTAGAAGGCATGAGGAAATTGGGTAAGAAAACACTAGAGCCATATTGGTTCTCATGGCTACGATTGCGGAGATGCAATAGGCCAACATTTATCACAATGCAAATGTGATAAGTATTCTTCTCATTTTCAAGGGTCACCTAAATTCAATAGAGGTTGAGTGTGGCAAGTTGCAGACTCTGATTTAAGCACAACATATGGACAATTTTTAGTTGGCTTCCAACAATAATGACACTTATAGCTCCATTCATGGAGGGCAGGGAGAGGATGAAATTGGGTACCAAGTCCCTATGGATATTGATGATGAAGTTAATCAACGAGCTGGAGAGGAACCAAAATATCATAACATTGTGAAATAATCTATAGTATAAATGTTTTTTTTTGTTATTTTCCTTTTATGTCAGTTTATTCAATAGGCTACATGCAAAAACACTTGGAATGCTAGGCCAATAGCTACTTTTTGGTTTGTATTTAGTGAACTACAATTATGTAGTGTTTTTGAAAACTCCTAAAGGAAATATTATATTTGTTATTGCTTAGAAGCAACATGTTTTTTACATATATAATGAAAAATTTACAATTCTAATTTTTTTTTCTTTTTCTAAAGTGATTCTAAACTCTTGATAGTTTTATTTGTTAAGTGATAGACTTAAATTCTAATATGGAATTGTTAATATAGTTTTTACAATAAACAGAAAATTTGGCACACACATCCACTAGCTCCTAACCTTTCTTTGAAGAGGATATAATTATGGTTCATGAAATTGTTTTTAGTTGAATATCTTTAGAGCACTATAATCACTTATTAGAATCATAGTGCATGTCTTGTTAAATTAGATCATATGATTGCATAGTTTTATTTCACTTAAAGAGGTTTACTTTCATTATTTTTTATACCCCCAATGTCTTCTAGGAGATGGCGTAAAGTGCATGGGAAAGTGCATTGAAATGATAGTGGTGCACTTCTCGTCTTGTTTCCCTAGATAGCACTCATGTTGGGACTTTTCACAAGGGTTCTAATTCAGATGGTAACACATGGGACTGGGGGATTAGGGACACTGGCCTCTTTCCCCAACTACAACATCATATTCTCAAATGCTCACTCTTTCTCCTTGGTAGATGTGAATGTAGGCTGGAGGTCTTCATTCTCAATTACAAGCATTCTTTTGGTGGTGTTGAGCCCTCAACAACCCCCCAAGTTTTGGGAAAAACTTGTGGCCCCTCCTCCTCACTTGTTTGAGTATTCTATCTTCTTTTTGGATTAAAGTGACCTTGATTAGCCATTTCCTTGATTCCTAATAATTCTTTTAGATGGTTACACTAGATGAACCTTCTTGTTCTATTTACTTTATTTTGATTTTGTTTATTTCCTTCTTTGAACTTTATTCCTCGATTGATTTTTTTTATTTCTTCCCTTCCTTGTGACTTTCTTCCTTAATTTTCTTTGTTTGAACTCTTTTGTCCTCCAATTTGAAAATCAACACTGATTTCAAAATTGGGCACAATTTTCAAATCGAGCCTCTTCTCACCTTCATGTTTTAAGTCCTTCCACAATCCCAAAAATCAACTCAATTTCAAATTGGGCCCTTCATTACCAACAATAAAATTTGAGTTCCTTTTCCCATTTTTTCTAGTTGTTTTTTTCCTTCTTCTTTATAATTTGAGTTCCTTTTTTGAACTCGAGTTATAGCCTTTTTAACTTGCCTTTCAAAATTCTCCTTTTCCCTGATTTCTAGATTGGACCCAATGCCAAAATTGGCCCCCTTTCTCTCTTCAATCCCACCAATTTGGAAATCAACCTAATGTTCAAATCACCCTCCTATCACCTCTTCGACCTCCTTCAAACTTTCACTTTGGTTTAATTTTTTTAAATTATCAAGCATCTTTTAAAAATTTGAACACTCTTGCTTTCAAACTTTAAACTTTTTTGGAAATCCTTCCGGTCTAATTTGTAATCAACCTCGATTACTAAATCGAGGCTTTCCTCCTCCAACCCTTGTGTGGATGGATGTCAATTTTGAGATTGGGTATGATATTCAAATCGAGCCCTCCCATCAGTCTCATCAAACTCTTTGATTGTTCCCCCTATGTTCAAACTCTTTAACTTTTTTTTTAATGTCCCTTTACTCTCTTTCAAACTTACATAAGTCATTTTGAAACCCTTTTCTTAACCCAATTGAGGCCTCCCTCTTCAAAATCATGTGTGATTAGATCTCAATTATGAGATCAGTTGCAATCATATAATCAGGACCTCTGAAACCTAGCTAATGTACAAACACTTTTAATCCTTGCTCTTGATCTTAGAAAATGGCCAAAATCTTTTTGTAGCCCGGTTTAATTCAAAATACCAAAAGGGATTAGTTCGATAGGTTATTTATTTAATATTAAAATTTAACTTGTATGTCCTGTGTTTTGTACACTAATATGAAGCCAACTTACAATGACAACAAAGGAAATTGAATGGCCAAGAAAGAGACTCGAATAGCTAAAAGAAAAGGAAGTTCAAACTAACAAAAGAAATCGAAACCATCAGGTGGTACAAGACTACAATAATTTTGGATGGTTAATAAAGGAGATGAACTACTAGGTAGAAAAAAATTATAGTTGAATAGAGAAATTGAATGATCAAGAAGGGAATCAAAATTATTAGAGAAGGAAGTAGAATCAACAAATAAAATGAACCCTTGGGTGGTAAAAAGGTATTTTCAATGAAGAAGCCAAAAATATAAGAAGGGATTTGAATAGCCAAGTGGAGGAATGAAAATGATTAACCTCCCTCTCCCTCTTGGGTAAAAATAAGATAAGAAAAAGGGATTTTGTTTGTGCACCTTTATAGACTATTCTATGAAATGTTAACAAGGAGAAGCCATTATTCGCCACTTTTTGGAGACTCGTTATGGTGTATGTCTGGTGTGGGACTACTCCCTTACTTGTTTATGTTGGAATGATTGTAAGACTTTTAATTTTGTTGTATATTATTCCCATGCAAATGGTTATTTCTTCTTACTATTGTGATTCAATCAATTAGCAGTGGTGAATATGAAATGGTTGTTGGTTATTAATATGAGGCTAGCCTTATTTGATGACCAGTGATTGAATTGTTTTGACCAATACTCCACGACAATGTATTTTCTATTCTAATGGTTGGAATGGTAGTTTATTTTGTGTTCATTTCTCATTACCAAATCATGGTTAGGTGTTAGAATAGGACAATTTTTTTTTGTTAGTTCTGGGACCACATTTAGGACTTAGAATTTACTCCTTAAAATCATAAAATTAGTAATGGTTGTCAAGATAAAATTTGGATGGGTTCCCTATTCCAAACAATGTGAGGTATAATTGGGATCTTTCATTGGGGGAAACCCATAACATTGAAGGTGGAACATTCCCCCCATTCAACAAGTGTCCCGAAACCCTATACCTTTAGGCCATTTTTCCAACTTGGGAAATTTTGAAGGGCCTTGCTCATTCATGCCCAATCCTCATATTCCCTTGAAACCAATGGCCTTATCCACTTGGAATCCCTTTGAATATGTGAGGTTGTCCTCACTTTCTCCAGGAGTGTTGTTTAGCATACAAGGTTATATCTTGTTTGGGCCTCCCCTCTTGTATGAGGAAATAAATCCCTTGCCAATTCCACTTCATCTTCATCATCTAGGTGGAACTCATCATAGCCTTTGGAGAATTCAATATCCTCAAGAATTTATCCACAATGACTTTTCCTACTTAAGGTGTCTCTTC
The DNA here is from genome assembly GCA_009831015.1 of Picea engelmannii. Taxonomy (NCBI): domain Eukaryota; kingdom Viridiplantae; phylum Streptophyta; class Pinopsida; order Pinales; family Pinaceae; genus Picea; species Picea engelmannii. Next base: position 334,532 of record ML789006.1, read on the forward strand.
ATAACCCACCAAGCACCTATGTTGTGTTTCTCAAAGTTTTCTTCCACACTTCTACTCTCTTATCCTAGGACATTGCCACAAAGTTAGTGCCTCATTTGATAACGAATATGCCTTCCTTTATGTAGAATGTGTAATAAGGAGGTAAATTAGGCTCTATCATTGATGGATATGTGAAATTTCTCCATTTTCACCAAAGCTCTTGGTTTCCTTCAAGTTTTTGCATAAATGAGTCAAGGAGAGCTTCATTATTTGATTTGAAATGGATCTGAATAAATCCAAACTTTGTAAATGGAAAATTATTGGAAAAATTTGAAGTCAATGGTCATTAAACAAAAAAGGCCAAAATCCACAAGAAGATGAAACAAATCACCCAATGGTTGGCATCCCAAGGAAACACTATAATAAAAATGTTCACTGATGTAAAAACAACCAAGAAAGATGGGAAAAAAATAAGCTTGGGAAGAATAATGGATAGTAGCAGAGAAAAGAAGGACGAATTCCATTCGAAGATCAAAGGATGAAGAAAAATTGAGCTTGTCCATAGTGAATAAATACCATCTCTAAGTAAAACCAATCTACACAAGTATTTACATTGAGTGAGAATACATGAATCTTCGTTGAGAGTGTATTTCTCCTATTGTAAATTTTTTAGTGTATAATAGAAGCCTTCTTTTTCAATTTTCTCATTTGGGTTTATAGAGTAATTTGTTATATCTATGTTAATTTTTGTGAGATTGATTTTTGATGTGTGATCAATTCAATTTGGTGTGGTTTCTTGTGGTTTAAAACTACATTTTTAGCACATAATGTCATCAAATCACCTTTAACTGTATCGTTTTTCCATTTACAGTCCAATCTCTAATTTGCCATCTTTGCTTGGATAACTAATTGAGTAGTGAAAATGTTATTTTTTTGTATACTTTGAGTCATTGGTTTCACCCATAGAGTTGTTTCTCATTTATTCGAGTCATTGGTTGTCATCTAATCACAATTGTTAGTTTACTAAATCATTGGTGTGAATACTATTGTGTACACCACATTATACAACCAATGTGATTATTTGTCTATCATTAGTTTAATTAATTGGTTGAGTAATCATACCCTTATAGTGCTTCTCTTTTATTGGTACAAGTCTACTCACACTCAACCAATGCATTCTTTTAATTCACTACAACGTTCCTTTGAGCACTTGATCATTAGGATAATTTACTTGATTATGTGTTGTGTGGGACCTTTGATATAGCTAGAACTTAAATTGTATGCCCACAAGCTCAACATTAGATTATATATATAGAACTAGCGCTAGATATATATTTGTTTGAATACTTTGGCCTTATACATAGATAAGTTACCTACAACCACACACTATAAACCAATGGTTGAATATACATTTGTATTATGATAGTGATAGCGATGAAGAGTTACAATTGCTTTGAAATTATACTTGAACACACACACACACACACACATTGTGAAATGGCAGAGGAAGAGTATAATCTTCAATTTGAAAAAGAATCGGAAAGCACATTAAGTGTTGGGTTGAATATTGTAAACTTCCAATCATCCACGTTTGCAAAACATAAATGCATAATGTATGTTGAATGGTTGATAACAACTTAATGAAATGATGCATTTAATATTTCATTACAACATGGTGCATTTTTCGGTTGGCCTGATACACCAAAGAGTGGGATAGCTCCATTGATGGCATTATCCTTAGCCATCACAAGTTAGTAAGACATTTTGAAGCCAAAACAAAATTGAGCCAGTCCTTCATCCTTGTCAATGAACATAAAATAGAAAACGTGAACCTTTGAACTCAACATTGACATGTCAAATTCCACTAGCATGAATGGTTTCAAAGGGCCTCATTGTATATGGTGACCCAGGTTCGAAATTATGTGATAGTGGGAAGAGACACCTAAAATCCAACCATGTTAAGGGTTTGTGTGGCCCAATCTAGGTGTGATCCCCAAGTGATTTTGACGGTTCATATGCCCCTAAGTCACAATTTCTTAAACCATAGGATAATCACACAACTCACAGATCTATTAGAAAACAAAAAAAAAACTAAACATTGACGTAGTAATTGCAAGACAATCAAATTTTTTCCATATAAGAATCCATGTTGATGAGGGGGACAATCCATATGCCTACCATTTACGGATCATATGGTATCAGAGTAGTTGAATCCATGACCTTGAAGAAGCTCCCAACACTTTGAGGAGAAAGAAGGCCCATCATTACTTAATCACTAGAAAGATAATCGTTGAAAGAGCTAAGGACCTTCAATGTGTAGATGCAAGATGAGAACCAACACTTGAAGCAGAAGATAGTATAATTGGAAAAGGATCTAGAGACTTCTAAAAAATTGTTTTCTTTGTTATAGGAACACTTTCTTCAATTCGAGGACACTATCACCATTTTTATGGCATATTGGGACAAGAGAAAATTCTATCTCTTGCAATTAGGAGAGAAGTTAATTCAAATATATGATCAACAAGAATTGAGGTGCACTCACATGATGGCTTGGTTGTAACAATAATTGGCAGCAAAGGAGGAGGCACTGGAAAGTTGTAGGTATTTCTCCAAGAGACAAAGGAAGCACAAGTGTAACACACCCGACCCCCTAAAACCTACTTAGGCCGGTGGGATTTCAAAATTCCTCTCGCCACTATGACTCTGGTCTCGAGTTTTAACCTCCAACGATGGAACCCTACTCATATAGAGAATTCCATTGGCTATCTATGCAGCCAAAAACGGATTCCAAGCCAATAGGAATGGCCTTCCAAATTATTTTGGGCATTATCTTCTACCACGTCATATGTTCTACATGGAATCTTTGACATCACCTGCTCAGATGGATAAGTAGGTGTGTGTGTGTGTGTGTCCTTTTGTGTGTTGGTGTGGTAATGACATCTCCTTGGACATGACACATCGTAATAACAATCCTTCAGTGAAAATATTCTATGCTTCCCAGAGTTGGACTCATCAAGATCTACGGTTTTGGATCACTCAGCATAAATTAATCAATTGCTAGCGGCGGGTCAAACTCTCCCTCTTATGAAACACAGGTTATGAAACCCCAACATTTTATTTTGAACATTTTCTCTCGAACGCCTTATTCTCGACAAATTTGATAGACATGAATCAGGGGAAAACAATGGTCCCGATTCACTCAAAACCCTAAAGCCACACGACAGCTAGCAGTCTATCCCAATATCCTTCAGTCCCTCAATAGGTGGGATCCACAGAAAAATATATGGTTGAGATATTATCGTATGGGCTCCTTGACATCCACTTGACTTTCACCATTGAGAAATACCACCTTCCACAACCTCATGGTTCCTACTAAATAGTTCTTTCTGAACTGGGGTTTTCTAACAGATTTGATGGTCATTAGATCCCCATATATATTGATCAAGAATCTCTCAGATCTCATATCTGCTAAGTGGTTAACCAACTTCATGGCTCCAACAAGGTTCTCTATTGGGCTGGACTCAAGGCGAGATCAACGACTCATCTCATTAGTCAAACCTTTCGCAGATCTACAGCTCCAGTCCATTCAAACTTTCGCCTTCAAGATTTATTCATCGGAATTCCCTACCACATGCTCTTCACGTATCTTTCCGAAAATCGCATTCCTACAAGCTTATCAAAATGGCTCATGACAGAATCTATGGTCCAAATATCATTGGTCTGATCTCCTAATGAATTGACAACTCTCATCAACTTGGAACATTCCCATTGGAAATTTCACCTTCGAAGTGCTTACGGGTTTCTCCGAACAACCCTCCTTCTGAAAGGATTCTTCTGATACTCAAATATCTGACAAACAGTTGAGATCAATTCTCTGCATTAGATCTACGATTGATATTTATTTGGGGCTTATGCATGGAACTTGAACAGGATTACATGATTACTCAAGGAACACAAACTCTTTTCCTTTCTTGCATTGTCTACAAGGATTTAACACCCACTCTTTAGATCTTTGACCTGATTCTTCCATATGCAGGTGGCACCTCCCAGCGATGCCTGAAGTGAACATTTTCTCATCTTGTAAAATTTCCACTCAACGGGTTGGAGAAACATAGGATTACATGCCTTCATCAGACCTCTAATACTCAATAATCACATATAATCAATCAATATTAGAAAGAACCTCATTATACAAACAAGGTTCGAATTTTATCATTCATTTAGCATCTTAAAACTTCCTTTTAAGACAAGAAGCCAAGATTTACATTCATTAACAATATTTTCCATACACATCTAGAAATACCCATATGTTTCAAGTCAAACGTCAACCTGCCAAATGATTGGGGGTGAATTCCTTTCCACCCAACCGTAGGCTCTGCTACACCTTTTATTTCTAAAACAAGCCACCCCCATGCTAGGCCATGACACCACCAGGGAACTCTCACAAGTTGGATTTTAGGTTAAGGGTTTGGTCATGAAGGTTACTCTCCTTCACTACATTGGAAAAAACAGAAATCCCCTCTTCTCACTGAGCCCAAGGCCACCATGAGCTCACCAGGAGCCTTCCCAGTTGGATTTCCTCTACACCAAGGAGTTCCTTCACTTCTACACGGTCACTCAACACCTCCCCTTACTAGTGCTAGTTTCTTTGAGCAAGCACTAACCTACAACCCTCTATGTTCCAGTCTAGATCTAGGTATTATGTATTCAATGTCGACCACGAGTTTCTTGGGCAAGCTTCCTATTTTCCTCATAATAAATTCCCAGCTTTCTATACTCTCATCGTGTTTGTGTGCTCTTTGTCAAGCCCCTTTCTCATTCATGCTCTGCATCTGTGTTCTACGTTTTTGTTTCTTTGCCCTTTTTTTTTCCCGATCAGGAACATTCATTCCCTTGAGTTCCTCATCTTGATTCTATTAGAAGCATCCTCGTGAGTCAATCTCCCAAATAAAAGGGGCACCTCCATGCTACTTCTATATTATAGCTTCAGATGATCCATTCCTCCTCCATATACATTTCTGAAGGTAGTCATAATTGCCCCAACCACCAGGTCTGATTTTCCATTAATGAGTTTTCTTGTGAATATGGAGAATAGGGTACTTTAGGAAGGTTAGGCATTCAAGGTGATTCAGGTGGGGGTTGGGATTCTTAGCAAGATCGAGAAATTTCCAATTCCCACTCATGGTATCATGGCTAGTATTGAAAGGCTTCCCCCTCAGTCAACTGGTCTGTAATTTCATTAGCATACAACTGTAGTGTTCATTAATTACAATCATGAAGTCTTAAGCATAATTATAGAATTGGGGGGAAACGAGGTGTTACATTCCCCTCCCCCTTAAAGGAAACATTGTCCTCAGTGTTTTTTCACCATATACACAATTTTATACACAGAAAAAGAATGGGTATGTCATCCTCATGGCATCCTCCAGTTCCCACACGGCCTCATCTGCTCCAAAGTGATTCCATTTCACCTCGACTTGCACGTTGGCTCGGTTTCAAAGAAATGTCTCTCTCATGTATATGATGCATTGAGGCTTGGTTTGGAATTATCCCTCGGGTTCCACTTATATCACATACCAATCAATAACGTGATCAGAATCATGAATGTACTTTTTAAGTGAAGATACATGGAACACATTGTGAGATTTTACAGTAGGTTCTAGAACAAGTCAATATGCTATTGGTCCTACTATTTCTAGAAATTCAAATGCTCCGCAATAGTGGGGTGCTAGCTTGGCACAAGTTCCCATTCTTAGGGGGATCCTCTTGGGATTCACCCTTATATACACATGATATCCCACCTTGTACTCTTTTGAGTTGTTTTGTTATCTGCATAGATTTTTTGTCTATCCTAGGGCACTTTCAGGTTCTAATTAATTTTGATCACTCCTTGTTCCATCTTCTTCAACAAGTTTGGTCCAAGTGTGATCCTATCTATTGGATTGTCCCAGCTAATTAGAACTCTAGACTTTCTACCATACAGAGCCTCAAATGAGCTCATCTTCAGTGACTCTTGATAGCCATTATTGTAGGAGAATTATACCAAGAGTAGATATTCTTCCCACTGCATGTGTTGATGCATAACATGCATCCTTAACATATCCTCTATCACTCCATTTACCCTCTTGGTACATCCATTTATTTTGGGATGGCAGGATGTGATGAATGCTAATTGTGTCCAAAGCTTGCAAATAGATGTTTCCAAAAATTTGACGTGAATTTTGCATCTCAATCTGAAATAATGGTCTTGGGCATACCATGCAATCTAAAAATTTCATTTATAAAGACATCAACAACATCTATAGATTTAAAAGTGCACCTGATGGGAATAAAATGAGCTTCCTTGCTTAGTTTATCTACCACCACCATGATTTCATCGTGTTGTCTAGTTGTTCTTGGAAACCCTATGATAAATTTCATGGAGATAAATATCTCCTACTTCCATTATGGTAGTTGCATTAGTTGTAGAAACTCTACTACGTGCTTGTGCTCAACCTTGAATTGTTGGCACTCGGGCACTTAGAAATGTACTCTACCACATCCTTTGTCATCCTTAACCAATAATACAATTGTCTTACTGCTATTATCATCTTTTGATAACTAGGATGCCCCACATAAGGTCTACTATGAAACTCATCCATTATGAGGTTTTTCAACTCTGTTGAATCAAGTATGTACAACATGTTGTTGTACATTAACAACCCCTCTATGGTGAGCTAATATCCCTCATACATTGTCCTTTTTGGTTCTTGTTGCAAGCTTTCTTTTATCAAATTAAAATGTTCATTTCTTTTTAAGAGAATTTCAATCCTATTTTTGACATCATACTCACACATGCTTTTTGTTGCTAAGCGTACCATCTGCACACTTTGGTTGAGTGCATCTGCCACATTATTTTCCTTTCCTTTTATATGTTTCATCTCGAAATCGATTTCACTAATTTTCTCCATCCACCTGGCCTATATGGAATTTAATCGTGGCTAATCAAATATGTATTTCAGTCCACAGTGATCTGTCGTCAAGATAAATCTTCTTCCAAGTAGGTAATTCCTCCACATCTTTAAAGCATGCACAATGGATGCAAGATCCAAGTCATGAGTAACATAATATTGCTCATTCTCATTTAATTTCCTCAATTATTAGTAAATCACAGTTCCTCTTGAATGAAAACTCCACCAATTCCTTCCTTTCAAGCATCAGTGTATACTAAGAAATACTTTTCAGGGTCTACGATTTTTAGGACAGGGGCATTGATTAAGAGTTGCTTCAACCAATGAAATATAGTCTCGCATTCTGCTGACCATACAAATGTCACCCCTTTACTTTACAATGAGGTGATCAGATGACTGATCTTGTAAAATCCCTTAATAAATCTTCTATAATATCTGGCTAATCCCATAAATGATCTTACCTCAAACACATTTCAAGGGGCTAGCCAATCCATGACTACCTTAATATTTTCTGGATCCACGACCACTCCATCTTCTAAAATTATGTGACCCAAATATTGGATCTCTCTCTGGAAGAATTCACACTTGTTATACTTGGTGTATAGTTGGTGATCTCTTAGAACCTGTAGCACCAACCTAATATGCTCTTCATGCTCTTCCTTGGTCTTGGAATATACCAGGATATCATCAACGAACACAAGGATGAACTTGTAAAAATACTTGCTGAGATTTTTGTTTATTAAACACATAAAGGTTTTTGGTGCGTTGGTAAGTCCAAAAGGCACCACCATAAATTCATAGTGTCCATACCTCATTCTAAAATTTGTCTTGTGTATGTCTTCATCCATAATACTGACTTGGTGATATCCAGATCTCAAGTCTATTTTAAAAAATAGTGTATCTCCTCTGATTTGATAAAAAAATATCATCAACCTTGGGTAGAGGGTGCTTGTTCTTGATGGTCATCTTGTTCAACTATCGATAGTTGATACACAACCGCAAGGTACCATTCTTCTTCTTTACAAACAATGTTGGTGCTCCCCATGGGGACACACTCGTGCTAATATACCCTTTATCCATCATCTCTTTTAATTACATGCTTAACTCCACCAGCTCTGGCGTACTCATTCTGTAGGGTACTTTAGATGCCGGTACCATTCCTGGTACAAGGTCTATGGAAAAGTTGAGGTATCTCTTAGGAGGAAGTATGGGTACCTCCTCTGGAAATACATCTTTAAATTATTGTAGAACTGGGTGATCCTCATTCTTTAGCTTACCATCCTTTGTTTCATTTATCACTTGTATTGCATACAAGGGATATCCCTTTTGGCTAAACTTCTTAAGTTTTAGTGTTAATATTTTCCTCACCGATACAGGCTTTCGAATGCCTTGCAGCACCCTCATGTTTCCTTCACTATATTCACATTCTAAGGTCTTGTCATGGCAGTCCAATTTTTCTTTGTGTACATCCAACCATTCCATCCCTATCAGTACATCATATGACCCCAAAGGTAGGATATTTAAGGTTTCTTGTGTATGCATTCCATTCATTTCAAATAGGCATGCTTCAATCATTTATGATACCTTCCTCTTAGTTCTTGTGGCTAGTTGAACTAACCATGATTTTGCATGCTTTTTCCTCTGTAAGGCACATGCTTCAATGAATTGGGGAGAAATATAGCTAAGGTAAGAACCAATGTCAATCAAAGTAGAAATGGGTTTCTCGACAATTATATCTTCCATCTCCACCACTAAAGCTTGGTAGTCTACTTGTCAATTCTCGACAGTTGCATTGATTCATGGCACATTTTTTACCACATCATTAATAGTAGTAACCTCTTGAATATTGTAAATCCTTTTACTCTCGTGTTGCATGTGAGGATATTCCCTCAACAGATGTGCCTCTCCACAACCCCAACATTGTAAAGGTCCTTTATTCTACTCCTCTAGTTTCTCCCTCACTTACTTTGTTATCTTGTTCCCATTTTGAGATGGAAAATTGTGTTGGTGCATACTTATATTTGGATGAATAAGATGAGCACCTCTTTTTGGGTTTTTATATTGGGATGGTTTAAATCCATTCCTCTAAAATTAAAACATATCCTTCATTTTCCAATCCTTAAGAGGCTCATGCCTATGCGTGGATTAGTCATAACAGAATTTGGCCTTTCTGATAGTGTCCTCTGGTGTCTTAATCTCATCGAACTCAATCATATCCTAATAGGACTCTAGTAATCCACTGAGGAAGTGTTGGATCCTTGTTTTATCATATTTTAGGTAGGGAACGTACCACAACAATTCTAAGAACCTCTTGGCATAAGAATCCATGGTAAATTTCCCTAACTTATATTCATGGAGCTCTTTAATCTTACCATCGTAGTACTTTTTTTATAAATATCCTTTCCTGAAATATTTCTAGAATTGTTTCTAGGTCACTTTAATTTATTTTATACCATTAACATCCTTGAGGTCTTCCCACCATATGGAATCTCCTCCATTCAAATTGAAAAAGGATATCTTTGCCTTTGTATTTTTGTTATAGCAAGATTTACCTCACCCGATGCAAATTTGCTCAGAAGGCCTTTTCCATTTCCCGAAGTCCCTTTTTGCAATTCCCAGAGCTAAAAATAATATTTTTCCACATATATGCACCCTAACTATTATACAACATGTGTATACGTAGGTTGCACCATTACATCCCACGTACATCGGGTTTTGTGCCCGAAATTAAAAAAATGGTGTCGAGTTTCCATGTCATGTCACGAGATCCATGATCCTTGACCTTCCATATACTGGAAACGTTCTGACTCAGCCCTTCGGTTCCATTTTAAGGCTATAAATGGGCCATATCGAAGCTGTGGAAAAGAGGAGAAGAATTCAACTTTGAGAGCAAAGTTACTATGGAGAAATTATTCACTTCATATTGAGTCTGCATCCCTTTATCCTTTTAAGTCTGAACACATTGTTCAACCCCCAAGCTCTTCCCTACTTGATGGAGAACCTCGTTGTCTCTCTTATATGAGCTTGCCTTTGGTGGAGGATTGAAATGGTGGAGGCCCAGCTGGAAGGGACTTAGTTTCCTGGTTCTGAACCGTGCCGACACGAAAGTTTGTCATTCATACACTTTTGTTGATTACATTTTAATATAAATACTCTTTTTTCGTCCAATTAATGTCTAGAAAATATTTGAATTGTTATTCCATGGGCATATTTGTTACGAATATTTATGGATTATGCTATTGAATGTGCTAACATTATATATTATCACCATATACTTGCGTATATTGGTTGTTGAGGACAAGTTACAAGTGTATTGCTTTGAGTCAAGTGCTTAATGGTGGACTTCATCGAACGCCTGGATGAGGTAGGCTCTTTATCTTGTCTTGTTAGCATATTTGTTTATATAACATACTTAAGATTAGAGTTGATTTCTGCAGTCATTTCCTTCTTTTTTTGGTTTACCCCATGCCATAGAGATATTCTCCTCGTAATAGAATTGGCGACCATACTGGGGATAGAATCTTTGTTTCGGGGTTTGGAGGGTTTTTTTCCTTTGACTTCTCTCGTTTGTATTGATTTTCTTGTCGTATGATTACTTGACATCCTCTGTTCATTTTCAGTCTGAGTTTCTTAGCCTTATCCTTAACCTGACAGTGTTTCAATTCATGTACATGGGTTTTTTCCTGACAGTCGCACACATATGCTTGTTGTCATTCTGTAGGAAGTGTATATACGAGGTTTTCTCCTGAACAGTTGTGTACATCATTCTTGTATGCTTGGTTGTTGAGTTTGATGTTTGTTGGGTAAGTTTTGATGGTTGTTGAGTCTTCTTAGGTCTCTGTTATGACTGTTAAGTGATTGCAGAGTGATAGGAAACCTTTCTTTGGTTGAATTTCTAGGCGGTGCCTTTCTCATCATCCTTTTCATTGATTGTTCTTGCATCTTGGGTTGGGTGTTTTCTTCTTCACGTCCTACTTAGTTTGTCTCTGTTTACATACAATATAATATTTATATCAAGTTGTTTTTCAGTCCTTGCAATTTCATTCTTTTATATTGAAAATACAAAAATAATAAACATTTTTCATTGTTGGTATTTGATCTTTTGGGTTCTTATCGTTGATCTTAGTACATGTATGGAAAGATTGCAGAATTAAATTGAAAATTTCATTTTGAAAATCTTATGATTTATTGAGAATTGAAGATAGGACTTTGCATTTTATGCATATTCATTTATTTTACTTGCTGAGTCATAACATCATCAGTTTCATGACCGCACCTTTTTGAGTAAACAAGGCCACTAAAAGCAACGCTGATAAATTTAAAATTGATTAGAAACGATTTTATTTTTAGGGTGCAAAAACTAGCTTAGGATTTAGAGCCTTGAAATAGGATTTTGTGAGTAAACTTCTCCAAGGTTATTAAATCAACATATGTGTCTAACTAAGGGAGTGGTGAAATCCATTGTATAATTGGTGATGTTTGGAGGCTCTGCTTACACCAAAGTTAAGCACGAGGTCACGTGAAGTTAGTTGAGGGGATATCCCCCCAATACCTTCTTAGCGTCATATATATTTCTGGGGATCTATTCGTATATGGGGATCTTGCCAGTAGCTTTAACTCTGTGAGAGGCAGTGCTTTCGAGGTTTCAGTATTTTCTACCCTTACCATACAATGGATCTGACTTACAATTGTTCTCCTACGCATCAGTTATATTGTGGTTTCTTAGTTACTTGACATATGTACCACATAGGTTACTTGCAAGGGTTATTTTGCAGGTACCTTGGGTTAGATAAGGGTCGAAAAACACACAACCTTTATGGAGGACTACCTCTCTAGGGGTATCTGATCGATTGGTTATTAAGCCCACGAGGGCCCTTATAAGTGATTTTGATACCTCCAATATTTTGCAGGGAGTCTCAGGCCCCTCTTGGGTGAGGCATACCTACTTTAGGGAGGGAGGCCCCTTTCAACCACTTTATCCTGTTTGTGTGCATATTGGCCTTTTGTTTATTTTGGTGTGTTCTTTGATTACTAGTCAGCCTTAGGATTTGTTTTTATATCTCAAGTCTTGAGTCATCATGGAGCCAGACCAGCTTCCCTGTAGGTCTCGCTGTTTTTTACAATTACCACCGCATCTTGAGTCTTTTCCTTCTAAAAGGCGTAAAGTTATCAAACGTGGTACACACACCTCCACTTACCATACTTGTGATCATACAAGGATGAGTACTGAATTGAGTTAGAAAGATACAGGGAGTCCTTCCACTCCCATACCCACTATATTTAACGGTACCCCTTCAACACCTTCAACCACAATTCTTGTAGTGCCATAAGTTTCCATCATCACTCCCATTCAACCTATAGTGAATGATCAACCTATAGCCACGAACCCTTTTGGGTCCCTTTGTCACTAGTCAGGCTACAATATTCATTCCATCCCTATAGCCTCTAGCCCTTTTTCTTATGGTATTCTGAATTTCACATCACAATTTTCATCCTCTCTAAGGTTCTTTCTAACAGATCCTAGAATTTGTTAAATAATTAAATATAACATTTCTATTATAATTTGTTGAGCAGAATATCATCAGCAAAATAACAGTTTACAGTTTATGACTCAGCAAAATTCCCTTTGGGCAGCATGATATAAATGGTATATTGAATAAGATACACAGAATAAATAACATATTGAAGCATCATACAATCATGAACATGCCATAATAACGAAGAAAAATACTTGTCAAGTGATTTGTTTCCCAACTCCATTTGTTCAAGCTCAAGCTGAAACTGTGTCCAAGCTGAAATTGTGCCCAAAACCAAGTTTTCCTCCCTGCCAGCTAGGAGCAGCCTATCTGGCTCCCTAGCTCCAGGGTTCCATGAGGATTCCTGGCCCCTGAGCCCAAAACCCCCAGCAACCCGGTGCCCCCTGCAATGGTGCACCCAAAACTCCAAAACCAAAAAACCCCTCAAAACCATCAAATATCCAACAGAAATACATACCTCCTCCCCCAAATTTTTATAATCCTCTCCCGTTGGACTCTTCCCAGTCATATCTCCCCCCATTCACTGACTCCCTATCCTCCATTAATTACCTTATCCTCCCCTTTATTACCTTATCCCATTCCTTTATTACCTTATTCGATTCTTTTATTACCTTATCCTTCCATCCCATGCTTCATTCACCCCCTGCATACGTAAAGTCTTATAAAAATAATTTAAAATTTATTAAGCTCTTAATTCATTACCCTAACCTTTAATAAGTTAATTAATTAATCAATCAACAGTTATAAACAATTAATTAATTAATTAATATTATTAATAACTAATCATTGTTTAACTAAAACCATATTAGGACAGTTAATTATCTAATTAATTATACTTAATAAACCCTATGCAACTATTTAACCAGGGTTGTTACATACACCCACCCTTCAGGAAACTTCGTCCTGAAGTTAAGGTATCTCATGATACAAAGAAAAAGAAACATGGTTCACACATTCATAACAATTAATCGACATTATTAGTAAGTAAGCCAAGAAAACTAATACATACTAGTGTACATGTACAAGAAATGCATGTGTAGCTAGTACATACAAGTCTCGTGCATGTACTAATAATCAATAACTATCACCCTTATAGTAATTTATGTATGCATCCAATTCAGTCAACAAGACTATTCTTTTATAAAAGACAATAAACCAATCAAATGTTTGTGAAATCCTTTAATTACAATTATCTAGTTCAACAATTTTATTTAGACAACTAAGGTTTAGTTACATAATTGTGAATATTCATATATACACA
>ML789006.1:358315-375448 GCA_009831015.1 Picea engelmannii
AACTTTAAAAACAAGAGACTAGCATTTTCATCAAACTTTTCTTTAGTCTCACATGCCTAGTTTTGGATTAGTCAACAACCCTAACTTGAAGTAATCATAACTTTGAATCTGTAATGTATAAAGATCTGAAACTGATACACAATTTTATTCAGTGTGTTTTATGCAATTCCTCCAAGTGTCACTACTTGGAACCTCTCAGAAAAGGAGTTATAGCAAAAATGACATACCTTGCTGAATTTTGGCTTATTCTAGAGAGCGACCTTGTAGAGCGTGCCCCGCACAAAATTTTTGATGAATTGATATGAAACTGTTACACAACATACTACAGAATGTACCCTAACCAACACATTTGGTCTCACTGAATTTGGATCTGTTATGAAGAAGTTATGACGTTTTTACCCAAAACACCTTATTTTGACTAGTTTCAGGACTGGCCACAAACCCTATTTTCCACGGAGTGTAACTTCCAAAATACAACGACCCACAAGCTGAATTTTTTACCAAAAATACTTGGATATGTTTTCTCACTTGCATAGAAATTTCACTGTCTGAATCATTATAGAAAAAAAAACTATAGTGAAAATGGTGAGATGACCTGTAAATAACATACCTTAGAAAGCACCATCAAAATAATTTATCCTTCCTTGCATTTCGGCCTTCTTTTCTTCACCTTCACTCAGAATTCCGGTTTATATATCCTTGGTTACCTCATACACATATAGATATTCAATATGCTCAAGTGTAATTCAAATGAGAGAGTCTTGCCTCTTATTTATACTCTTCAAGTAGCTTCCTTAAAAACATCTTCTAGGTCACTTGGCCCACTTTCCTTATTTTAGGGTTGAGTCCACTTCTAATTTCTCCATTAAATTTATTGTTGAAATAATTTATTTTATATTCACTTTGAATTGTAATACACTCATCACTTCACTTTATTATTTACCTTTTAAAAACTCTTAAACCACTTTGACTACTTTGACCTTTTGAGGCTTCTAGATGACATATGAGGGTCCTCCAATTTCGTAAGGCCATAACTCTCAAACCGTGAGGAGTTATGTGACGTTCTACATACCACCAGAAATGGCATGACATGTACTATCCATATAGAATAGTATTATCTAAAAATATATCATAACTCATATCGTTACCCATCAAACAAACTTGGGTCCATTACCCAAACCTGGGGTCTCCAACTTCTCATGGCCATAACTCTCTAACCGTGAGGAATTATGTGACGTTCCACATACCATCAGAAATGACATGACAAGCACTATCCATCTAGGATATTTTCCTTGACAAATTCACTTTCTTTCATCTCATTATTCCATAATTAAGCATGGGTTCTCTTACTCCACAAAGCGTTTTCCCGTGAGGGATTTCACCATAAGGAGACCACTTTGCAGTTCATCCATATTTATTTCTTATCAACCATGACAAAACAATAATGAGTCATATTTACATCAAACAATATTGGGTCCATTACCCAAACCTTTTTGCTACGGGGCTTTCTTCAAGGGTTGACATCAATGACAACCAACCTTAATCAACAAATGGGAGGCTTTATCACCCTAACACTCTCTTCACCCTCTTCACCCTAACACTCTCTTTCCACCCTCTTCACCCTCTATTATTTTCGTAACTGCCACCCCCTTAACTCCTTGCTAATATTATTTCATGTCACTTCTACCCCTTCTCGTCGTCCCAAATCTGTCTCTTTGTTGCAATGGCCAGAGGCAGTGACTCTCGTTGCGTCGGGGGGGAGATCCTCTTACAGAAATAGGGGTCGCTTTGTCTCTTGTCGCATCTTTGTTGTTGAAGATTTTGTTGAGGCTTACCAAGCCCATACCCCTCCTAAAATCAGAGTTGAAATCGATCTCGTCGAGGTCGATGTCCGTGTCCTGAGGCATTTCGTCTCAGATGAGGAAGTGCTCCAATCTACTAGCTCTTGGGTACCTAACATTGGAAACACTCGGGCTCACATCTCTTAATATTTGAAAATAGTGGACATCTATTGGCATTTAAAACGGTTGATGGGTCGTGTTCTTGTTGACCGAGATGAAGCTAAACATGAAATTATGTTGCAACTCGACGACGTCTAGTTACAAATCAAGCTCCTCGACCATAAGTTGAACATGATAGCGAAGAAGATGGTGGGAATGGACATGGTGAACCTGGATTACCCCCAACCTCAGGTGTTTGTTGTTGAGGTTCGTCCTATCACCTAGTTTTTAATGATTTTAGCATTTTTAGTTTGTTGTTTATTATATGAGGTCTGGGCATCTCAGTCCCACCTCACGGTAGTCATCTAAGGAAAAAAACAACAACTAATTTTTTGTATCAAAGATAGTCTCAGGCTTTACTATGTTTAGGGATATAGTTCTAATAGACAAAAAATTCACAAACTTTCAGACAACTTGATGCATTATTGCTAGTTTGGTTTCCCAAGTGGCAGGCCAACAACGAGGATTTTGTATAAACTTCTTATAGCAATATAAAGATTCAGGATAATTTAAAAGTATATATATATAGAAAAACTTTATCAAATTTTAAGGAGAAAAAAAAAACAAAAAACAAACACTAATTTTAATGTATTTAGAAGAAAAAAGACAAAAATAGTGAAAACTCAATAATAATTTTATTTAATTTTTAAATTTATTTATTCTATTTTTTTAAATTATTCTTATTTTACTTTATAAAATTAAAATTTCAATCATTTTTTTCTTTTAAATAATTTTGTAAACATAGAAATAAAATTTCCAATCTCAAACTAAAAGAAAAATAAACGAAACATTTAAAAAAAAACAAAGTAAATTAAAACAATATAAAAAAAACATTAGTTTTTTTAAACATTAAATTAATTAAAAAATTAGTCCCTGAGGTGTAGGACAGTAGGTGACAGATTGTGTTGTTAAGGCATTTCGTGATGTTAAGTTACCGGTTCGAAATCTGCGGGGAAAAAAAATCCAGCCATGTTAAGGGTTAGTGTGGCTCGTGCTGGGTGCGATCCCCGGGTGATTTTGACGGCTTAGATGCCCCTGAGTCATGGTTTCTCAAACCACAGGCTAGTCCAACATGTCACGAACAAACTAGCAAACAAAAAAAAATTAATTAATTAAAAAAATAAAAATAAAAGATAAATTACATTAATTTATTAAAAATTAAAAATAAATTGCATTAAGTTAATTTTAAAAAATTGAAAAAATAAATTGAAAACTAATTTGAAAATTTTAATGTTTTTTAGGAAATGAAAAATTTTAAGAAATTAAAAAACAAAACACAAAACAATAAAAAATTGTTGAAGCTTTTACATTGCAATGAAAGTGAGGGGCGATTTTCCAATTCGCATCTTCCCCCTTCCTCCCCATTTGCTTTGGAATGGGTCTATTCCAAAGCAAATGGAATTGCCCCCTCGCCTCTATTGTGATGCAAAGTTTTTGCCGTAGTTTAAATATTCTACGAAACGATTTTTTATCGACGATTTTTTCTAAGAACATTTACTCAAAATCTGTTAATAAATTGTTAAATCTACATATTTAAATGATTTTTTCTATATAATCCAAGTACCCCAAAATGATTCATAAATGAATTTTTGTAAAATAATTAGATAATACCAAAATTTAAAGATTTTTCTATATAATCCAAGTACCCCAAAATGATTCAGAAATGAATTTTAGTAAAATAATTAGATAATACCAAAATTTTTAGTAATTAAATATATTTTCATTTTATTTAAAATTGTTATATTTTTGTTTTTTAATTTTTATAGCGTTTCAATTTTATACTAATTTTAATTTTTTTTAATTATTTTTAAATTAGTTGTTATTTACTTTTAAATGATTTTTTTTAATGGTTATTTTTTAATTTGTTCCATTCCAAAGCAAATGAAGACTCTTCATCACCCCTTACCGTATTACAATTCAAAGATTTTTTCTAATTTTTTTTTTAAATTAATGTGTTTTTATTTTATTTAAATTTGTTGTGTTTTTGTTTTTTTATTTTAATAATGTTTAAATTTTATTTAATTTTAAAATATTTTAATCAATTTTAAAATTATTTTTAATTTAGTTGTTATATTCTTAAATGTTTTTTAATTATTTTTTATATTATATTTATATATTTAAAAGAAAATTAATTGTTGTTATAATATTTTCCTCTTGTCATTATCGCACCTATTGTTTAGACTTTGAAATTTTACGATAAGTATACATATCAATATATTGTTGTTTTGTGATAAATATTTTTAATATGTGATTTACCATATGATATGGTTTATTTTTTTATTTTTATTTTTATGTTAATTATTAGGGAAAATAATAATAAATATTTCATTTTTATACATGAAATTTTTTAAAATATATAAAAAAAATTGTTAATTTTTTTTTTTTCTTTTTTTCTTATAAAAATACTTTATTTGACATGTAATTTTAAGTAAAAAAAAATTCATAAAGTGTACGCTTTTTATTATGTCTATCTTTTAAATGTATTATTTTTGCTAAATGATTAAAAGTAGTGTTATTTAGTTACAACTAATCACCCTATAGTGAAGTAAAGGTTAAAAAGACGTTGAAAATAATATTTTACATTGTATTTAAAATGTATCGCAACCTAAATCAATTAATGATGCATAATTAGATGAAATATCTTAACCTAAAAAAAATGAAGTATGGCATTAACATATTTAATATTGTTAAAAATGACAAATGTTATGTTTTTTAATTTTTAACATTGAAAACTCTCGGATGGGGTGTTAGAGTGCTCCATTCATCCATCCGAGAACCCAGAGCCCGCCACCTCGCCTCGAGCCACGTGACGACACATGTTGCTCCCTTCAGCCTTTATTACCACCAGATGAACTCTGTAACTATCCATTTTTGCGCGCTCTCAACTAAATGCTTCAGTGCACTTAGTGTTGGCTTCCCGTCATGGTTATGGAGATTGTACATTGTCTAATCCTCCTACACTCGTGTGCAATTACTCTCCATCTTCCTGTTATGGTGATGCCCTCCCCCCCCAGTTGGTATCTATCGCCCTCTCCTTCCGGCTACTGTTGCACTATGTCGTTCTCCCTGGTGCCCATCTGGTTTTCCCTGTTCGAATCTCTGCCTCACCCTCACGTTCGTTGGGCTATGCATCGCCTTCATGGGAAGCCAAAGAGAGGTGCCCTATGGTACTAGAACAGAGCAGTCATGGCCAGCAGGCACCCACCCACCTTCACGCTTAGCTCCTCACCTTCGTCATCCACTCAGTCCTCACCAAACCCATGTGGTCTTCCGCCTTTGTCCTCGCCGTGGGCTTGTCGAGTTGAATGGTTTGACCTTCAGGGTAATTCTCTCGACTTTGCTCCTGGACCTCTCCCAAACCTAGCCTCGACTTCACAGCCAGCACTGGCACGCCCTTCTACTCCACCCCCGTCGTCATCTTATGTGCCTTCTCTGGAGGAATTCAATGGCCAAACGCAAGAACTTCAATTGGAAGTGACTTGAGGCCAAGCTTTTCTCCAACAAGATCGTGCTTCGTGCCTGCGACTCCGAGATTCGATCTCAATTCTCAAAGATTTTATCTTCGGAGTCCGTAAGGACGTCGATGACCTCTGTTTTCGATTGGAACACCTGGATCAACACGCAAATCAAATCGAATCTCTGCTCTCGACCCTGCTCCACTCCCTGCATTCGTCGGATTCAGGCACCAATGCCCCCGCATCTCCAAGGGTATTTCTTACTCCAGACTTCCAGGGGGAGGATGAATGAGATGAGGATACATGTGCAAAGGAGGTTGAGGACAAGCAAGACCAACTCACAGAGGAAGTTGAGGATGTGCACACACACCAAACACCATGACAGTCGACAAGCGCACAGGTGTCAGAATGCTTGTTTTATTTTGACAAATGTTAGTTGTTTCTGGAAGGTTTTGTTTAGGTTTTTGGAGTTTAGTACTGTCAATTTTGTGGGTTTGTCAGATGATAGGATTTTTCTGGTTCATAGTATGATCTTCTTTTGATCTACAGTACGCATGCATGGATCGGTTGAATCGGTTTCCCCACGGGGCGATTCAGACAAATATGTTTAATTATCACTGATTTTTACAATCAAAGTCTAAGGCTGAGTTGTTTTCCCTTCGGGGCAACTCAGCACATCCAAAACTCGTTCTCAAGATGATACTGTAATTTCTGCTCATGACAGGTAATATATAGCTTTTTACTTAAAAAAAACATTGAAAAAAAATTGGAAAAAACAAAAAAAACATTATTCAAAAATAAAAAAAGCATTTTATACAAAAAATGAAAAAAAATACATTTGAATTTTTTTTGATACATTATAGATTAGAAAATGAAAAATGTCAAAAAACTGCCTAAAAAAAGGTGCTACTAGTAACACCACTGTTTAAAACGGGGTAAAAATAGCCACTAAATGAGATTTCTTAAAAAACGAGAACTCTTCATAGTTCTCATTGAGTTGGTAACATTATTATATATGTGGACACATATAAGAGTTCTCGTTAAGTTGGTAACATTATTATATATGTGGACACATATATGTAGCATATGTATGTATTTTCATGAACAGAAGGATCTATAACAATTATTATTCCATCTTGTAGTTACTCACTCTTGTAGGTTAATATCAACTATTGGATTATGTAATTATGTTCTCTAGTTGTCCCCTCCTGTTACTCGTGAAATTATTGTTGGTTGAGCACAAATGAAGGTATGTTTCACACCTTGTTATAGAATTTACTGAGTCTCATGGGGTAAATTCCTTTTCCTTTTGATTCATTCGTCCCTTCCCTTCATTTTTTACACTTTTTAGGAAAAACCTTAGGTGGGGTTGATCAACACGGATTATCTAGGGGAAAGGCCTTTCCTCATACCTATGCTAGGCCAAGATGAATATCTTGTTCGTTCCAAGGATCGGTCACATATCTATCTGTATTGATTATTTGTCCCATCCACTCTTCTTATTAGTTGAGTACCTAAAGTCTCTATTGATCCATGCTCAATCAATGAGTTGCCAACTAGTATGAATGACAAGTCTTTTTATTAAGACATTTGGGACAACTAGAGAAGGAAAGATAGGTGTTAAATTTGATTTCTGAAGTGAAAGTATCGGTGAGTGGTTAAGGGAATCATTGGATTATTTCCACATCTTGTCTAGTGATTGACCCAAACCCTTTGTAGGTGGGAAAAAACTCCTACAACATGGGTTGAAGCAAGCAATAGCTCTGGAGTAGTGGAAAAAGACATTGGATAAAGGATGGAGATCCTAGAATATAGAGGTTGGGTTTGGATATGATCTATAGAGTTATATCTTATCTTTAGGTACTTATCTCACAAGATAGATATCGCAATGAGATACATGTTTATGTTAAAGTTGAGTTGGCATGTTAAAGTAGGAGGAATATCTAAGGAAGTCTTTACCAAGTCTCTTAATATACAAATGTTAGCTAAAGAAATAAGCTCATCATTTGAAATGGGTTCACATTTTCTTAACAAATTAATTAAATGGACTAAAATAAGATAGACAAAAATATTTGTCTTGTCTTAACTCTCTTAACTCTTT
The DNA here is from genome assembly GCA_009831015.1 of Picea engelmannii. Taxonomy (NCBI): domain Eukaryota; kingdom Viridiplantae; phylum Streptophyta; class Pinopsida; order Pinales; family Pinaceae; genus Picea; species Picea engelmannii. Next base: position 365,872 of record ML789006.1, read on the forward strand.
AAAATAATGATGAACAACACCATGTAAAATCTCAACTCCTATTTTATCCTGCATAATTAAGACTGAGTTGTTAAGGAAATAATTTAGGAAATGCATACCTATTTAGAGTTTCAAAGCCTACCTAAAGAAACCAATTACAAGTTTATTAATGGTGTGCCTTCTCTTTATGCTATATGTATTTTTTATCATCACCAAAATATATCAAAAAGAGGAGAGTGTTTAAATCATAGTTGACATTCAATGAAGTATATATAAGGGTGTTTCATTACTTAAAGAGGTTCTTTAGAGTGTACATCTAGAATTATAGGAGAATTATAGGAGAGATGAGAAAGAGAAGACACCACTCTCAAAAAGTTTATCCCACTACAATTTTTGTCCACTTAATTAAGAATCCTTGTTTGGGGGAGACCTTTGTCCACTTAATTAAGAATCCTTGTTTGGGGAGACCGAGTTATTTGATATAATTCCATGACACATAATTTTTCAATAATCTTATTGTAGTTTGACATTTGTAGATCAAGGAGATTTGGTAAGATTTTGTTAAATATTTGTCTTTTGCTTTGACACGCTAACTCACATGTTAATCATATCATTTTACCAACTAGAGATGAAATAAAGCCAAAGAAAACAATATACCTAATAAGTTACATAAATCTTGCTATTTTGTAATATATGTTTCTTCCTTTCCTAAAGATTTCATAAATACTTTGTTATCTATCCCTTAATTGTTGCCCAAGTATCTCTAGTTACCTAAATGATATGAGCTTGCACGGAAAAATAAAGTTCCTTAAAAGAGACCCTTCAAAGATTAAGAGTCTACCGAAAGACCTTCTTGGTGTTGCGTCATTTATTTATGCATGTATTTCTCTAGCTAGTTATCAACATGATACAAATTCACGGGGTTAATTAAAGTGCCTTAAAAATATTTTATATATTTGGGGCATTGTAAATTCATATTCTTTAGAAATAATATTTGAAGGAGTTTTTATCTCTTTGGCTTTATACACTCTCTATGTTTTATTACTAAAAGCATACAAATCAATAGTTTAAAAAGACTCTTTGTCATTAGACTCAAAATTTATACATCAAGTTTTATTACTAAAAGCATACAAATCAATAGTTTAAAGAGACTCTTTGTCATTACACTCAAAATTTATAGATCAAATGGGAAAACCAATGTCCATTCTTCCTTTTTATGTTATCTTCATCATAGGAGCTCATGAGGAAAAAGAAAGGACCTTAAATAAAATAGATTATATATTAAGAACCTACCTACATATTGTTAAAAAAATAGGTGTGTTTGTTTCACTATAGACAATATATCAATATTGTCACCTAATCATAGGCACAAAGGCCACCCTTGAGCATCTTAACTTGGACAGAGAGAATAATTTCGGAAGCAAACCCTAAAACCAATAGCCAACCAAGGTAGCATAATTCTCTCCAGAGCTAGCGTACCAGGCAAAAAGTCCAAGCCAAAACCGAAATGCCAGTTGCAGTAGCTGCAGCTGCAACTCCTCTCCAAACTTGTGCACCACTAGTCTTATGCAACTGTGAGAGAGAGTGTGTCAAATGAGCTCTAGCGCCCTCTTATTTATAGTCCTCCAAGTGACCTAACTGGGCCGCCTTCTACTTCTGGAGGTTAATAACTCAATAATAAATATTCTCTTGAGCCGACTTGTCTCCTAGGGTTATTATCCAACATTTTAGGGTTTCTCTTGCTTCCTAGAATATTCTAGTCTCGTCAGGGTTACATGTAGAGGTTAATACCTCCCGCAGCTACCATAATATCAACACTCCCTCCTAGCTATGGAGGTATTAAAGGCAATGGTCTTGAGCACAAACAGACCATTCAACTGGTAGCATCATCATAGCCACACAGGTTATCTCATGGTCAAATCATGAGCACCATCATCACTATCAGTATCATCTGATAGCATCAACTGCATCATCTCTCGAAGCCATACTCCACAGAGTGATACAAGAATCATTCTTCTAATCTGGACATACGTCCTAGAAGAATGATTGTCCTGGACCATTTTCCACAGGGAGAATGTCTGTCCATCAGCATACTGACTATCTATCTAGCTGGAAATCATCTCCAACACTAGTGATAGTCTCCATGGAAATCAAAACAATTCCATCCAATAGAACACAACGATGTCTATCCATAGTAGTACACAACTATTACTCAGTGGTACACAACCACTCCTAGTAGCACACGACTACTAACCAGTGACACACAGTCACTACCAGTGGATCACATCCACCAAATTAGCATACAACTACTGTCCAGAGACATACAATCTCCAAAATAATCATATCATCTGATATCAACCTGCGTAAAACAATATCATGATATAAATTGAGTCTTGGCCATTCTTCCACTCACAACTGTGAGATATGGAAGAGCATATGCCCTCAGAAACTAAAACATCAGCCATGGGCTATCTAGACTATTCTTCTCAAGCATAGAAGAATAATTGTCCCTAATTTCTGAGCTTGGACCATTCACCTAACTGGGCCATTCCTCCGGCACTAATCATAATGTAGCCTAGAGAGAATAAGTCTGCCCTAGGGAATGCCTGTCCCTGATTGCTAAAATTGTACCATTCACCTAACTGGGCCATTCCTCCATCATTAATCACAGTGCAACCTGGAGAGAATGAGTCTTCCCTAGGGAATGACTGTCCGGACCATTTCCTATGGAAATGATTGTCCTACACCAACCTCTAAAACATACCATTCTTTGAAATTGCTCACAACTGTGAACTTCGAAAAAATGATTGCCCGGGGAGGCAGACCATTTTACCTGACTACTACTCAGAGTGGTTTCCAAGAAGAATGATCGTCCTAGACCATTCCCCCACACTTCCCACAAGGGGAAGTGTTGTCTATGGTACATCAACAATATATCGGACCATTTTCATTACGAAAATGACTGTCCGATCTGGACCATTTTCCAAACTGGAAAATTCTTGTCCGTCATAAATCTCAAACCACTTTTCGAACTGGAAAGGAACTTCCCATCCTGGACCATTTTCCTGAACTGGAAAATGATTGTCCATAAATCAATAGCATATCGGTGCTCCCTCCCAACATGGGAGTAATCACTTCCTTTTCCAATAAGGAAGTCATCTCCATGAGCCCCAACTTGTCTCTTAAGTACGCAAACTTTTCATCTTAGACATAGGCTTTACCAAAATATTTGTTATCTGCTCATCTGTGGAGATATACTAGAGAACCACTTCTCTCTTTTGGACTTTATCACGGAGAATATATGCTTGATCTCATGTACTTTGGTCTGTCATGGAACACCGGTTTTCTCTGAAAGCTTCACATAGCTTTGATCATTACAATATATCATGGTCTAATTCAACATCTGATCAGATGGTCCAGAAATCAACTTATTGCTTATGTACAAGCATCACAAGCTGCAATATACTCTGCTTATGTAGTGTTGATTGCAATAGACTTTTGTTTCCTGCTAGCTCATGACATCGTGGAAAAGCTCAAACTAAAACATATCCAAGTAGCACTTCTTCTGTCATCTGTATTCCCTGTCCAATTTGAATCGATAAATTCATGCAATTGTATGTCATAATTTAAATGCCCCACAAAATAAATATTTGGCTGAGTATTCTCCAAATACATTAACAAGCCAATCGATTGTCAATACAGAGACAGATCTACTTGATTAGAGTCGCTTTAACTTCTTCAGATCTGTTATCATGGGAGTTAGCCATAGATTTGCAATCCATCATCCCAAACTTCTGAGTAACCATTATGATACACTTTCTCTGTCATAGGAAGTTTTCGCTACGCTTCTGTTGTATATGAGATACTCTACATCAAGTTGTTTGAATCCATACAAGGTCTTCTTCCATTTGCATACATGGGTCTCTTTCTAGTATAAGCTTCTTTATCAATTTGTTTTAATGGGAAGAACAATCTTTTACATGTAAATTTCAATCCATGGATACTGCAAGAGGTATATCTAGCTTACCGGAACAAGTTGTCGTCATAGTCTTCTCCCTCCTTCTGGAAAAACCTCTAGTTATGAATCTTGCAGTGCTTCCATTCATAAGTATTTTTCACATTTTCTTACATACATTGTTCTTCATCACAACTTCCATTTATTCTGGTTGATTGCTTCTAGTGGGTTCAAACCAAGTTGGTAGTCTTATGATTCTCGGTATAATAACTGGTTGTTATGGATTTTCTTTCTTTCTTGGAATCTTCATGTTCTTCCGCATGTTCCTCTTTAGCTTTTGGGTCCATGGAGTCTTCTATAGATTACATGCCCTTCCTTCCCGAAGATTCAAACTTCTTCCTTTCATCATAGGAACATGGACGTAGATGGACAACCAAGGATACTTAAAACTTCTTTTTGAAGAAGACTTCTTCGAGAGTCAAGATGAACACATGCTACTTATCATGACTACTACTTTCAATGGGAACATGGATGAATACTTCGTAATCTTCACAGATTATTCAATGGATCATATCATTTAGGATTAGCTCCCTTCTAATCCTCGCTTCATGGATGAATGCATGCTCTTCTTTTGGAATTATGTAATCAACTCCCTCCATCTAAGAGAATCCATGCTTTCATCTACATCCTCATTACCTTATGTAAATTGTCACAAGTCTTATTCTAATTTCCTCTTGATTACTGACTTCTTTATGATTTGATTCCTTCTGGGTCTCTTCAAGTTTGATTTTGATTTCAGCTTATCTGGAAGTTGTTACTTATATAATAGATTCCTCAGGAATTTGCCAATGTACTTCATCTTCTTGTAGTCATCGTAATAACAATCCTTATCTTGTTATTCTTTCATAGGTATTGTTTCACTAGCCATCTTTTCTTCTAAGAAATAGATATGCATGATATGTACAAGGACTATGTAAACATCGTATGTACAAGAACTATGTTATAGAAGAATATTGTTACCTTGACTAGAAGAAGAAGTTTGTTTTATCCTGCTTGGCTTTCTTTGAGGGTTCCCTTTCTTTGACAACTGTGGCTTCGTCTATTTCCTTATTTTTCTTTAACTCGAGACAGTGGTTCCTGTAGTGACCATATTTTCAACAGTTGAAGCATTGTATTTTTGACATATCCTTTTCTTGATTTGATTTCTTCCTTAAGCTAAACTTCCTCTTATTCAAGAAATTCTTTAATTTTGTTGTGAAGGCTTGATCATCATATTTCTTTTGGGATTTCTCTTTTACATTAATCCTTGATCATTTTTGTGCACAACAAGTCCAAAGTTCTTCAAATGTGGGATACTCCTTTCTTGTGTTCATGCTTGTGGCAAATGCATCCTGTGTCTTGGGAAGGCCATTGAGTACTATATTTACCAGTTCTTTTTCTGAAATGATTTCTTCAATAGCTTGTAGTTGATCTCTTAACTGAGAGATTCTCACAAAGTATTATATTATGCTACCATCATCATTCATTTTCATGTCACGGAGCTCATTCTTCAGACTCATTACTTGTCTAATGTTTATGACTGAGAAGAGGTTAGTTAGGGCATCGTACATCTTTTTAGATGAGTCAATATGAGAGATGTAGGGTATTAAGTGGTCTTTTACAGAGTCCACTATGATACTCATAGCATTGATGTCATTGTCCTTGAACTTCTCCATAACTGCAATGTTATGAGGTTCCTTCTCTTTTCCCGCTTCAAACTATGGTTCCATGATCTTTCCTTTCACGATATCCAACACATTATTCTTGGCAAGGATGAGGTTAATCCTTGTCTTCCATGCCCTGAAGTTAGAAGCCCTGTCTAACTTGTTTTTTGACTTCATAGAGTAAGTCATGACTACTTTGACTTTGACCAAAAACTCAAACTTGACATCTAGGCTTGCTGACAGTACCAGGAGGTGCCCTAGGCTAGGGTGCACTAGGCTATCCAGAAATTAGGTCAAGCTCTTGATCCAGGTGGATATTGGTGGCCACCCACCTATTCCAACTGGCTCCTCTTGTCTGTGGACATGAGGCATCTAAGTGGCCCTAGAATTATCAACAAGATCCAGACTTCACCACCACCTATCAGCTCTTGGGTACAGGTGCAATTGTCACTAATTTTCACATTCAGGACAGACTATTATGCCATCTGGCCCATCTCTGTGTTCTTACAAGCGAGCGTGCAAAGATGATTTGGGAAGCCTACTAAAGTCGGATGGCGGGATGTTTTGGCGTGGAGAAAATTGTGGTCGTTCTTCATAAACATTTTTATTGGCCAAAACTTTGACAAGACATTAGCAAGTATATCAAATCTTGCATTGCCTATGCCATTGCCAAGCCAAGCATCAAGAAGCAAGGCTTATACACCCCTCTTCCTACTCCCGAGAATCCTTAGGAATCTGTCTCAATGAATTACATGTCTCGCCTTTCGTCCACCAAGCAAGGAGATGACTGCATATTTTTGGTCGTTGATCGGTTTTCAAAGATGGACATCCTCACAACCTGCAAGAAGAATATCACAGCGGAATATACTACCAATATCTTCTTCGAATGAGTGTGGGTCCATTTTAGGATACCACATACCATCATCTCTGATCAGGACAACAGGTTCCTCAACACATTTTGGTCGAGTCTTTGGTCACTTTTGGACACCAAGCTCACTAAATCCGCTTCTTTCCACCCCCAAACAGACGGCCAAACAAAGGTTTTCAATCAGATGATTATGCACATCCTACGCAGGTACAACTCTAAGCATCCACGTACATGGGATGAGAGTCTCCCCTATGTTCAACACAGTTATAACAAGGCTCTCCATAGCTCTATTGGCCATAGCCCATTTTAGGTGGGGCTGGGATTCCAACCCTTAGGTCCCATGGATGTTGCACTACCTCTTGCAACCACACATACAGACTCTTACCATGTTCATTCTGAGACTGACAAATCCACCAGATTCATTGAGCGGATTGAGCACATCTGCCAACAGGTCAAGGAGATTTTGCAGAAATCCAATGCTAAGTATAAGCAGTGTTATGATCAACACAAGGTGTCGCACTAGTTTCAGGTTGGCGACAAAGTCTGGTTACATTTGCAGAAGGAGCATCTCATGGGGCCCCATTGGAAGCTTCACCCACTTCACTATGGGCCTTACACTATCACCAAGGCTATGGGTAGCAATGCTTTTGAGCTCAACACTCCACCCTTCCTTGGCCTGCATCCAATGTTCAATGTGGACCTCCTTCAGCCATATTTTCCACCATTATTGGACACCTCAAAGATCGCAGAACAATTGACACCAACAGAGCTCAACCCTCACTACATGGAACAAGCATCCACTGATCAGATAGTGGACACACAGGTCAAGGGCACTCGCCAGTAGAGGATCTAACTTTATCGGGTTGTCAAGGCAGGGCGACTCCTACACCGAGGCAAGTGGCTCACCCGGGACCAAATCCAACAGAAGTTTCCTCACATGATGGGGGAACTCAACGCAATGGAGACCATTTCTCCCTAAGGGGGGAGGACTGATCCAGGTGGATATTGGTGGTCACCCACCTATTGCAACTAGCTCCTCTTGTCCGTTTTTGTTCAAAACGTTCTTTTGTACTTCTTTGTAATTGTGGGTTCTACACTTCTTGGGATGTTTGAAGCCCTACACATCCTCCAGGTGGATACTGGTGGCCTCTCGCCTAATCCAATTGGATTATTTTGTATGTTTTCATGTCAACACATCTTGTTGTACTTCCAGGGCTGTTTTGGGGCCCTAAACATTGTTTTTTTGGCTTGCCACAGTCAAAATGTAGACGGAGTAAAAGTTTGACGACAGAATGTGTATTTCTCTGAAAGACCTTTTCAACAAACTATCACGCGCTTAAAACAGAGGTCGTATGCAAAAGTTACGACCCCGAGAAGTTGAGGTACCAACTTACCCATAGGGGCCCACATGACTTTTGGCGTTTCACCTTCTAGGGTTAGGTTTTTGGATGTCTAGGGTTTTGGAATTCATGAGTAATATCAAAAAGGCCTTTGGAGCCTCATTGTAATCATTCTGCTCAGACAGATGCGCGTAGCAGCCACATCTCTTCTCAGAGATAGCTACCACCATTCGAGCAAGTGTTTCAGTTCTGCAGTTTTATAGTTTTAGCCTATTTCATTTATTTAATAGAAGATATTGTTCATTGGATATATGTGCTATTTTTCATATCTTTGTGGTTATTGTATTCAATCTGTAATTAGTTTGTTCCGCTCCTAAATCTGGATCAACTCTTCACTTAATGTGCCTTAACAAGAGGGTTAGGATTTCATTGTTGCAGCAAAACTTTGACTGCCATTGCAATTCTCATTGTAACTGAGCAATTCTTCCCAATCTATCTTCTAGCAATTAGATTGTCTGAAGATAGTGTGGGCCCATAACCTGTTAGAAAAATAGGTGTGCTTGTTTCACCATAGACAATATAGCAATATTGTCACCCAACCATAGGCACACAGGCCACCCCCGAGCACCTTAACCTAGACAAAGAGAATAATTTTGAAAGAAAACCCTAGAACCAATAGCCAACCAAGGTAGCGTACCTCTCTCCAGAGATAGTGTACCAGGCAAAAAGTCCAAACCATAACCAAAGAGAAAGTCCAAGCCAAAACCGAAATGCCAGTTGCAGCAGCTGTAGCTGTGGCTCCTCTCCAAACTTGTGTACCACTGGTCTTATGCAGTTGTGAGAGAGAGTGTGTCAAATGAGCTATAGCGCCCTCTTATTTATAGTCCTCCAAGTGACCTAACTGGGCCGACTTCTACTTCTGAAGGTTAATAACTCAATAATAAATATTCTCTTGAGTCGACTTGTCTCCTAGGGTTATTATCCAATGTTTTAGGGTTTCTCTTGCTTCCTGAAATATTCTAGTCTCGTCAGGGTTAAATGTAGAGGTTAATACCTCCCGCAACTACCATAATATCAACACATAGCATATCACAGAGTTACTTGTTTTCTCTGCATTTTTTATGTTGTCTCTAGTTATTAACATGATAGGAGCTCCTAGTACAAAAAAAAAGTACCTCAAAAGACTTTATATTTTGGGGCATCATGGGTGGAACTACTCCCACCATTCCCAGGTAATGGTAAGGATGATCCTTTCCATCCTTCTATGTTCCTTTGCTTCTCAGTAAAGTATTCTTATCCTTCCCATAAGAGGAATGGACCCTATAGTCCTTAGTCCTTCCAAGGAGGGTAATGATAGGGGGCAGATTATGGATGTCACCTTATTGATAAGATAATGAATGATAGGACGGAGGGATTAATCTCCTTTTAAGTAGGGGAATGATAGGTGAAACTAATCCCTTCTAGGTTGGGGTACTCATCCGTAGTGTCCCCAAGGCCGAGCCCCGTTACAGATCATGATATATATAATGAATTGTAAATGTGTTCTATAGGCTGGTGAGCCAAGTTTTGTATAAGCCGGAAGGCTTATGTGTTTGTTAGGCCAGGAAACCTAAGTGTTTGAAGGCCAGGAGCCTCTTGTTGTACTTGTATGTATGCAAAATAATCAATAAAATATAAACACCGCTAGGTGCAGACCGACCACGATAATATGTAATTTATCTAATAATGCCCC
>ML789006.1:384835-444866 GCA_009831015.1 Picea engelmannii
GAACCCTAGGGAATAAAGAGATAGCCACGAGAGTTTTAAGGTGGGGTATTGGAACTCGAAAATCATCTTCAACATCCACATAGAGAGGCTCACTTCAAGAAGGACATTGTTGATTCAAGGTCATCGACATTCACTTCAGAATGGAAATCCATAGAATCATGATGCACACCAAGACCACTCTCACATAGAGTCATATCAATCCACATAATAGCTTTACCACAAACCTAGATTATGGTGTTATGCCTTCTCTTTAGTGTCTTTCTAGTTACCAACATGATATTCACAGGGTAAAATAAAGTCCCTTCAAAGCCTTATATAAACTATTTATGGGGCATGATAGAATAAAATTGGAGACTATTTATATGTCGTGTTCTTTCTTTCTGTTATCTCTAGTTACTGACATGAAAATCACAAGGATAAATAAAGTGCCTTAAAAGTAAGCCTCGTATAATATATTTTTGGGGCATTGTACAATATATTAACAACATATGCACCCATACTTGGATTATGGTGTTATGTCTTCTCTTTCTTGGCTCTCTAGTTACTGACATGTTACTCATGAGGAAAAATAAAGTTCCTTCAAAACCTTATATAATCTATTTTTTGGGTTAAGGGACTATTACTATCTTCCACCCATTATAAGTAAGGGGTGTATGTGAAATGAGATATCATGATAAGAATTTTGGTAGGGGGAATATTCCCCATGTCTTACCCCTCACTCCTTTGGTGAGTCTTTCCCAATCTAGGCAATTACTTTACTACCTTCCCATGCTTCATAGGTAACTCTTTCCCTGGTCTATGGGTTTATAATTGATGCTTCTTACCTAGGCCTTAACCCCATCTCTTATCATGCAAACCCACCCATACTCGCCACACAGTATCCATCCCCATATACCCTAACCCTTCACCTTAACCACCCCTCCCCCATAACCTGTTAGAAAAATAGGTGTGCTTGTTTCACCATAGACAATATAACAATATTGTCACCCAACCATAGGCACACAGGCCACCCCCGAGCACCTTAACCTGGACAAAGAGAATAATTTTGAAAGCAAACCCTAGAACCAATAGCCAACCAAGGTAGCGTACCTCTCTCCAGAGCTAGTGTACCAGGTAGAAAGTCCAAACCATAACCAAAGAGAAAGTCCAAGCCAAAACCGAAATGCCAGTTGCAGCAGCTGCAACTGCAACTCCTCTCCAAACTTGTGCACCACTGGTCTTATGCAGTTGTGAGAGAGAGTGTGTCAAATGAGCTATAACACCCTCTTATTTATAGTCCTCCAAGTGACCTAACTGGGCCGACTTCTACTTCTGAAGGTTAATAACTCAATAATAAATATTCTCTTGAGTCGACTTGTCTCCTAGGGTTATTATCCAATGTTTTAGGGTTTCTCTTGCTTCCCGAAATATTCTAGTCTTGTCAGGGTTACATGTAGAGGTTAATACCTTCCGCAACTACCATAATATCAACACATAGCATATCACATAGTTACTTGTTTTCTCTGCATTTTTTTATGTTGTCTCTAGTTATTAACATGATAGGAGCTCCTAGTACAAAAAAAAGTACCTAAAAAGACTTTATATTTTGGGGCATCATGGGTGGAACCACTCCCACCATTCCCAGGTAATGGTAAGGCTGATCCTTTCCATCCTTCTATGTTTTTTTGCTTCTCAGTAAAGTATTCTTATCCTTCCCATAAGGAGAAAGGACCCTATAGTCCTTAGTCCTTCCAAGGAGGGTAATGATAGGGGGGAGATTATGGATGTCACCTTATTGATAGGATAATGAATGATAGGGTGGAGGGATTAATCCCCTTTTAAGTAGGGGAATGATAGGTGAAACTAATCCCTTCTAGGTTGGGGTACTTATCCTTACCCAATAGGACATTGGACTAATATCTTGTCCATGAATATCGAACCCTCGGGAATAAAGAGATAGCCATGAGAGTTTTAAGGTGGGGTATTGGAACTCGAAAATCATCTTCAACATCCACATATAGAGGCTCACTTCAAGAAGGATATTGTTGATTCAAGGTCATCGACATTCACTTCAGAATGGAAATCCACAGAATCATGATGCACACCAAGACCACTCTCACACATAGAGTCATATCAATCCACATAATAGCGTTACCACAAACCTAGATTATGGTGTTATGCCTTCTCTTTAGTGTCTTTCTAGTTACCAACATGATATTCATGGGGTAAAATAAAGTCTCTTCAAAGCCTTATATAAACTATTTATGGGGCATGATAGAATAAAATTGGAGACTATTTATATGTCGTGTTCTTTTTTTTTGTTATCTCTAGTTACTGACATGAAAATCACAAGGATAAATAAAGTGCCTTAAAAGTAAGCCTTGTATAATATATTTTTGGGGCATTGTACAATATATTAATAACTTATGCACCCATACTTGGATTATGGTGTTATGTCTTCTCTTTCTTGGCTCTCTAGTTATTGACATGTTACTCATGAGGAAAAATAAAGTGCCTTCAAAACCTTATATAATCTATTTTTGGGGTTAAGGGACTATTACTATCTTCCACCCATTATAAGTAAGGGGTGCATGTGAAATGAGATATCATGATAAGAATTTTGGTAGGGGGAATATTCCCCATGTCTTACCCCTCACTCCTTTGGTGAGTCTTTCCCAATCTAGGCAATTACTTTACTACCTTCCCATGCTTCATAGGTAACTCTTTCCCTGGTCTATGGGTTTATAATTGATGCTTCTTACCTAGGCCTTAACCCCATCTCTTATCATGCAAACCCACCCATACTCGCCACACATTATCCATCCCCATATACCCTAACCCTTCACCTTAACCACCCCTCGCCCACACAAGGTAGGTGAGTCTTTTCCATCCCATAGTGGAGACAAGAAAGAGGACAATAAGACATGGGGAGGAAAACATGGATTGGGTCTAGGATAAGGATAAGGAAATAATATGTTATCATGGGAGCTAGTCCTTTTAGTAGTACAAATAATAGTATCCCTACTAGGATAAGATTAGAAGGGAACTCTATGGTAGCCTATCCTTTCTCAATCTGTGGTAGCCTTTAACTTTCAACCTTCGAAGATATGTGCATTTTTTACATAATTAAAAATAAGAAGTCTTTGGTGCACTAAATTACTGGCATTATTAGCCACTCACTAGGGGCATCCATAACTCCTCTCCTAGATAATGAAGTCGGATAGGTTGTTATGGGTATACTTTATTACTTAAGACACGACTTATAAAGTAAAGGACAAAATTACCTATGTAAAGAATGACCAACAACATTTCCAAAATGACCTATGGATCGACCCATATCATTTAATAACACAACTCCTTATTAGATTTGATAGCCAAGTGAACTAAATGGAAAAGGAAGGTTGTCCTCAAGTGTATATCTCACCCTTGATTTTAAGGAATTCCCAGGATTACATAGAATATTTGAGATATTTAATGAACACAACATTGAGAAAGCCTTGAGGTAAACTCTTAACTCAAGAAGATATCTTTGTAAGGATTTTTTTTTCCCAGTGAGTATCATTTTTGTAACTAGAGAGATAATAAAGAGAATACTTAGCCCAAGGGGTTAGTTCAATTGGTTATTGTCAATGTTGTTGGACATTTGGCCAATTTCGTGTTAGTGAGTGCCTGGTTTTAATCCCTTGGGTTAAGCACACTAATAGGTGTTGATGGGTTTGTTAGGGATGCCATCCATGAATGTTAGGGAGCATCCCTTGGGTTTCCCTATGAGCATTTCCTTGGAAAAAAAAAACAAACAAACAAAGAGAATACTTATTTATTATGCCTTGAGGTATTTAGGTAGGTTCTTATTGTACTGCCGAAGGTAGTATATAGCAATGAGTTAGCATTGACTTTCATATTAGTTTTGTGTTGACTTAAAAAATTTATATCAATTTAAATGTTCAACATAACAATTAAAAAAAAATATTTTTTTTAAAAACAAAAATAGTATTTTTTAAACTTTTCATTGGTCAATAACTTGATAGTGTTATTGCATCCTTCACGTATTTCGAAACCTTAAATTAATGAGAAAAGACAAGACCACAAAAAAACTAATATAATGTAATGCAATATAATGTAATATTATATTATAATATATGTTAAAATCTAATATTGTATTGTTTTTTCAAATTTTGTAAAAATTTAAATTTTAAATGTCAACTTTTTTACACTTATTAAAATTTCAATAATTTTACATTTCTTAATATTTTTTTAATTTTTTAATTTCAATAATTTTACATTTATTAATATTTTTTTAATCTTTCAATTTCAATAATTTTACATTTATTAACATTTTTTAATCTTTTAGTATAATTTTATAGAAATTTGTATGTAGTAATTTTTTAATTTTTAAGTCATATTTTAAAATATAAGAAACATTGAAATGTTTTTACTTTTTTAATTATTATAAAGATCATGGGAAGTACAAATCTACATTCTTTTCGAATGACTAAGGAAATGTATGAATATTATTTATATAAGCTGTGCAGACACTAACAAGTAAAGTTTTCAGAGGCAGTACATGCAGCGTGCTGCCCTTGTTATATGATGAATCTCTTTGTAAGGAACTTTATTTTATCCTATGAGCTCATATCATGTCAGTAACTAGAGATGTCATAAAGAAGGAGTACACATAGGAAAATATTTATAATGAAAATGTATGAAGTATGTCCACATATTGAGTTGTTCTTATTTATGCTATCTCTAATAACCAATCTGATATGAGCTGACAAGGAAAATAAAAATAAAGAGCCTTATAAAGATATATGTCATGAATTTAGAGTCTATGTAAATCCATGTAGTTCTTCCCCTCAACAAGGGAGCTTGTTGTAGCACCCGTGTGATTTTGTCAACTATCTAGAGAGATGGTATAGAGAAAACACAAGTCTTTAGATTTACTTTTTTGATGGATCTCATTGTAAGGCAAGGCACCTTAGAGGCTTGTATCATGTCAGTAACTGGAGAGAACACAAAGAGAAGAGACGCTACTACTTCGTATATCAAAGGCTACTACTTTGTCTCCTTGGCTATCATAGATCTCTTTGTATGACTCTTTATTTTTCCCCACGAGCTTGTATGATTTTGGTAACTAGAGAGATAATAAAGAGAAGATACAATTCTATAGAATTATACTCAACTTAGCTAACAAACTTTGTTGGTCAAGGAAGCAACATTTCTCTGAAGTAAGGTCTTGGGTCCCACATCAAGCATTAAGATGAATTTAGGGAAGGGACCAACTAGTAATGACTAAACCATAAAGAAAGGTAGCAAGTAAGACCTTTCAGACTTGTTATTTCTTCCCCTCAAAGCCAAATAAGATTTACTAGATTCTTTATTCTCTTTCTGGTTGTCGAAATCAACACTTTGGAATCTTTCCAACCATTTCTGACCCTGATAAGTGCTTTAGCTCTTAGGTATCTAGAGTTCCATTTCAGGTAGAGGTTTTCGACTCACCCATACGAAGGATTTGTCCTTTTGGTCTCCTTTCATCCTTGTTTTCCTCTCTCCATATCCTTCAACCACGTTCCTAGTTCACCCTGAATCACAAGGCTTTCATTCATTATTATGCTGCCTAGATATGAATGACTTGTGGAACCTTATCTTATATTAGATGAGCATCAAAACTTCAATTGTGTCAAATGGCTCCACCTTTCGCAAAGATGATAGGGCCTTGCTATTATTTTTAACCTGTGTATACCAGTAAAGTCTTTAAATATAGTTGTAATTGACAAAGGATCTATTTGTAAGGAACTTTATTTTTCCATGCGAACTCATATTATTTCAATAACTAGAGAGATAAGAAATAAAAGGACTCCCTGATTATAAATTGAAAGAGAAGGGATGAGGAAATAAAGTAGAAGTGATGGATGAGTTGATTAAGTGGGAGCACTATGAAGAGCGTAGATAGACTCTAAGGAGACACTCACTACTTAAGGCCTTAGATGCTTGAGGTCTACTTATAGTATGGAAAGACCCTTCTATTTTGCCTCACTTGGATACAACTTTTTTTCAGATGAAAAAAAACCCTAAACCAAAAGTTGTTCAATTTACACATAAATAAACTTGAACTAGAAGATTTAGCTAAAAGCCTTTGGTCAAATGTTCTTTAACATAAATGCATAAGTAACCAATGTAAACAAGTTGTACGAAAACATGTTAATCTTAAAAAATTCCTCAAACAATTCGAGATGGAGTGTTAAAAAAATAAAATTTATAGTCAAGCTTCATCCATGGAAAACCCAGACTCAAACATAACCTTTACTCCAACTTGAAGATCAAGTTGGGTAATATAAAAGAAAGTTACATATCAACTATGACCAAAATACAACTAAAATCTTCCTCATTCCCCCTCATCATACATGTAACCCTAGTTGGCTCTCTAAATTAGAAAACCCAAGGTAGTATAATTAGACTTGGTACTAAAAATTGAACCAAGCATAGGTTGGTGTTAGACATAGAAAATAGATAAAGCATGAGTTGTCCTTGAGAAACCTCTCAAAGGGGAGTAAAGAGTGGTGAAGTATTGCCTCTAGAATGCCCATTTTATATCAGCTAAACCTAGAAGCATTTCAACTTGAAATTATTTTAACCTTAAATTGTGTTTTAGAGTTACCTAGAAGATTCTAACTCCAAATATGCAGTCATAATCAATGTTGCACAAAACATAGTTGTGTAGTCAAGCTAGGAAGTCACCATTTGAATCAAGGGGACCCTTTCTATTTAACAAATGGTACTGAAGTAGATAATTCCAACCATTGTATGAGGTAGAAACCCCTAGAGGAGGTGTGGCAAACCCATGTGAAGAAAGCACAACCCACAAACCTTCCCCTCTATCAATAGAATTGAAAAATGTCACAAAACCAAAGGTTACAAACACTAGAAACAAAGTGAAGTGTTACCACTTTCTTTGGACCTCCAAATGAAAATGATGTCAAGAACTAACAAATGAGAGAAACACACAATGTCATAGAACCCCAAAGGACTGTCAAGTGAAGTTTAATCTTTTTGGAATCCACCAATGACCAAAGAGGCCATGGATTGACATCGTTTAGCTATACCAATAGTCAAACAAATGCTAGTGATGACTTGTAGGTCGTAACTTCGACCTCAAACCCTAGTGGAAGCAATATATGTGGCATTGGTGCAACCTATAGAGGCAAAATAATGGAGTAGTGGCAAAGTAAAACACATTAGATTGAGCGCTTCAAATAGGTCCGAGCTATTGATGAATACCTTGGAGTTCATATTGATCATAGCTAGTAAGAACTTGTGATTCTAGTTGAACAATCACCCCTCCACTTTGTTGAACAATGGAATCCCTAACTAGACCTTAGGTAGAATAAATCCCCTTCCCAACTCTTTGTTGGAGGCAATAGGAGCAATGGGAGGGAGGCAATGTAATTATGATTGTGTGGGTTAAAACCCTAAATTGAAAACAAATAAAAAAATTAACCTATTTTCTTCCAAGTAGGATAGAAGTAGCAATGTGTTTGTGTTTGTGTGTGTGTGGAGGTGTAAATGGATATAGACATGGTTTAATACCTAAACCTCGCAAACCAAATAAATAATAAGAAGTGCTCTTAGAGGAGACTTTTGACAATCAAAATACAAGACCCATCTTAACCTCGTATAAATTAAATGTTCAACCTAGTAGATGTAGGAAATCCATATGATGAATTGATCTAGAATGGATCATTATATAATTTGTCATTTATCTTAGTGCTTTATGGGTGGAAAAATTGGAGGAATTGGCTTGCAGGGCCCATTTTAGTGGTAGGTCCTAGTTCAAAGATTTGGGGTCCGAAACCTTTTAGAGCCATTTTGAGGCTTCAAACGACATTTGTTGGGGTCAAAACTTTGTGAGCATAGCTCACAATCCCCTGATGTTATTCTACACATTGAGACCTCTTCAATGGTGCAAAAATCGCCTCAACCAAAGCTCGTATACAAAAGTTATGCCTCTAGCAAGTTGACCTACCTTGTTGACCACCATGGTATGAGTGGATGCCACGTCAGCCCCCATTACTCACATGTGGAATTTCAAGAAGATTCTAGAAGGTCCAAAACCTTATCACTAATTGAGGGTTGAGGATGCAAAAACCCTAACCCTGTATGGCTATTGGGATATGTTAAATTCCAAGCCACTAGGAAGAGAAGGGGCTCCTTTCTTTTATATTGTACTTGTTCCATAATTGAGTAGATCATCCAAGGAGTGGGTTTTGATAGAATAATAAAGTTAGGAAGAAGATTATGTAGTAGCCATTCGGGCCACATAGTCATAGGCAACTCCATAGTGAGTGCCCCTTTTTTTGTGTTTGCATTTTCATAACCGAAGAAAAGAGAGCATAACATAGGCCTCATCTTTTGGCTGGGTTTTCTCCCATATTGGGTTTCCCAAGATACATCTTGTGTTCAATTGTGTGGATGGTGTGTATACTTGTTTGTTCCTTCATGTTCGTATTCAATTATTTTCATTAAATCCAAGCAATAAGTTAGTAATAATTAATTTGGGATTTAAGGAAATAAATTACATAATCTAAGATTTCAAAATATTATAAGATCTATTGGGATGAACCATTCTAGTGGAATATCCACAACAATTTATAGATCATGAACAAAAAAATACATAACTAGAACTTGAAGAAATTGAAATCATCCTAAGGCCCAATATTAACTCAAACAAGTAAAATTTAAGCGCTAGGTTCATAAATGGACTAGTATTTTACTAATATAAATTAGGAGATAACCAATAGTATTTCTCGTAATTATAATTTTTCTTCTTTGCAAAATAGATTCCATTTTTGTTTTCCCAACAAGTTAGGTCAACCATTTGTTGCCAAGGTTGTTGGGTATTTATCTAGTTTTGTGCCAATTCTACATCCATCGGTTTACCAGGGATTCCATCCCCTTGGGTTTCCCCATCAGGTTTTCTAGCTTGGGAAAAATCCATTTTTTTCTAGTTAAATGTAAATAAGATTTCAACAAACAAATATCAAAACACTAGGAATTTATCTGCTTATGTGTGTGTGGAGGTGTAAATGGATATAGACATGGTTTAATACCTCAACCTCCCAAACCAAAGAAATAATAAGATGTGCACTTAGAGGAGACTTTCGACAATTAAAATACAAGACCCATGTTAACCTCGTATATATTAAATGTTCAACCTAATAGATGTAGAAAATCCAGATGATGAACTGATCCATGATGGATCATTATATAATTTTTCATCTATCTTAGTGCTTTATGGGTGGAAAAATTAAAGGAATTGGCTTGTAGGGCCCATTTTAGTGGCAGGTCCTAGTTAAGAGGTTTGAGGTCCGAAAATTCCAAAGTCATTTTGAGGCACCAAATGATATTTTTTGGGGTCAAAACTTTGTGAGCATAGCTCACAACCCCTTGATGCTATTATACACATCGAGACCATCCAATGATGCAAAAATTGCCTCAATCAAAGCTCATATGCGGAAGTTATGCCTCAAGTTGACTTACCTTGTTGACCACCGTGGTACGAGTGAATGCCACATCAACCCCCATTACTCACACATGTGGACTTTCAAGAAGATTCTAGAAGGTCCAAAACCTTATCACTAATTGAGGGTTGAGGATGCAAAAACCTTGACCCTGGAAAACTATCGAGCTATGTAAAATATCGGGCTACTGGGAAGAGAAGGTGTTCAATTCTTTTGTATTGTACTTGTTCCATAGTTGAACAAAGCATCCAAGGAGTGGGATTTGAGAGCATAATAGAGGCATAAATAAGATTTTGTAGTAGCCAATCAGGCCACATAGTCATAGGCAACTCCATAATGAGTGCTCCTTTCTTTGTATTTGCATTTTCATAACCAAAGAAAAGAGAACAAAACATAGGCCTCACCTTCTGGCTGGGTTTTCTCCAATATCAAATTTCCCAAGATACATCTCGTGTTCAATTATGTAGATGATGCGTATATTTGTTTTTCATGTTCGTATTTAGTTATTTTCATAAATCTGAGCAATAAGCTAGTAATAATTAATCTGGGATCTAAGAAAATAAACTGCATAATCTAAGATTTTGGGATATTATAAGATCTATTGTGACAAACTATTCTAGTGGAATATCCATGACAATTTACAGATCATGACAAAAAAAAACTAGAAATTAAAGAAATCAAAGTCACCCTAAGGTCCAATATTAACTCAAACAAGTAAAATTTAAGTCGTAGGTTCATATATGGACTATAATTTTTCTAATATAAATTAGGAGATAACCAATAATATTTCTTTTAATTATAATTGTTCTTCTTTGCAAAATAGACTCCATTTGTTTTAGCCCAACGGGTTAAGTCAACCATTTGTTGCCAATGTTGTGGGGTATTTATCTAGTTTTGTGCCAATAGATGGTCGGTTCAAATCCCCTTATGTTAGGTACACTAGTCTACATCCACTAGTTTACCAGGAATGCCATCCCCCTAGGTTTCCTCATGAGGTTTTCCAGCTTGGGAAAAAACTTCCATTTTTTTCTAGTTAAATGTAAATAATATTCCAACAAATAGATAACAAAACACTAGAAATTTATCTAAAGAACATTGTGATAGCATGAATCAATATGTCAAAAATGTTGTACAATTGAATAGGCAAAATGAATGTTACTTTTCTTTTTAGAAAGATTTTGTAAAAATATTGTTTTAAGAAAAAATATTATTTGTTTCCAAATGGTAAAAGTTTCAATGTTGAACTATGAAATTATGTCATGAAACACACATGCATTGTGTGTAATAGTGACACAAAACCTAATCTTTCGCTACTTGGATCTAACCTCATCTCCTGATGACTCTAAGTAGGGTATATTTATTTTCCTATCAACATGCATATGGGGAGGACATGGAACTTGGGGAGAGCCATCCTTCTCGTGGCGGTCACCAAAACTCAAAAGGTTCAGCAAGAGACGTGGAGACCTTAAAATACTAAGTTATTGAACATTCCATGTATTTCTTAGAGATGAAGGGGATGTTGGAATCTTTGGCATCCAAATCACGAGATAAAGGGAGAGGCTCTTAGAGGAAGAAAATCTTGGTTATGAAGGTATGCTTTAGTGTCTTAACTTGGGGTATGAGTTGTAGAAGTAGAAAACCTTGTTCTTAATGGTTACACCATAAGAGGCAATGAGACAAAGGCTTGGTTTGTAGCCATAGAAAGGCATATGATGCTCCACAACTTCATTGTTGTATGACTAGACCAAGTTTTCCAGTTATCAGATAACTAGTCATGCAAATGTGCGGTGGGACCATTTGATGAAAAAGGACAAAGTTGATTAAGAGAATTTAGATCAAAGCATTGTCAAGAAACACTTTGAAGACACATATTTAAGGGGGATGTATTTTAGGGGAAAATAAGACACATACGATTGAAGTTGAATATGAACGAATGTTTCTAGAACTGGACTAGTATGCACATGGACTCAATGAGGAGTCCAAAGTTTGTTGATTCATTAGGGGATTATGAGACCATGCTATAGACAAAGTTAAAACCTTCTTACCCAAGACCTTGATCAAAACCATGCAAAGGTCTCTGTTGTGTTGAGCTAAAGTAAGGAGAAGAAAATATTTAAGTGGGAAATTCAACCAAAGGATAAATAACTAGAAGACTTGGTAGAGGAAATTTGACCTAAGAAATTTCAACCCTATGCCTCATCCTAAACTCAAAAAAGAAGAAGAACATGCAAGAGATATAGAGCCCAACAAATTTGGGATCAAATGTTTTAAATGTGGAAAGATAGAGCACAACCACATCAATGCTCTGAGAGAGAGAACACAATGGGAGGAAAGAAGATGGTGAAAGTGAGTTGTTCGTAGTTGAATACATTTATGCCCCCTCTACACATTTTGAAGTACTAGAATGAACATGGATGGTTGAGTCCTACATCTACAACCACTCACACATTTGGCAACACATTGCTTTAATGATGCAATTATGATTGCACAACTTGAAGTATTAGAATGCACATAGATGGCTAAGTTTGACACCTACAAACACTTACACATTTAGCAACACATAAATCACGATCTCCACCACATCCTCCCACCATACATCTACTATCATTTAACCCAATAAACAATACTTCATACATCTACTATCATTTAACCCAATAAACAATACTTTTAACAAGATATCCATAAACCATGTTCAATGCATCCTCTATTCATTATTAATGAACCATGAAAAAAATCTTCTATCTTCTAGCAATGTAACCCTCTCAATTCACTTCAGCGTCCCCTATCCCCTTCGGGATATGCTAATGTACAATGCTATATAAACATATACAATTTACTTATATCAATTAAATATTAAAATGCAATACATGCTCTGTCCCTTATGCTCTGTCCCTTACTCTCTCTCATCTGAGCTTGTGTGCTTTTTGGTCGGTGACACTGCAGCCTTCGCGGGTATCGATCCGTGTGTGTGAAGGTGCAATGCAATTTATGAATGTTTTGTGAACAGGTAGAGGGGATGCTGCAACATCACAATTTAGAAAAAATAGGTATGTGATAACTATCTGTCTATAGTAATGGATGAATATGTAATGATATTTGATTTTCTTCTTCATTGGAGGTCGAGTTTCTCTTCCTGCTGTAGTCGTTTTAGTTTTTTGATGCTCTGCATTCCTCATTTCATTAATTGTACAGCTTGGCATTCCACGATGCAGCTTTCAAATGCAAAAAGGGTTTCAAGTTTCCGAGTTAGAATTATGTTTTTTCGCTGTTTAGAGGGCAAAATGCCATACTTGGGGCACATGCAATAGTCGAACACTGATTAGCTAAGCAATTCCTTAAAATAAATCACTTTTTTTTGGCTCATACAATAAAAGCTACACGATTGCGGTTTACGGGGATCTGCTATATAGCCGTTTTCATTTGGGTTCTTGGTCAATGGTGAGCGTGGATTCATTTTTGTGGCTTTTGTGTTTAGGGTTCAATTCCTTGCCCTTTATTGGCAAGTTTGGATTAACTCAATTTTCATACACTGGGGAAGAATTTCATCGGATGTTCTTCAACGATTCGCCTGTAGCTAAATCAGGTTTGCCGTGCTCTCAAATTTGATCCCGCTTTAATCAGGTTTGATGAAGGAATGATCCCAAATTTCAGTAAACCAATAAGTTTTTATTCAACGAGTGCAAATCCCCGGCCGAGACCTCTCTGTATGAATAAAAGTCCTCAATTTACTGAATCACGGATGGTAGGAATTGTTTTCAGAAAGGAACCGTGTGTCTAGTCGAATTTGAAAGATTGCTTGGTTGTCCTCTTGTGATATTGTGGGCGGTGTGATTTTGTACTCCCTTGCGATCGATATCGTGATCATGTACTGCTGAATGCCTGCCAGTGGCGATTGGATCATTTTTCAATTTTGATTTAAAGAGCTTTCATGAGATTACCAAGTGGACATTTCGCAAGTTTGGTTAATTGCAGCTTATAAGTTTTAATATACCATATTTAGAGACCGACAACAGGAATCTAGAAAGCAGAGTCTGGAAAGCAGCGACGGATCTGGAAAACAGAGTCTGGACAACAACGGGTCTAGAACAACGATGGATCTGGAAAGCAGAGTCTGAACAGCGACGGGACGGGAACCGTGAGAGATTTGGCATTTAGCTGCGAGAGGTTTAGGTGGACCCTCGACAGTTTTCCGTCCTTTGTCCCCAATAGATAGACATGTATTGTCCTATTCTTTATTCTGTGTTTTTTTCTTGTCCCCTATGGCAATGACAATACATTCAACACACATAAAAAATGGGCAAGAGGTACCGGTATCTGGTGAAACAAACCATTTAGGTCAAGTGAAAATTGACTCTTCAAGCAAAGCAGGGAAGTGGGTTTGGGTCAATGCCAAACAGTTTCGTGGTATTTTAAAACATAGAGCTGCTTGTCTAAAATGGGAGCAGACAAGGAAAAAATTGGCCCTCCGTAATAAACTTTCAAACAAGCCTCTTTTGAAAGGGTGTAGCGACAACAGGACTAAAGACAACAGTGATTATGCCTTGTACAGTCCCACATCCACACCTCTCACTTGGTCACCTGACCTGTATGTGCAAGAGTTACTAAATGCCAAGAGGAGATTGTAGGTTTTGGAAGTCAAAGAGTGTGAGAGAGACCTTAAAATACAACTATTGACAATAGAAAATCGGGGCTTAGCAAAAAACAATAAAGTTTTAAAAGACCAAATGACATTGTTGCAAGAAGCTCTTTTGGTAGCAAAGGCTGAATGGCAAGGCATGAAGGATGTCGAGCAAATCAAGGAAGACTCAGCTGTGGAAATTAGAGAGGTGATGAACTCTAAAACATCCAAAGCCGAAGGGAAAACAATTGAACAATCAGACACCCATGGAGGGAAAGCAAGGGAAGAAGAGAAAAGAGATTTTACAAAAAATTCCAAAACTTGGGCACAAGTTATTAGCAATCTTGCTAATATGGGAAAAGAAACAAACAACTAGGGGGGCGGCATGCAAGATAGAGAAATCAAAGAAAGACAAGTCAGAGTAGCAAACATAATTATCAAAGGTGTGAGAGAGTATGGAAAAAATGAATGTACTCTTGATCTTGCAAGTGAATTTTTGAAGGACAAGTTGCTTTGGCAAGGTCGAATTTGCCAAGCATGGAGGGTGGGTAAGCCCAGTGGCAAAAGAGCTAGGTCCATAAAAGTAATCATGTCAAGCATATGTGACAAGCAAATTCTCCTAGACACGAAGCAACTTTTAAGGGGCTCTCGCTTTTTTCTAGACGAAGATTTAACTATTAGACAACAAGAGGAAAGAAGGGAAGAGATGTCAAAGGTTAGGGCAGCAAGGGATGAGGGCAAAAGGGCATGGCTGTTCAAAGGAAAAGCTGTTATTGCCTTTTTCGGTCCTCATTTTAAAACATGACAACAAGTTGGTAGCCAAGAAGCGACAATAATTTCATTAGCAGGAAACTATGCAACAAGGCTAGTATGGGAAAATAGGGGCGATGACTCAAATTTGAGTCTTGTAGGCCAAAACAAATAGCAATCAGGTTACACCCAGGTTTCTCAAAGGTTAGTTTGTTGGAATTGCAGAGGTTATCCTTGGAGGTGGGGACCTGGGTTAGGACCTATCACGGAATATAGAGACATAATTTGTCTATTGGAAACACATGAGGATGAAGGGTGCAAGACACCTCTGTTTGAAGGGTATGTGAAGATGGTAGTGTGGAACAAGGCAACTGAGAATGGTAAAGGACACGGGGGTTATCATGGTCTTAGTGAGGAAAAAAAAAGGTCGTCTCATTCAATTAGAAAGAGAAGACTCAAATAAACAATTCATTTGGTTTAAAATATCAGAAAATGGTAACATCATCAGAATTGCAGCATGTTATTTTGCCCCACAAGTTTGAAAAACTTACAAAAGTAGGGGGCTTGACCACAAAGACCCCTTTGCAGCCTTAAAAAACGATATTGCAACGTACTCTCAACTAAGTGAAGTCCTTATAGTAGGTGATTTCAATGCTAGGACAATGAGTGAACAAGCTAGTATTCTTCGCTGTAAGGAAGGCTGCAATACCATTTGGCTTACAAAAGAAAGAAATCATCAGTGGACAAGAGTTTCAGAGGACAACAAAAGCTGCAACCTTTTTGGGGAGCAATTGCTTACTCTATGTGGGGCATTTGACTTAGTCATTTGTGATGGGTTGGCTAGATGGGCGAATTCTGGTAATTTCACCTGCAATACCTACAATGGAGCAAGTGTAGTAGACTATGCAATTTGCTCGCATAGCTTGTGTGAGAAAATGGAGGAAGTTTTGATTGGTGAACAACTGTGGGAGTTGAAATTTGATCATAGACCAATCTATTTAAGTTTCACTTGGGTTGAACAACAACATCATGGGACAAAAAATCAGCACATTCAACAACCTCCTTCAAAGGACATAATTCTTTTGACTCAAAAAAACTGTAACACCTTCAAGACAATGCTAGAGAGGTTGTTTAACAAGGAGAAAATTCCGTCCCAGGGCCTCCATAGTCATGAGCTAACAAATTTAATTCAAAGTGCACTCACAGAGTGCAAAAAATAAGAAATTTGAAACATATTGCTTCCCAGTTAATGCTTGGTTTGATGAGGAATGCAAAACAACAAAGAAAACTTTGAAAGAGTCAAGCCAGAAGGAAATAAACATAAAATTCTACAAGCAAATTGTAAGAAAGAAAAAAGCTGATTTCATGATCTCAAGGAGGGAGGAACTAATCTTCTTGGGGAAAAATAACCCAAGTTATTTTGGAAGGAACTTCAAATGAGAAAGAAACAAACTGAAAATAATATCACATCTTATCAATGGTTCGAATATGCAAAGCAGCTTTATGAGCAAGATCATAAGGTTGACCCCCCTCCCTTAGTCAACACTACTACTAACCTCTTCACCGTGCAAGAGATTTAGGTGGGTATCAAAAAGTTGGGGGTTGGAAAAGCAAAAGATTTAGTTGAACTCCAAGCAGAATATCTAAAGTGGGGTTCAAAAATTCTTGCACCTCACATTATGAAAATTTTCAACAACATCATTCAACAGGGATTCCCTACAGATTGGACAACGAGCCTAGCGGTACCACTTTTCAAGAGTGGGGATGTCAACAATCCCTCCAACTATAGGACCATAATGATAAACCCCTTGTTTGCAAAGTTATTTGGAAGTATGCTAGAAAATAGAATCAACAAGTGGGCGGAAGAAGAAGATAAGCGTGCTAAAGGGCAAGCAGGTTTCAGACCTAAACACTCAATGATTGATCACGGTATAACTCTAAGGCACATCATTGAAAAAGTATGGGAGAAAAATGAGGAAACCTTTTGTTGCTTTGTCGATTTCAAAAAAGCTTTTGACACGGTCCCTAGAGATAAGCTTTGGCAGAGAATGGAGGAACTCGAGGTTCCTATGCATCTTAGAGCGGCTGTCCATAGGCTATATGAGGAGGTTAAAGTCAAAATCAGAACGTCAGCTGGTACCTCCGAAATTTTTAGGAGTGATATCGGGGTCAAGCAAGGGTGCCCATTGTCCCCTACCCTTTTTGGTTTATATATGGACAAGCTTGAAGAGTGGTTAAACTTACAGGAAGGTGATGGTGCTCTTTTGGGTGAGTTTGTGATAAGGCTTCTTTTGTATGCAAATGACTTTATTCTGATTGCTAAATCTGCTCTTGGGTTGCAAGAACACTTAATCTCCCTTTAGCACTTTTGTAGTACAGTGGGGATGCAAGTCAATACTAGCAAGACAAAAGTGGTAGTTTTCTCTAGCAAAAGAGAACATAATCAACATAAGTTCTGCTTTGAAGGCAACACCCTTGAAGAGGTTGCAGATTACAAATACCTTGGAATTGACTTCAACAAAAATCTAAGTTGGGAAGGTTGCAGAAATAAAATAACTTTGGGGGGTTGGAAAGCGTTCTATGCTTTCCAAAATAGGTGCAGAGAGGCAGAGCTATGGGATTGAAAGACTATGCAAACTCTCTTTGGGCTTTTACTGATTCTGGTGGTTCTCTATGATTGTGAAGTATGGGCTAGCAGTACATCTGACTTACAGTGGAAGCAAATCGAGAAGATTAAAAAACGCTTGATTACAAACAAGTTCAAAATTAAAAGTTCAGTCCCTTATGATATCATGCTGAGTGAAATGGGGGCTGCTCCTATTGAAGCAATTGCTATGGTGCGTCTCGTAAGATATCTAAAAAAAATTGAGCAAATGGAAGAAGGTTGGTGGCTTAAGGCCATCTTCAATGACACATTGTGTGAAAGAAAGAACACGTGGATGCGGCAAAATATTAAATGGCTTAGTAAATGGGATATTCACTTGGACAGGTGCCCTACGAACAACAAAGAGATAAAGGCTTTTGTTATTGATAGGTTTCACGAGAGAACTTGGGATAAAAGGCTAGGGAGAAAGAAAGAGTATTATATTGAAGAGTTTAACCCCGCTTATAATCATCATCAAAAAGCGTACATAGGGGCCAATATATCTTGGAGAGCCAAAATGCTTATTGCCCAACTAAGAACCAATTCCCATCAACTCCGTTGTGAAATTGGGCGTTGGAAAAGACCAAAGGAAGCTTGGGAAGAAAGGGTGTGTATATTTTGCACCTCCGGAAAAGTGGAAACAGAAAAACATTTCATTTTAGAGTGTGAAGCTTTCAAAGACAGTAGGGACAACTATGTAAGTATTTTCACAGCTAGCTCTTGGAATAATTTATTCAGCGAAGGGACAATGGAGAAATTGGGGGAGCTCATCATCAAGTTGAACAGGAAAAGGGCTGAAATGCAGAAATGAGTGTGTGAGGCGGTCAGTCCCATAGGCTTTTGTTAGCCTCGTGGACGTTAAAATACTTTCTTCTTCTTCTTCTACACATGAGCTCGTGTCATTGAAGTTGCCTATTGTAGTAGATTACTCATAAAAAATATGCCCTAAGTAGCATCTCACAGGCTTGCCCCCCCAAATATTCAGATAATGATAGTGTTGGTGGCAAAATTTAGTGGCCTTGAAGGCCTATTAGAGGATATAGTTTTAGAGGAGCGATACCAAAGTAACAGAGATTCTAAGATCAATAAGTGCTTCAAGATAAAATATTGCACATATACTCATTAGTGGTTTCTAGTTGTGCTTCTCATTACTATAATATCAGTCCTTAGTTTTTGCAACCAAGGCCTCTTGACTGTGACCCAGTTGTATTCACCTGGCTCCTACACGTCAACACGACCAGATTTAAGGTCAAGTTCTTAACATTCAGGGGGCAGTGGTTGGTGCCATCTGTCTACTGATTTAGAGTGACCCTTGGGAGAAATTTGGACCAAAAATTGAAGCTCCCCCCGGCTCTACCACATCACCTTTGCTAGGATCAATTATGTGCAGAAGTCCTCCTCTTGGAGGCTGCCTTATTTGGTAGGATCCAACTGACTGTCTAGTGGGCATTGCCCTGAAGGGCAATTAAACTGTAGAGATGATATAACTCTATACCCATCTTTTTAACCTGATTTTTAGTTTACAAGGCATAATTTGAGAGAAATGAAAAATAATAAGTGAAGTTCAAAGATTTTTGAACTAAGGGATTTCTGAGAACTACGAAGTTTTAGTACTTTCAAATCATGTGGAGCATTTCAATTTTGACAAGCTGCCATGTACACTTTAACTAAAGTTGCAAGAAATGCCTAGTTTGGCCACATCCTAGTACCCAAAACGCTTGGAAATGCCGAAACAGGTACGAAATGCCTTGGAAAACGGTAAGGCTGATGGTGTTTCCAAGGTGTTTCGGCCATTTCTAGTGACATTTCGGGCACTCTTTTTGAAGTTTCTGGGCCCTCCCAAGTGCCCATGAGGGGCGTGGGATCCATAAGAAAATGTCACCCTGTCCATGCCAATGACCCTTTAGGACAAAACAGAGATAGGGGATTGAGCTCTGAGAAGTTTGTCACCTTGATAATTAATGGTAATATTAAATTGTTGAAGTAAATGTTGACTTTCTCCTCTATCTTACCTTTTGACATTCTCCTTTATCTTACCTGTAAAAGTTGACATTCTCCTTTATCTTACCTTTTGACATTTTCCTTTATCTTACCTTTTCTATCCTTTTACTTCAATTTTTAACATTACCATTTATTGTTTCAGGATGTTTGAGAGTGGTTCCAACCTCATCAGACTTCATATGGAGAAAGTAGAGTTTCATATCCCATTCAGAATTCAGCAGAGTTAATAGTTTTTAGTATTTCAGGGTTTGCAGGATTGTAGTGTTTCCATTGGATTCTATCATGTATGAGGCTATGGGATTGGCATTAGTCAAGGCCACCAAGCTATGGGATTTTGCATCATGCAATCATCTATGAGAATTCATATAGACATGGGCTTCCTTCTAAAATTTCATCTATGTGTATTATTCTTATTTTCTTGCAAGATAATGTGTTATTTAAAAAAACACTATATATCTATATTTTTTGTATTTTTGATATACCGCGTCTCCCCCGTGTACCCATTTTTGGGGGGTCACATTTCCAGGTGTTCCCATTTTGGAAACTTGTACATGTTTCCACGTTTCGTGCAACTTAAACTATAACTTTGTTCACAAATTATCCCCTAGCAACACATCTTTCCAGCTAATAGAATTACATAGTAAGGTCTGATAGAAGTCTGTTATCTATTCCTAGACTTCTCTAGCTTTTGCGCAGCTACTTGATATTGGTCTATACTCAAGTGTATGTTTTTATATATCTGCAAGATGCGTTTCCTGCTGTAGGTAATGCCACTTACAACAGTTTTATGTTGCAGATCTGTGTCCTGTAGCAGGAAACCAATCTGCTGCAAAACCCCTGAAATTGGGGTAGGTCGGATACGGATCCACAAACCTGAGGATCTGATTTGGATACAACACTCCATGGAGCAAATACAGTATCATGAGCAAAGATGATTTCAGTGCTTGCATGCTTCTTTCATTAGCCTTACTGTTGTAGAGTGGTTGCCTATGACTGTTTGTGGTAACTTGGCTGTCTTTTTCACTCAAATTTGGAGGTCCTTGGTCACTTGGTAGGGCTAATTTGCAGGGAGTCAGGGATCCTATATCTCCAAATTAAAGTCACATAACTCCAGTTTAGATAAGATAAGATAATAAGTTAACATAATTTTATTAATGGCCAACTAATGACCACAAAAGTAGGTCAAAGGGACTGCTGTGTACAATGATGTCATTACAAAGCAGGAGGACCAAAAGGTCTCCTATAAGAGGCAAGATGCAGAAAGTAAAGTAAAGGAAGGTAGAGAAGAGAGTGAGATCTAAGTTGAGGCATGAACAACCCTCGACCCCAAGCCCAGAAGCCCGCTCTGAAATGGAGATGGATAGGAGGAGAAGATCCAGGAACAAGAAGAACCAAAAGTAACGAAACAGGTCTGTCATGGAATAGACTCATCTCTCCTACCATCCGAGGCTGAATGAAGGAAGCTAAGTATAGTATGATGTCCAGAGGGAGAACTGATGGGATGCTTGGATCATCCGCTGCACTGCTGTTTGGAAGAGGTAGTTCGCCGCTAAGGTCTGGGGGATCTCATCCATCTCTTGGGGAGGGATCTGAGTAACCACTTGAGTAAGAGTTTGACTTGGGCGAATAAAAAACTTGAAAATAAACTTAAAAATCATAAAAAAGCAGATAGAAAACTTTCATCCCATGACATGTCCTCTTCAAAGACATCAAATTAAAAACAAAGCATGCAAAATTAAATATGCATATGTGGCTGTTTAAACTTTATATGTTAACTTTTAACATTTGTCTATTTTGTTTCACATGCTTTTATGTCCAATTTGGAACAGATTTATCTTATATTTCATTAATGGACGAAAGCAAATATATCACAGTTTTACATTGCCAGACAAAGTAGAGGCACGTGCAATGCCCCACCCTATATAAGCAATGATGGTGAGCATGTCCGCTTTGGATCCAACTTCAAGAGAGTTAATGTCTTCTCTAGAAGTCCCTATCTTAGCTACAAACTAAATCAATAAGTCAGATTTTAACAGAGCAACTTACCCCAAGTGAAGCAGTCTAGTGTCTCTGTTAAAGATTACCAGACAATGTCTTTTCCACAAGGAGGAGATACCTGCCTGTCTTATAGTATGATGTATCCCATATGCCTCTTCCCCCTTTCTTGATCATCCACTTGTCCCCAGAATGACTCCCATTTCAATGCGGGGCGAAATCCAGTCCTGCAAAACGCGGGCTACCTTGCAACCCCACAAAAGATGCTTGATTGTTTCTGCCTTGTGATAGCACATATCTACTGTCTGTAAAATCTATGCGATGAAGCTTGTCCTTACCTACTAGACTAATTATTAAAGGCCAGCTATCGAAGAACTCTACTTTTGAAGGATGTATGTGTTTTCCAGATGTTCTATAATCTCTGAACTCACTGGGCCTCATGATTCTGAACTGTCCATCATCCATTAAGTCTTTGCAAGAGAACAACTCGGGTGGGTACAAGCATGAAGCTCTTTGGTCCTATGGTCAAAAACATGGTTCCCATAGGTCTGTTTCCAATCCTTACAAATGGGGCCTTGCACATTGTAACTCATTTAGCACAGGCTGGTTTTAGGTATTTTTTTACATAGAATTGTGAAAGCTCACTAGTCCATTACATGTAGCCTTTGGGCAAGATTGATGGCTCTCCATGGAAATTAGTTTCCTTAGTCCTCAACCCACAAGTTTCCCCCCTGTATGAAAGCCTTTTTTTTGGCTAATATCTTTCTTGAAAAGTTTGGTATTAAATCTATTTTTCTTGTATCCAAGGGATGTGTCAAAATCGATCTTAAAGTTAAATCATAGTTTCTTTGAGGGCTATAAATATCCCAATGATCCTAATTGCTTTGAACAATGTGAAAATTCCAATGCAGGTAGTTGCCAAGCTTGCCACACCCTTTTGAATACACCCAACCTTGAGATTCTAACCACCATTGCACCACTGAGAATTTCATATGACCTTTTGAATAAAACTACGATCAATGCAATGTCCCTTTCTGAGTAGGAGCTCCAGAGAGGAGGGCTTAGTAGTCTAAACATCCCCATTAGACTATAGCCAAGGAGATTCAGGGGAAAACAGGGTCACTTGATGTTACTTTACTAGAGAATGTTATAATTTGAAAGTGACATTAAGTGAAAAGTGGGTAAAAGCACCTTCAAGTGATTTTGATCTAAAAATAGAAGTCAACAACGAATTAGGGTTTTGGAGGAGTATACGAGGAGGAGAAGCGACCTAATTCCTCATTATGCAGATTTTATGATTTGAGAGTGAGCTCAGAGGCACTTCACAGGTTCAGGCGAATTAGTGACTTTGTGGATTCCGGGAGGAATACACCCAGAGGTTGATTTCGGTGTTGAGAGACACACCCTAGGTTGATTTCAGTGTTGCAGTAGCAAGGGTGCACTTATTCAAGGTGAGGGTGCAACTTTTGAGGAGACTTAGAGATTCGACTTGTCCCAGCCAGGGAGAATCCAGTGATTCCCTTCCGACCCAGTTGAGAGGAAGGCAGGGCGCATCTATTGACTGGTTTCTCGTTAAATTCCGACGGAGAAATCATCTTGAGGGCATCAGTCAGCCAGTGAGGGTGCGACAATTGGGGAGGATACTTTTAGGGTTCCCGAGAGATCACTAGATCAGATCAAGGGAAACCCTTTTGACCCATTACAGAAAAGTCTAGGGTGCTTAGTTTGAGACTATTACAGCCAGATTTTGACGGTGGAATCTCTAGGGCGCAGTTATTGGCAACAGTTGGGGCGCATTTCCCCAGGGGGATCCATCTGGGGTTTGTACAGATCAGCAGAGGGCCGATCTTCAGTCAGACAGACATCGAGAGTGTGTATGAGGTCAGGGCGTGTTGTTTGAGACAAATTCTAGGAAAATCCAAGGAGTTTAGCCACCAGGGTGAACTTTCCAGTCTTCCAGCAATTGCCGTAGCATGCAATAGATCCTACAACTCATCCATTGATCCAACAACATTCTTCTATTACCGGGTATCATTGTTTTAGTTTGCTTATTATATTTGGCTAAGATCCTTTTGTCTCTGATCTAGCCGAGAGATTTATTTTACTTAGCCGCATGCGACATTGTACCCAGTCATTTTCATAATACATTGTTGCAGTTGTTCTGTGTCTTTATCTTTTGCGTACTTGCTTATATACTGTTAAACAACTGTAATCACATGCAAAATCACCATGCATGTTAAAACCAATCACTAAACGCATCTAGAATCCTAAAATGTATCAGTTTCGGCATCACATAATCATCGGTTGAGGCACATATTCCGATCTACGGAATTAGGGATATTACAAACAAGGATATGCCATGTGGCATTCCAACATATGTGTCTTACATCATTTCATAGTGAATGCCCCCTGTGAGCTCTAATATATAACTAGAGTCCCCCTTGATCTCGTGGGGTGGTGCAAATGTCTGAAGCAACTAGGGGGAGTGCCCTTGTTCTTCCTCTCTTTTTTCAAAGGAAACGTCAAATTAGTTTTTATAGTTTCCTATACCTTAAGGTTGTAGGAAATGTAATACCCCAGTTTCAGCCCCCAACTAAATAAAGTGGCCATGTTGAAAACTATGTAATGTCTCCTTTGATGCATAGAAATAAACATATGCTTATTAGTGAAGGCCTCACTCACTATTTGATTTTATTGCATAATGCTTATAATGTAAGTTTTATTTTTGGTTTCCCTTGCGCCCTTCAAGGAAATGATTTGATTCCACCCTTACACACTTTAGTGAAGAATGGGGTGTTGGTACCATGTCAGTCCTCGCAGAGCTCTCCCCTTCTTTCCTGGGATTTTCAAATGGAAGGTGGATTGATTGCCAGCTGCATAGGCTAACTTGAGAGGACTCGCTGAGATTTGCTCTCGAGACCTCTATGGACTTAGCACAAGAGCATCTACCAATCAAGCTAACCGTGGAGGCTGCTTATGATATAAGTTGTAATAAATGGAGAAAAGCCCGATGATATCAGTAAAATAAAGAACAACAATTGTCTAGGAGATAAATGAGGATGCGCCCCTGTGTGACAGGTGGAATGCCTTTTGAAATGTCAATGCTTTCCCATAAATATTCCATAAGAAAGGGGGAGAGACATTTTTTTTGGTTCTTGATTGTTTTTTCATGGGTGGAACAAGATTAAACAAAGCAAAATTATCAGACAATGAGGGAAGCAATATGATTGATTCAGTGTGCATGGAAATGTCAACTCAGTACAGGTACGCCACATGTCATCCATGTGCAATAGAAAATATTCTGGGATGAAAAGTGGGAAGCTTTCTTCAGAAAGCAAAAAATCTCCATGAAGAGTCGAAGTGCACAGCAGATCATTGAGTTGCCATGCATGGATAACTCTATTAGAGTATAACACTCCAGTATGAGTTAATGTAATAAATGCACATTATATGTGGCTTTGATAATGATAGTTATTAAGATTGAAATATGTTATTAAGAAAAGGGATTTAGGTTATGCAACTGGCTACTAGCAAAATAAAAGAGGATTGGTGTCAATATATTTAATGACTCCATCATTAATAAAATCTCGTCTCTTGCCTTTTGTGTCTATTTCTTGTATGATGCATAGTCAATTTTATAACATGGTATCAAAGCGATACAGGACCCTATGAGCCTGGAAACAGTGGAGACCAGAAGTTCAAACTAATTTCAAAATCTGTATAGCTATGGGAGAATCTGTGTTAATGGAAAGCCATGGCCATATTGTTGTTAGAGAAACGATTTAAAAAAGGGACAAAGTTTTCGGTTAGCTACTGTTTCTGTCAAATTTGACAGGAGTATCATTCGAAGGGAGCTGCCATTCTGATTACCAAGTCTGGCGAGTGTATCATTTGAAGGGAGCCAACATTCTGATTACCACCATATTGAAGACTGAAGTAAGGGTTTCAAAGAAGTGTCAGCACAAAACGTGAATGGAAGTGCCACCATAAAATGTCATAGCAGAGTCCCAGGAGCCGCTAAATCATTATCCACAATGGCTGCAGGAAAGAAAGCTGTCATATTAACTCTCTACCCTAGTTCATGCTCTCTGTACTAGCCCATCATCAACAAATAAAAGAGGATACAACTTAATACAACCAATGGGAAAGAAGTGAAGAAGATAGCAATCGATTTCATTGAGAATAGAGATAGAAACAAAGATTATTATCTCTCAGTAGAGACACCCACATTCAGATAGATAGAACAATCATATGTATTCTACTATTTGTGAACTTTTCCAACAGATTACAACATTGTTGCTCCATTAAAACAATTTGTTTTATCAGAAGCATTTGGAATTTTCATTTACTTATAACTCAAATAATTCTCTGAGAATGGAAATTGATGCCAACCCCCCTTCTCCTTGGGCTGCGCGACCTCCCGGTCAAGGATCTTCAATTCACAGAGTTGAATTAGCTCTCTGAAATCTTAATGGTCTCGCTTGTAAATAACCACAGGTCTCTTCAGTCTTTCGGTGCAAGTTCTATGACACTCGCGACCTCTCCCTTCGCATTACCGGGCGATTAGTGTTCAGGCGCTAGCTCCTCCTCCGTTAGCTCCTTCCCGCATATGATCTTGGGTTATGTCCACACACAATTGCGAGCGGGGTCGAAAGTGGTTTGGGATCAATCCACTTTTCTCCCCGCAATTCACTACCAAACGCCACGCGTCCAATTTGCAATACCACGGTTTCTATTGTGGCCCACTCTCAAGTTTTTAAATCCCGAGCACTTTCCATCCTCGCAATCCTTCGTAACCGTCGATCTCACAATCTCGACGGTGCTTCTGAACGGATGGTTTAGATCTATCCTTTCCAAATCTACAGATCAGATTTAACCCTTCTAAATCAACGACTGTGATTTATTTCGTGATTCAGACTTTGGGAGTTTCGACTTTCAACCTTTGCTTTCCTCCGAAATGCACGGATTCTTGCCGCGTGTCCTCCTGAATCGAACAACTATAATTTACTTCAGACTATCCAACGGTCGACATTTATTTCGGCCCTCCCGCTCTCCGGGCTTCGGGAGTTTCAAGTCTCAATTTGAAAATCTCGAAGTGATTTCTCCGGAGTTCATAATCTATCGTCACGTATCCTTCTGGATTAGACGGTTCAGATCTCCTTTGGGTCTTTGGGTTTCAGCAATCTTAATTCTCAATTGAAACCCAATTGCAATTTACCTGGAGCTCCCAATTTGTTGACACGTGTTCTCCTTAAATCAACGACCCTTGTCTCCTTCGGAACTTCGATGATCTCTCCTCCTATGTATACACAGAATTTAAAGTTCGTGCACTTTTCCTAAATCCAACGGTTTGAAATAATTCGGCTCCTCTTGGATAGATCTTCACCCTTCACCTTGCCCAACCTTTGCAAATTCTTCTTCTGAAAGATTTCTTCGACACTTAGTCGATTTCTGGTCCTGTGCACTCCTTGCAACCGACCTCTGCACTTTCTTGCGAGAAAACCCGAGTTATTTCTCCAAGTCAAAGACTTTGCCTACGCATTCCTTACGCTTAATATGCACACTTTGCATACAAAAGTTCCATGCTATCTCTTCTGAGCTTCGAGTCGAACAAGAATCTCTCACACACACTCCTTGCGTTAAATATGCACTCCTTGCATAACTTATAGAAGAGAAACAATTGAAACTTATTCAATTCTTCATAAATTCATCCATTCACCATGAACATCATACATCCACAAAATTCTTAACAACAGTAAACTTGTAAACAGTGTCAACATTGTACAATTGGATCAACTTCCTCTCTTCTATTCATTCCAGAAAAAACATGATTACACCTCTATCTCTTACAGTCATTACAATTAGAAAACTTATCTAAGGACCTAGAGCTTCGTCGTTCTTCTTCCTCCTATCTAAATTCTATCACCTTCTACTCCAGTGGTTACCTACTTAGCTTAATTAATGCAACCTAATGACTCATACGGGCTAATATCCTACACCTGTAATATATTACAGTCGTGTAAGGATTTACAATAATCCGTCAATTCAAAACGGTGGCCCGACTTTACATACAACTAATTAATTAATGAGAGATTCAAAAAGATCTCTACACCGCTACCAAGCTGGTTAAGAGTCAGTTTTGGCTTTTTCAATGCGTTGAAGTGTCGACTCTGCTTCCACGTCTGCTTTTCTTGATGTGATAGCGATGCTCCTGCATCATACTCCTCTGGCCAAAATATTCATGGACTCCTGTCCATGAGCTCTCGCACTGTTTTACCATGCTTCAAAATATCAGGTTCAGTTACCCAACTTGAATCTTCCACACGGTGATCCTTCCACTTTACCAAATATTCAGGATGCATCTTTCTTCTGGTTTTCCTTCCAATTCTTTATTCTAATATTTTCTCCATCTGAGTTTTTTCTACTGTGGGCATCTGTTCTTCCCATTGAATCTCTTCCTGATCATCCAATTCTCCTGTGTCATCTCTATTATAAGGATACAAATCTGCAACGTTGAATATGGGTGATATCCCAACATTGTCCGGCAACCTGATCTCATAAGCATTTGCTGCAAATTTTCTAAGGATCTTGCATGGTCCTATCTTCTTCATCTTCAACCTATTATATGTTCCTCTTGGAAACCTCTCCTTTCTCAAATGAGCTAAAACTTCATCTCCCACTTCAAATTGAACTTCCCTTCTTCTCTGATCAACTCTATCCTTATACTTCTGATTACTATCCTGTATCTGTTTCTTAACTTGATCATGAAGTCTTTGCATTCTTGTAGCAAAATCTTTTGCTCCAGCGCTCCTGAATTCATCTTGTTTCAACTCTCTCAATTCTGCAATCCCTCTTGGCTGTCTTCCATATACTATCTCAAATGGACTTTTTCCAGTGCTTCTATTAACTGAATTGTTAAATGCAAATTCTGCCTATGCCAGAATTTGATCCCACTGATGACCTTGTTCAATGACTAAACTCCTTAACAAATTTCCCAGACTCCTGTTCACCACTTCAGTCTGTCCATTTGTTTGAGGGTGATATGTTGAACTAAAAGATAAATTAGTTCCCAGCCTCTTCCATAGAGTCCTCCAAAAGTGTCCTACAAACTTAGTGTCCCTGTCTGAGACTATACTTCTGGGCAGTCCATGTAATCTCACAATTTTTCTGAAAAACACATTGGCTATGTGTGTAGCATCATTTGTCTTCTGGCATGGTATGAAATGTGCCATCTTAGAAAATCTATCGACTACAACAAATATGGAATCACTTCCCTTCTGAGTTCTAGGTAATCCCAATACAAAATCCATACTAATTGCGTCCCATGGCCTTTCTGGAATAGGCAATGGCTGATACAAACCAGTATTTTGTCTTTTTTCTTTTTGATGTTGACAAATCATTCATCGGTCTACAAACTTCTTCACATCTACCCTCATACCTGGCCAATAATACAAACTATTCAATTGTGCAAATGTTTTGTCATGACCAAAATGTCCGACTAAACCTCCACTATGTTTTTCTTTCAACAAATTATCTCTCATTGAGCATCTTGGTATGCACAATTGGCTTCCTTTAAACAACAATCTATCTTGGATCAAATATTTTTCCCATGAGTTGCTATCCCTCAACAAATGATTTTCATATGCTTCGTAAGACTCCTTAAAATCTGGATCTTCCTGATACATTTCCTTAAGGTGTTCAAACCCTAAGGTCTTCACTTGGAATTCCTGTACAACCAAATTCCTCCTGCTCAAAGCATCTGCAACTTTATTAGCACTTCCAGAAATACGTTTAATGAAAAAAGTAAAATTCTACATGAATTCTACCCACTTAGCATGCCTCTGATTCAACTTCTCTTGCCTAGTAATAAATTGCAAAGCTTGATTATCACTATACAAGACAAATTATTTTGGAATTAAATAATGCCTCCATTTCTTCAAAGCTTGAATCACTACATAAAACTCCTTGTCATATGTAGAATATTTCTCCTTAGTGTCATTCAATTTTTCACTAAAATAAGCAACTGGCCTATTATCTTGACTCAAAACTGCTCCAATGGCTATTCCACTTGCATCACACCTCACCTGAAATGTTTTTCCAAAATTGGGTAAAACCAAAATTGGTTGTTCTGTTATCTTCTTTTTCAACACCTTGAAGCTTTTCTCAGCCTCCTCCTTCTAATTAAAAGACTTGTGTTTCTTCTTCACAGTATCCATCATGGGTGCACATATACCACTGAAATTTTTGATAAACTTTCTATAAAAACTTGCCAATCCATGAAAACTTCTCACCTCGAATATGCTTCTTGGTGATGGCCATTCTTTGATTTCTCTCATCTTCTCTGGATCCATCTTCAATTCATTTGAAGAGATCACAAAACCCAAATATATGAGTTCTGTCTTCATAAAAGAACTTTTCTTCAAGTTTATTAACAACTTGTCTTGCTGCAATCTCCTCATCACTAATGTCAAGTGCTTTAGATGTTCTTCCTTTGTTTTGCTGAAAACTAATATATCATCCAGATATACAATGACAAATTTACCTATGAAGTCCTTCAATACTTCATTCATCAACCTCATAAATGTGCTTGGAGCATTTGTCAATCCAAATGGCATGACTAGCCATTCAAACAAACCTTCATTTGTCTTGAATGTTGTCTTCCATTCATCTCCCTCTCTCATTCTTATCTGATGATTTCCACTCTTCAAGTCTATTTTTGAAAAATAGCTTGCTCCACTCAAACACTCCATCAAATCATCCATCCTGGGTAAAGGAAATCTATACCTGATGGTAATCTTGTTGATGGCTCTGGAATCTGTACACATTCTCCATCCTCCATCCTTCTTCGGACTTAATATAGTTGGCACTGCACATGGGCTTAGACTTTCCCTAACTAAACCTTTATCCAACAACTCTTGAACTTGCTTCTTAACCTCTTCATTCTCTCAAGGTGTCAACCTATACGCCGCTTTGTTTGACAAACTGGCTCCTGGAATCAAGTCAATATGGTGGCTAATACTCCTAATGGGTGGTAATGAGCAAGGAAACTCATCCACTAGTATGTCAGCAAAATTCTCTAACAATTCTTGGATTTCTTCAGGTAAATCATTCATAGAAGTATTGGTAAGGATAACTCTCGGCTTCCTCACTACAACAAATTGCATTTCTTGATCTCCTTCAAGAGTTCCTTCCCACTCATGAGAAGTATTCTTGTGCTGGCTTCTTCCTTTTCTTTCTTCTCTTTTATATGGACTTGGGTGTGCAGTTGTCTCTAGCTTCAGCTTCTCCACCATTTATGTAGATACCAAATTATCAGTACTTCCACTGTCTATAATCATCTTGCAAACTCTATCCTTTGTTTTACAAGCAGTCCTGAACAACTTCGTTCGCTGAACTAAGTCTTCTATTTCTTTCTCTGGCTTTAGAAGAACTTTCCTCATCATAAGGTTCTGTCCTCCTTCTTCTTCCACATTCTTTTGGGCTTCCGAAATGTGTGATTCTCCTCCTTTCTTCCTCTTGGGGCATTCCCAAGACATGTGTCCTGTCTTTCCACAGGCATAACATTTAACTCCACCTCCTCTACCTCTTCCTCGAGGAAAATAATTTCTTCCACCAAATGGTCTTCTTCGGGAACTTCCTCCTCTTTCAAAGTGACCATATGATTTCTCACTCTCTTCCTTGGGTTTAGGTGCCTTATCATAGACAATTCCCTTACCTCTATTTGAGCCTCTGCTTCTGTTTCACTGAGTTTGGTTTCTGGCCAACTTTTCTTCTGCCTTCAGTGCAATCTGATAAGCATCTTCCACTGTCCTCACAGTCATCATGCTGATCTCATCTTGGATTTCATACCTCAAGCCATTTATATACCTGACAACTTTTTCATCATCCTTCTCTTTTTGTCCAGTCCTAATATTCAGTCTACAAAATTCTTCTTTGTACTCTTTCACTGTCATACCCCTCTGTCTCAGGTTCTATAACTTTCTGAACAGGTTTATCTGGTAATCCTTAGGTATGAATTTAGCCTTTAGTTTGGCTACCATTCTATCCCAATTCTTTATCTTTTGTTTACCTTTTCTCCTTCTCTCTGCCTACAGTTCATCCCATCACAGTGCTGCATGTCCTTTTAATCTGGTGACAACATGTCTCACCTTCCTTCCTTCATTGACATCTTCATAGTCGAAATACTTATCCATGGACCTTATCCAGTCCAATAGCTCTTCGACATCCAAATTACCTTCATACATTGGGACGTCCATCTTTGCTCTAGCTCCCAACTTCACAACAGTTTTCAATAAGCGTTCTTCAGCCGCATCTTCCCCTGTAGCTTCTTCAACTTCTACTTCTTCGCTTTCTGCATCACTGACGTCTTCAGCAACAGGTGTTCTTCTTTGCATTGCTTCCATCGCTTCCAACCTTGCGCGAAGCTCTCTCATTTCTCTTCCCACAACACGGTTTACCATAGGTGGATCTACACGAATCCTTGGCGACATTATTTCAATCATTTCTAATACACAGAATACAACTTCGAACTTTTTTAGGCTCTGATACCACTTGATGCTAACCCCCCTTCTCCTTGGGCTGCGCGACCTCCCGATCAAGGATCTTCAATTCACGGAGTTGAATTAGCTCTCTGAAACCTTAATGGTCTCGCTTGTAAATGACCACAGGTCTCTTCAGTCTTTCGGTGTAAGTTCTATGACACTCGCGACCTCTCCCTTCGCACTACCGGGTGATTAGTGTTCAGGCACTAGCTCCTCCTCCGTTAGCTCCTTCTCGCATATGACCTCGGGTTATGTCCACACACAATTGCGGGCGCGGTCGAAAGTGGTTTGGGATCAATCCACTTTTCTCCCCGCAATTCACTACCAAACACCACACGTCCAATTTGCAATACCACGGTTTCTATTGCGGCCCACTCTCAAGTTTTTAAATCCTGAGCACTTTCCATCCCTGCAATCCTTCGTAACCGTTGATCTCACAATCTCGACGGTGCTTCTAAACGGATGGCTCAGATATGTCCTTTCCAAATCTACAGATCAGATTTAACCCTTCTAAATCAACAATTGTGATTTATTTCGTGATTCGGACTTCGGGAGTTTCGACTTTCAACCTTTGCTTTCCTCCGAAATGCACGGATTCTTGCCGCGTGTCCTCCTGAATTGGACGGCTATAATTTACTTCAGATTATCCAACGGTCGACATT
Organism: Picea engelmannii; assembly: GCA_009831015.1. Taxonomy (NCBI): domain Eukaryota; kingdom Viridiplantae; phylum Streptophyta; class Pinopsida; order Pinales; family Pinaceae; genus Picea; species Picea engelmannii. The sequence continues at coordinate 417,541 of ML789006.1, forward strand.
TATTTCGGCCCTCCGGCTCTCCGAGCTTTGAGAGTTTCAAGTCTCAATCTGAAAATCTCGAAGTGATTTATCCGGAGTTCATAATCTATTGCCACGTATCCTTCTGGATTAGACGGTTCAGATCTCCTTCGGGTTTTGGCAATCTCAATTCTCAATTTAAACCCAATTGCAATTTACCCGGAGCTCCCAATCTATTGACACATGTTCTCCTTAAATCAACAACCCTTGTCTCCTTCGGAACTTCGACGATCTCTCCTCCTATGTATACACAGAGTTTAAAGTTCATGCACTTTTCCTAAATCCAACGGTTTAAAATAATTCTGCTCCTCTTGGATAGATCTTCGCCCTTCACCTTGCCCAACCTTCGCAAATTCTTCTTCTGAAAGATTTCTTCGACACTTAGTCGATTTCTGGTCCTGTGCACTCCTTGCAACCGACCTCTGCACTTTCTTGCGAGAAAACCCGAGTTATTTCTCCAAGTCAAAGACTTCACCTACGCACTCCTTGCGCTTAATATGCACACTCTGCATACAAAAGTTCCATGCTATCTCTTCTGAGCTTCGAGTCGAACAAGAGTCTCTCACACGCACTCCTTGCATAACTTACAGAAGAGAAACAATTGAAACTTATTCAATTCTTCATAAATTCATCCATTCACCATGAACATCATACATCCACAAAATTCATAACAACAGTAAACTTGTAAACAATATCAACACTGTACAATTGGATCAACTTCCTCTGTTCTATTCATTCCAGAAAAAACATGATTACACCTCTATCTCTTACAGTCTTTACAATTAAAAAACTTATCTAAGGACCTAGAGCTTCCTCGCTCTTCTTCCTCCTATCTAAATTCTATCACCTTCTACTCCAGTAGTTACCTACTCAGCTTAATTAATGCAACCTAATGACTCATACGGGCTAATATCCTACACCTGTAATATATTACAGTCGTGTAAGGATTTACAATAATCCGTCAATTCAAAACGGTGGCCCGACTTTACATACAACTAATTAATTAACGAGAGATTCAAAAAGATCTCTACACCGCTACCAAGCTGGTTAAGAGTCGGTTTTGGCTCTTTCAATGCGTTGAAGTGTCGACTCTGCTTCCACGTCTGCTTTTCTTGATGTGATAGCGATGATCCTGCATCAGAAACCCCTCTAGAAAAATTCAATGGATACAATTTTCATACATGGAAAGTGAAGATTCAAATACATTTAATGATTAAAAATTTGCGGGGAATTGTTAAAGGTGCTGAACCAGAACCTACACAGCCGAATAAATAAATCGATTGAGTGGAAAAATAGAGATAACGATGCCAAGTCAATCATTGGCCGTGCTCTCTTAAATTCTGAATTACATAATGTTGATTTGAAAAAATCTTCTAAAAAAATTTGGAAGGAATTACAGAAGTTGTTTGGTGCAAAAGTGGTAAGTGCACAATTTTCTCTAAAATTACAACTATTTAGATTCAAAATGGCTGCTGAAATTACTATTTCCTGTCCTATAAATGATTTGAAGTCACTTATAAAATCTTTTGTAGAAGTTGGTGCAAAAGTAGAAGAAGAGGATGCAAAAGATTTGTTGTTAAACAATTTATCTTCAACTTAAAATAATGCTATTTTTACATTAAATCAATTGCCCTCGCAGTCCCTAGATGATATGATATCATCTCTTTTGCCTGAAGATAAAAAGGCTAAATGAAAAGCTAAATGAAGGGCTAAATGAGGGAGATTTAGAAGGTGCTTTCCATCTAGACAGTGCATTACTTACTAAAAATTGAATGAGCAAAAAGATAGGAAAACAAATATTTAAAGAAAATCTTGAGTGTTATTATTGCAAAAAATAGGTCGCACAACGTGAAATTGTAAAATTTGAGCCAATGATCTTCTAAAAGGGAAGGTTAAAGAAAAACATAATATAGCCTTGACAACGGAAAATTTCATAATTTAAGAAGCATTCGAACCTGAATATGAAGTTGAGAAATGTGACAATGGAACATAGAGGGATTACTTGTTTTGATTGGTCGAATCTTTGATACAGGAGGGAATAAAAGAAGGTTTAATTCAGCATGGATTGTTGTCCAATCAATTCAAGAATTCAAGAATTTCAATAATTTGGGAGTTTGGGAATTAGGTGAATTAGGGAATTTGGGAATTCAGGTTAATTCAGGAGTTTGGGAATTCGAGGAATTTGGGAATATAGAAAATTCAAGAATTCTACCCTTATGAGGATGATGAGAAAGCATGCTGGAGTACCCACAAGATTTCATATATGTAGAGGAGAGATAAGATGAGAGATAAGATAAGATAATTTATTAATGTTTGAGAAATGACCACAAATAGATCAGTGGGACTGCTAAGTACATTCTTGAGAGTACAAAGTGGGAGCACTAAAGTAGTGCTTGGAAAATCATGAAATAAGCAAATCTATTACATGTAGATAAGAATCCAAAACCTAAGTCTTAACAACATGGAGAAGTGAAACAAAGCTATGATGCAGATACATGCAAGTGTGGTGGAGAACCAAAGGTCAAGAACCTTTGGCCCTCCTGGGGGGATGCCTTGCCTGGGGGGCAATCGACATCCCCCGGTGCCCTTATCCTAACATCCAAGGCCAAGGGGAAGAAACTCCTGATAGATGATTGGTTGGAAGATTTGGAAGAGGTGGGAGATAAGGTATGAGATATGTCTCGTTGTTTGGATGCAAAAGCTCATGGACGAGACCCGAATGAAGTACATTGGCTATTGGTGCAGTGTGAGCTGTCTCAGGAGCTAAGGCGACATGACCACAATGGTCTAACTAGTTGAGTGTTGGTGGCCTTGTGGAGTCTCATAGTTCTAATGTATGATCTAGTGCTACTATCTGCCTACCTCTTGGTGCGTGTATCTGCTGGAAGCGCTGGAAAGAAATTTGTAATTGGTCAGATCGGGTCTGGATAGGGTTGAAAAGGGTGGAGTAAGTGAGATCTGAATCCAAGGGTCTCCCTCATGTACAAGACCATGCATCTTTGATGTGGGAAATAGATAAACCTGGATAGAGAGTCTTGGGACTACTTGGAAAGGAAGTAAAATTATCCCCTAGTCTCGTAATAGATTGGGCATTTGAAGATGAAGTGCTCCTTTGTCTTGGTCTCATGAAGATGGCAGAGTTGGTAGATCTTGTTCCCTTGAGTGATGTGGTGGTCGGTTTCGACTCGAAGATGATGAGAACCAATCGGAAATTGCCCTAGAGGGATTCAAAGAGCATGCTTCTAGTGTCGAATCCTGTAGGGGGTTGTGCAATAAGGCCATTTCTCAACTCCAAAAAGTGCATTGCATAGAAGGCCATCTTGGGGCTTAGCTCACCTGGAGGATCAACCCATGTAACTTGAATAAACTATCTAATGATGTCCCCTTTGATGATCCTATTCAACTCTTGCTTATTCAACAAGAGTCAATCAGGGGCATCGAGAGAGTATTTGAATTGGGGGAGGCAGTTGATTTTCAGATACCAACAAAATGAAGTAGATAGGAGGCCTTCAAAAACCAACAACAAACTCAACCAGAGGTACTAGAAGTGTCTATGGCCTCCAAAGAGCGGTAGGCAAGATAAGGCTAGTGATCCTTGTGTTAGCATAGGAAATGCACTGGGGTCAATTCCACCTCATTTTTTACTTTTGTTTGGGTTTAGTTGAAGTCACATGGTCAATTTAGTCTCATGTATAAAGTCTTTTAGTTGCTTCAATAAGATAAGTCTAAGGTCATTCTATCATGTTTTAATAAGCCTAGGGGTCTTCTTATGTTACAAATATAAGGTTCCCTAAGATTTTAAATCAAGTTGGTACCTTTATGACTTGTAGCCAATCAGTTTCAAAGGTTGCTGCAAAAACTTCTAATATTTCATAGCATCACATCACTTCTGTCACATGCTGCAAAAGTGTTGAAACAAAGGTTTTGCAGCGAATAAGCTGCAAAAGTGCGTGATTTCAGATTGCTGGTTGATTCAACGCCATGGAACCTGCACAAGATAATGATGAGGAGTAGAGTTTTGGTCCTGTCTTATGTGATTTGCAGATTTCAAATAGTAAAACCTTGTTCGCTGCGAAATTCCCGGGCGTTGCAAAACTATGTTGCCAAAACTCTGTTTGCTGCTGAAGCCTGTCATTATCTTTCTGATTTTTACCAGCAGTCGTGTCATTTGAGAAACAACAACTAAGTGATTCATAAATGGTCAAGGGAGGTCTTATTTTTGGTTTGCTCAAATTTTGAAACTGACAAGTAAAGGGTTTTGAAATTCTCCACTCATATTGGTTTTTTGGATATGGAGCAAATATGGCAGGATCTAATTTCATCAAATGCAAAGGCTAACACCATCATAAAGACTGTACATGAGTAAAATTAGGTTTTAAAGGAAGACAGTCAAGAACAAAGATTTCACAGCGAAATACAATAAACTGCACAATTTCCTGTAGCAACAGTTTTGCAGCGAACTGGTATGCTGTGAAATTGTATTTTCAACATATCTTCTAAACGATGTTCTGGGTTTTGCTCAATTTTTTTGTGGAGAAGCATTATAATGTTATTTACTTGCTGACAAAAAATCAGCCCGACCCAGTTTCCATTTGAGAGAAAATTTAAAAACATCAGCTACAAAAGTTTTGCAGCGAAAGTGCGCTTCGAAATTGGACAGATTTCTAGAATTCGACTTGGTGGAGCTCCAACGTGGCAAGAACGAACCCAAATTGAGTTGAATGATAAAGTTTGAATATTTTCTATCAAATCCCATGATTTTCTCTTTAGTTAGCACATTTTTAGTTGGTCAAAAACATAATCCTAAAAAATAGGATTTAGAATTAAATATTATTCTGTTTTCTGTTTCAGATTCTATAATTATGTAACAATTGCTATTTTTGGTAAAATAGAAGGATTCGACTCTCTTGGGGGAGGAATCAAGGATTTGTAATGACATCCTATATATTGTAATGCTAACAAGAGAAAAGGGTTCAGTCCATGATCCAAGAGAGGCTCAAGAGAGCTTGAGGGGCAGTTTTTCTGTATATGCTTATTTGTAAGCATGAGGGCCTGTGATGTAAATTTTTATGCCATGCAAGATTCATGAGAGCTGTTTATCAGATTGTGTATTCTTTGTTTTCCATTTTAGTCTTTCATCTTGCTTGAATATAGTGCAGATTTTGAAGATCAAACGCTGCCTGTGATTGATAAATCCATGAGCAATAGAGGATTTGCTGCATCTTGCTTGTTAATCATTGTTTTATTTCAAGTATCTTGCATTCGTTTTGCAGAGAGTATTCCTGCATGATGGATGTTCTCCTTTTTGTTATCTTCTTCACTCTTCTATCCATCATTATATAAAACTTTCTCCTGATATGCAGCTTGATTGCCTTCAATCTGCAGAGAGGTTATGACTCCATGCCCAATGGTGAATGATCACTGATCTACAATTAATTTGCTGCCCGCTCCTTTTTTGTAGAGTCTTGCTGATCCACCTACCAATTTGATTTAATTATTCAGATTTTGATGGTTACTGGGCTTATCCTTATAGCAGTCTAAGGGTAACTTCTAGTGCTGACATTTTTGGTGCCGTTGCTGGGGAACAAAGACACGAAGATATCTTCCCTAGGCTGTACGACAAAGACTACAACCAGTTCTTGATTATGAACAAGGATTGGTGATAGAACAGACTGCAATTTTTCACCATGGCGACTCCACACATTTGAAGAACTTGCTGGTGATTCAAATCAAGTTACAAGACTCCACTGAAGAACGAGCTCAAGCAGAGACATGGAAAGACATAAGGGAAAGACCAAGTATCAACTTATGGTTTTCCTTTATGAGCGAATATTTTTTTCATAAATTCTTTCCTATCTTTCCCATTGCATATCAGAAGAGTCATCCTTTGCTTTGTCTATTCGGATGACCATAAGCCCACTGTTGTATATCCCTCTTTGAAAGAAGAAGATTCATCCTCTTCTTGCATCGTTGATGTTGACCCTATCCCTTTATTTGAAACACATGAGAAAGACTATGTACATATACTCATATATCTTGAACTTGATCATTCTTGTCATTCTGTAGATAGTAAATTTGATCCTTTACCTTCTACCATTTCTGCTGAAACTTGCAATCAACCTATTGAACCTTACTTTTAGCCTACCGAAATTCAGTTCAGAACAAGAATGGAATTTTTTAAACCTTTGAGGCTGTCACTTATCCTTCATGATTATCCTCCCAATTTTATTTATTATCTCCCTATGTTCAATGGAGGGCACCATGTTGCAGCTGAGAAACACCTGGCAGATTTTGAAGACTTCGTTGATAATTTTGAAATTATACATGAAGATATAGTTATGAGAATATTTTGCAAATCCTTATTTGGAGATGCTGCTTTATGGTTTAGAAATCTGTAAGTTCTTTCCATTGGTTCATGGGTTGATTTTCATTGTACATTCTTGAGATATTGGGGTGGAAACAAATCCTTCGATTAGTATTTAACTGAGTTTAATGTTTTGAGAAGAGAGGAGGATGAAGCTTTTGCTACATTCAATAGAAGGTTTCACAGTTTTTATTGCAGTATGCCTTTGGAGATCCGGCCTTCTGAAGTTGCTGCCATGGTGCAGTATACAATAGCACAACACCCTGATCTAGTTCTTTATCTCATGGAGAGAAAGTCTATGACCTAGCAGTAGATGTTCAATGATGCTCAGGAGATAGAAGATAATCTTCAAGCATGTGGAAAGCTCTCAGATCAGACTCAAGATGAGGTTTCAAATGCAGACGAAGAGAATGAAGTGTATGAGCAGAAGATTGATTGTTCTATGAATTTTCTTGAAATTTTTAATGATGATGTTTTTGTAGAGAGTAAAGATCAGTGTTTTGAAAAACAAGCTGCTGTCCCAAATTTTATTGCTGAAAATTTTCAAGAGGTTTTTGATTTGCCTAGATATGATGATTATGATGCTGATTTTCTAGAGCAGCCAACTGGATGTTTTTTATCAGGAGATGTTCATCTTTAGAAAACTAATGAAAGCAATCAGCCCACATGTCACAGTTACAACATTGCAAATGAACAAAGTAGTGAGTTTGCTGAAGGAAATTCTTTGCCTTTATGCTTTTCTTCATTTAAGTTGTTGAAAGAGAATTTTAAGGTCGTTAATGAAGGAAAGGGATTTGAGTGGATGCAAAGTCATATAGACTCACTGGAACAAATTGACAACTCTATAATTCAACAGCAAACTTCTCACGTTTTAAGTTGTTGAAAGAGAATTTTAAGGTCGTTAATGAAGGAAAGGGATTTGAGTGGATGCAAAGTCATATAGACTCACTGGAACAAATTGACAACTTCTTAATTCAGCAACAAACTTCTCATGTTTTTTATGACCCTGTAGCTTGTTATATGGATGATTTCAGTAGTCAAAATTTTCAGCCTCTCATCAGCTGTGAGTCTGAAAATGAAGGTGATCATGAATTAGTGTCACAACCAGCCATGTTATTTTTGCAAAAGGCTGTTTCATTGCAACATTTTTATGAAATTTTTCAGCCTCTTTATGACAACCATCAGTTGGGTTTTCATGAAAACAAGACAGCAGTGGGAGGGCTGATACAAAATGAAATCAATGTGCATCCTTATGAAGATCCTTTTGCAACATCTCTGCAGTCAGTAAGCGGGCCTAATTTTTCAGATTTTGTCAATATTGAATTTGTTTTCAAGGTTTTAGATGAATTGCCATCAAGCGGGGTTTTCTTTTTATCCTTGAACAAAGACATGCAAGAAGTTGAACTAGTGAACAAAATGCTTGCATGGATGCACTGGAGTTTTGACTTCACTTGATTGAGCAACTTATGGTTCAGTACAGTAGGTAGGTTTGATGAATAAGCTCATATCTTGAGCATCTTTTCAGTATTCAGTTTTGGTTTTAGTGTGCATTCAGCAGTGTTTTCAGTTCTTGAATAAACAGTTGCAAAGGTTTGGAATGAGATGAAAAAACTTCATAGGCCCAATGGACCAGATTTCTGGTCCTTATGGTGAATGTGCAACAGATATGAAGAATCATGATCTTATCAGAAAGCACTTGAAGAAGCTTGGAAAGCCAGAAATCATAAACATTTTCAGAGGATGAGGCACTGAAACTGCAGGGGTTCTTGGAGCCTCACAAGGAGGTCTCCACCCCTAGAAGGAGCCAAATGTTAGCACATGAAATGCACTAGGGTCAATTCCACCTCATTTTTTACTTCTGTTTGGGTTTAGTTGAAGTCACATGGTCAATTTAGTCTCATGTATAAAGTCTTTTAGTCGCTTCAATAAGACAAGTCTAAGGTCATTATATCATGTTTTAATAAGCCTAGGGGTCTTGTTATGTTACAAATATAAGGTTCCCTAAGCCATTAAATCAAGTTGGTACCTTTATGACTTGTAGCCAATCAGTTTCAAAGGTCGCTGTAAAAACTCCTAATATTTCGCAGTATCACATCACTTTTGTCACATCGCTGCAAAAGTGATGAAACAGAGGTTTTGCAGCAAATACGCTGCAAAAGTGCATGATTTCAAATTGCTGGTTGATTCAACGCCATGGAACCTGCACAAGATAATGTTGAAGAGTAGAGTTTTGGTCGTGTCTTATGTGATTTGCAGATTTCAAACAGTAAAACCTTGTTCGCTGCGAAATTCTTGGGTGCTGCAAAACTGCGTTGCCAAAACTCTGTTTGCTACTGAAGCCTGTCGTTATCTTTCTGATTTTTACCAGTAGTCATGTCATCTGAGAAACAACAACTAAGTGATTCGGAAATGGTCAAGGGAGGTCTTATTTTTGGTCTGCTCAAATTTTGAAACTGACAAGTAAAGGGTTTTGAAATTCTCCACTTAGATTGGTTTTTTGGATATGGAGCAAGTATGTCATGATCTAATTTCATCAAATGCAAAGGCTAACCCCATCATAAACACTGTACATGAGTAAAATCAGGTTTTAAAGGAAGACAATCAAGAACAGAGATTTTGCAGCGAAATACAATACGTTGCGAAATTTCTTGTAGCAACAGTTTTGCAGCAAATTGGTACGTTGTGAAATTGTATTTTCAACATATCTTCTAAACGACGATCTGGGTTTTGCTCAAATTCTTTGTGGAGAAGCATTATAATGTTATTTACTTGCTGACAAAAAATCAGCCCGACCTAGTTTACCATTTGAGAGAATTTAAAAACACCAGCTACAAAAGTTTTGCAGCGAAAGTGCACTGCGAAATTGGACAAATTTCTAGAATTGGACTTGGTGGAGCTCCAACGTGGCAAGAACGACCCCAAATTGAGTTGGATGATAAAGTTTGAATATTTTTCTATCAAATCCCATGATTTGCTCTTCAGTTAGCACATTTTTAGTTGGTCAAAAACAAAATCCTAAAAAATACGATCTAGAATTAAATATTATTTTGTTTTTTGTTTCAGATCCTATAATTATGTAACAGTTGCTATTTTTGGTAAAACAGAAGGATTCGAATCCCTCGGTGGAGAAATCAAGGATTTGTAATGACATCCTATATATTGTAATGCTAACAAGAGAAAAGGGTTCAATCCTTGATCCAAGAGAGGTTCAAGAGAGCTTGAGGGGTAGTTTTCCTGTATATGCTTATTTGTAAGCCTGAGGGCCCGTGATGTAAATTTTTTGCCATGCAAGATTCATGAGAGTTGTTTATCATATTGTGTATTCTTTGTTTTCCATTCTAGTCTTTCATCTTGCTTGAATATAGTGCAAATTTTGAAGATCAAAGGCTGCTTGTGATTAATAAATCCACGAGCAACAAAGGATTTGCTGCATCTTGCTTGTTAATCATTGTTTTATTTCAAGTATCTTGCATTTGTTTTGCAGAGAGGATTCCTGCTTGATGGATGTTCTCCTTTTTGTTATCTTCTTCACTCTTCTATCCATCATTGTATAAAACTTTCTCTTGATATGCAGCTTGATTGACTTCAATCTGCAGAGAGGTTATGACACCATGCCCAATGATGAAAGATCACTGATCTGCAATTAATTTGCTGCCCTCTCCTTTCGTGTAGAGTCTTGTTGATCCACCAACCAATTTGATTTAATTATTCAGGTTCTTATGGGTATTGGGCTTATCCTTATAGTAGTCTAAGGGTAACTTCTAGTGCTAACACCTTGCTTACTAAAGAGTCTGCAAATTGTCGAAACATGACTATTGGTGTAGTGTGAGCTGTCTCAGGAGCTAAGGCGACATGACCACAATGGTCTATCTAGTTGAGTGTTGGTGGCCTTGTGGAGTCTCATAGTTTTGATGTCTGATCTAGTGCTGCTACCTGCCTACCTCTTGGTGCCCGTATCTATTGGAAGTGTTGAAAATAAATTTGTAATTGGTCAGATCGGGTCTGGACGGGGTTGAAAAGGGTGGAGTAAGTGAGATCTGAATCTAAGGGTCTCCCTCATGTAAAAGACCATGCATCTTTGATGTGGGAAATAGATGAACCTGAATAGAGAGTTTTGGGACTCCTTGGAAAGGGAGTAAAATCATCCTCTAGTATCGTAATAGATGGGGCACATGAAGAGGAAGTGCTCCTCTGTCTTGGTCTCATTATGATGGCAGAGTTGGTAGATCTCATTCCCTCGGGTGATGTGGTGGTCGTTTTTTACTCAAAGATGATGAGAGCCAACCCGAAACTTCCCAAGAGGGATTCAGAGAGCATGCTTCTAGTGTTGAAGCCTGTAGGGGTTGTGCAGTAAGGCCATTTCTCAACTCCAAAAAGTGCATTGCATAGAAGGCCATCTTGGGGCTTAGCCCACCTGGAGGATCAACCCATGTAACTTGAATAAACTATCTAATGATGTGTCCTCTTTGATGATCCTATTCAACTCTTGCCTATTCAACAAGAGTCAAACGGGGCATCGAGAGAGTATTTGAATTGGGGGAGGCAGTTGATTTTCAGATACCAACCAAATGAAGTAGACAGGAGGCCTTCGAAAACCAACAACAAGCTCAACCAGAGGTACTAGAAGTGGCTATGGCCTCCAAAGAGCGGTAGGAAAGATAAGGCTAGTGATCCTTGCTTACTAAAAACTTTGCAAATTGTTGAAACAGGGGCAAGAGGGAAACCAATCCGAAGATAGTTTCGATCTTGAAGGGAGGGGCCACAAAATTTGCTTGAATAATGGCTTGGGGAATAGTTCTCTTGCATCTAATGTTTCGACGAAGCATGAGAACTTGAACTCTCTCTTCCATGGCTCAGTCTGACTCCAACAATCTAGGTCCCCAAGCCCCCGAACCATAATGAATTATGGGTTTAATGAGGTTTTTCATGAGGTCCATCTTGGATTGAATATCATGAAAATGGTTTTGGAAACACTGATGCTTATGAAGAGCGAGGGAGGCATAACCCTTGTTGATTCGGGGTTGGAGGGCTTTCCTTAATCCAAATTCGGTCCCCGGAAATTGATCACCCAGGTGTAAGCAGTGGTGATCTTGATCTCCATGCCTTGGTTGTTCACGAGGTTCATCTTGGATTGAATATCATGAAAATGGTTTTGGAAACACTGATGCTTATGAAGAGTGAGGGAGCCATAACCCTTGTTGATCCAGGGTTGGAGGGATTTCCTTAATCCAAATTTGTGCCTCGGAAATTGATCACCCAGGTAAGTTTAAGTAGTGGTGACCTTGATCTCCATGCCTTGGAAATAAAAATGGTCCTCTAATAGAACATGCTTCGTCCCATAGAAGATCATAACCTTGGTTTTTTCCTAGGTTGACTGTCAATTGACGAAGCTCACAAAATCTGGATAAGGCATCAAGTTGCCTTTGTAATCACTCTTGGGCGGAAGACACAAGGACAACGTCATCCGCAAAAAGAAGGATGGATATCAAAACCTCGTGAAGAAGGCTCTTGTCCCCTCGCTGGACTCTTGGAGAAAAGACTCCAACTCATCGATGTATATCCCAAACATTGTAGTTGAAAGAGGACAACCTTGCTTAACCCCAATGGTGCTCTTGATGAAGTCTTACATTCTGTGAATTATGTGGAGTCTACCAAGGACATACTCAGAGGTGCATCGTAATTGTGATTATAATGCCTGAAATACCAATGTCTCTAAGCCTCTGGAACAGGGCCTCCCTAGGGACTGAGTCAAATGCCTTTCGAAAGTCTACAAAGCAGCAAAAGACTTTTGAAGATCAATGTCTCGCCTCCTCAATGATGGCTCAGAGTGTGAGAATCTGATCAATGGTCTAATGCTCTAGCTTGAAACTTGCTTGTATTCTAGCTCGAAGATGTTTCCTCTCAAGTTCCTTGGACAATTTTAGGTGGAGAGAAGTTGTGTAAAGATTAGAGAAAGTATAGTTTAGTAATTATTTAGAAAAGTGTGGGGGGACCATGATTGTGGGAGTCTCGAGCAAACAACATGGTTAAAGAAGTGAGTGATGTAATCAAGAAGTGTTGGTCTACCATGTTTGAAAAGCTCAGCTTGGAACCCCTCCTCATCTGTTGCTCTATTGGTGTTCATGTCCCAGATGGCATGCTGGATATCTATGTAAAAGAATAGGAAACACGGTACTATGGGGGAAGAGGTGACTATGATGGGAGACTGCATAGGTACATTGTAGAGGGCAGTTGTATGGGTGAACGTGGACTGGGGGTCAAGGTTAGAGGGGAGATTGGAGTGGCGGGGGAAGACATTATGCCAAAAGGTTTTAGGGGAGTGGTGGAGGGCTGCACACTGTTCATGTCTCCTTTTTTGTTGAATTTTTGAATGTTAAGCTCATGCACATAGTTTATTTCAATTTAGCATTAACTGAACCATAACCATTTGCAGCAACAATACAAGCTGCAGTAAACCAAGATCACAAGAAGAACTAACCATGCATAAGAACACAAGCAGTATCCTGGGAAAACCCTTCTCAACCAAAGGAAAAACCCAACAATCCTTTGCTTATATTGCCAAGAGAAGATCCACCATCTACCACCAAAACCTATCACACAAGAGGGTGCTTCTAAGACTGAGAAAACTAGCTCCTAGAAAAGTGCGAACTACAGTCCTCATAATTTCAGACCATGCGTTGAGTTAGTGAGAGATATGATCTACAATGGGGATTTATCTCTTATTTATACAAAACTTAACTCAACGAATATACATGACACTTGGCATAATAGGGCCGACCTGTACAACTTAATAATATAATTAATAATTACACAATATTAATTATCTTTGCATGGTGGGGCCAACTTGTACCCTTTACAACACAATTAGGGTTTTACCAAAGTCTCACTCTCTGACAATATAGCAAGGGATCTCACACATCCTCTAGTGCTCAACCACTAGGGACACATCCACTTGTGCTCACCCACAGGGACATCACTCTCAACAGATTAACTCAACTGAGTCCACAGTAGTACCATTTGGAGAACCATCTCAAGCCGACTCAACTAAGTCCATAGGAGTACAAGGCATGAGACCATCTCAAGCCTACTCAACTTAATCCAGAGGAGTACAAGGCAGGAGACCATCTCAAGTCATCTCAACTCAGTCCAGAGGAGTAGACAAGAGACTACATGTCATCACAACTCAGTCCAGAGTTTGACGCACACCCATCACATGGGCACACCCAACACATGGGCACACCCAACACATGGGCTCTCTCACAGATCGTCTAAACTCAGTCCAGAGGAGAACGACGAACCCATCATATGGGCTCTCTCATACAGATTGTCTCAGCTCAGTCCAGAGGAGAACGATCTGGAGAACGTCTCATGAAGCTGCAATCAACAACACTGCCTCTCAGCTAGGGAGGCATTCTTCACCATGCCAAGTCTCTCACAGAAGTACTTGAACTGTCTTGGCAAGCGATTTGGTGAAGACATCTGCAACTTGCTCGTGTGTAGAAAGATACTGCACATGTACTGCTTTCCTGTACACCATATCTCTAATATAATGGTATTTGATATCAATGTGTTTCAATTTATCGTGAAACACAAGATTCTCGGAGAGCTTCACACAACTTTGGTTATCGCAATGGATAACGGTGGAATCCATCTCATGACTAAATAAGTCTGCAAGGAGCTTGCGAAGCCACACTGCTTTGTGGACTGCCACACACAATGCAATATACTCTGCTTCTGCGGTACTCAAAGCCACAAAAATCTGTTTCATGTTGCACCAGGAAACCATGGCAGATCCGAAAGTGAAACAACAACCGGATGTGCTCTTCCGGTCCACTGCGCTCCCTGCCCAATCTGCATCGGCATATCCCTGCAATCTCATGTCTACACCAGAGGCATATCTCAAGCCATAACCAACTGTGCCTCGTAGATATCTCAACACATGCTTCGCTGCTATCCAGTGTGTTTGTCTCGGCTGACTCATAAACTGGCTGAGTACACTCACTGCATAGCATATATCAGGTCTGGTGTCAACCGGATACATGAATGATCCAATCAGCTGTTTGTAAAGATGTGGATCAATCTCGCCTGACTCAGAAGAAGCCTCGTTCATCTTCTTCAAATTCATCATCATCGGTGTAGGCATGGATTTGCAGTCTATCAGACCGAATCTCTTCAATATCTCGATTGTATATGTTCCTTGGCTCAGGAAAATCTCATCAGTCCTCTGCCATACTTCTAGTCCAAGAAGTAGTGCATCACTCCAAGGTCCTTCATCTCGAATTTAGAAGCCAATGCACGCTTGCATTCAACAATAAGGCTTTCTGAATTGGTTTCCATGACAATAAGGCTCAGTATCAATGATGTGGCTCATGGCTGAAACATAGCTCGAAAATCTATGTGGTTTCTTGCTCTCTCGGAATGTACCAAGAGGGGCTGAATGTCCCTCTGCCTCCTGCAGAGTCTGTCGAGCCCATGCAGGCCTCTTTCGGCCTACTGCCATGTCTCTGGGAACATCAACTGGAGCTATAGGATCAACTGGATCAACCGAATTAATAATTGTCTCCCTCTGAACTGTTGAAGGGGGAGAAGGTACTGTCTCTTCCTTCTTCTCAAAATAGTTTGACTCCCTCCGAGTCAAGTGACTCCCTCTGAAGTCTGAATGATAAACATCTTCCTTTTTCGGTGTTGCTACCCTGGAGACATCCCATATCTTCTCAGGTCCTCTATTGCGTCTACAGTACTTTGCTGGCCTCCCGTACTAGGATAATAACCAAAATGACCTCTCGTAGGGATAACAATCAAAATGGCCTTTTGTACTAGGATACTAACCAACCAAAGAAAATTGGACTCCCATACCAGGGATCATGGCCCTTCAATTATGAAATAAGAAATCTGGCCTCCCATACTAGGATAATAACCAAGATGGCCTCTCGTAGGGATAACAACCAAAATGGCCTCATGTACTAGGATAACAACCAACCAAGAAAATATTGGAATCTCCTACTAGGGATAATGATCCAAGTCATGAGGGCTCCCACACCAGAGATAACACCCTTCATTATAAAATGCAAGCTACTACAGAGTAATGATCAAATAAGGAAAGTAGCACAAACTTACCTTAGTCTACAATCATGCTCAATCTTGCTTTTGGTTCTCCTGAGAAAGCTGAGATAAAGAAGAACTTCTCATCGTTTTTGCTTGCAGTCCTTGACTTCTTTTGGGGTGGCTAAAGTTGCTTTCCTCTCTTCTTGCATAGTGACAAGGGCTTGAAACCTTGCACATCACTAGCTGCAAGTCTAGTCTCTTCACTAGAGCTTGAATAAGATGCACTTATAACACACTCAAAGTCACCTCAAGGATCAATCTTGAAACAAGTTTTTAGAATTTTACCTCAAAACGAAAAATGTCTTCAAACTCAGATTTAGAATTTGGCTGATATACTTCCTCAGATCTTCCTTTTATCATAGCTCCAAATATTCCCTTCTTTAATCTTAGAACATGTCTAAAATTCAGTCTTATTGCATGCTTGAACATACCTCAGATTTGCCCTCTTTCACAGCCTCAGACTCACCCTAAAACTGCTTCATTGTGCTGCCTATTCTCTATTAGAATTTACCCTTGGATCTGCCTCAGATAGCCTCAGATCTGCACCTTAGTTCTGGTCTTATGTTTGCCTCAGAATAGGCCTCAAGATAGGCCTCACTTGCCTCAGAAGTAGGCCTCAACCAGATCTGGAACAAACTTTATAGATTCATAAACAAACTGATCAGAGAACTTATACCTTGAACACAAGGGATTTGCCTCAATTTTTCGCTGCCTCAGAAATTTGTTGTCTACCTCAGACTTGTGCCTCAGAACAGGCTTCAAACTAGACCTTGCTGCCTCAGAAATTCGCCTTAGATGCCTCAGATTTTCACTGCCTCAGAACAGCCTTAGAACAGGCCCAACTCTGTTACAAAAACAATCTTTAAATCCATGGTTAGGTCTGCAGTTAAGCCTCCTGTATGTCTGCGGTTTAGGGGTTCTTCTGGCCGCGGAAGCCCTAGAGGGGTTTCTCTATGCTGCGGTCTCCCTTTAAGATCCTCAACAATGCTCGACCTGCTTTAAACTTTCACAATAGAGTTAAGGGAGGTTCGACCCTCTCCTTACACCAACAACAGGGGTTCTAGCAGCCTTTAACTGTCCACGACTGCCTTCTTTGACTGTGCAAAAAGTCATCTTCAAGTACATTGCTCTGATACCATGTTGAATTTTTGATGGTTAAGCTCATGCACATAGTTTATTTCAATTTAGCATTAACTGAACCATAACCATTTGCAGCAACAATACAAGCTGCAGTAAACCAAGATCACAAGAAGAATAACCATGCACAAGAACACAAGAAGTATCCTGGGAAAATCCTTATCAACCAAGGGAAAAACCCAACAATCCTTTACTTATATTGCCAAGAGAAGATCCACCATCCACCACCAAAACCTAGCACACAAGAGGGTGCTTCTAAGACTAAGAAAACTAGCTCCTAGAAAAGTGCGAACTGCATTCCTCATAATTTCAGACCATGCGTTGAGTTAGTGAGAGATATGATCCACAATGGGGATCTATCTCTTATTTAAACAAAACTCAACTCAACGAATAGACATGACACTTGGCACAATAGGGCCGACCTGTACAACTTAATAATATAATTAATAATTACACAATATTAATTATCTTTGCATGGTGGGGCCGACTTGTACCCTTTACAACACAATTAGGGTTTTACCAAAGTCTCACTCTCTGACATTATAGCAAGGGATCTCACACATCCTCTAGTGCTCAACCACTAGGGACACGTCCACCTGTGCTCACCCACAGGGACATCACTCTCAACAAATTAACTCAACTGAGTCCACAAGAGTACCATCTGGAGAACCATCTCAAGCCGACTCAACTAAGTCCATAGGAGTACAAGGTAGGAGACCATCTCAAGTCGACTCAACTCAGTCTAGAGGAGTACAAGGCAGGAGACCATCTCAAGTCATCTCAACTCAGTCCAGAGGAATAGACACGAGACCACACGTCATCACAACTCAGTCCAGAGTCTGACGCACACCCATCACATGGGCACACCCAACACATGGGCTCTCTTACAAATCGTCTCAACTCAGTCTAGAGGAGAACGACGCACCCATCACATGGGCTCTCTCACACAGATCGTCTCAACTCAGTTCAGAGGAGAACGACCTGGAGAATGTCTCATGAAGCTACAATCAATAACATTTTTGAGATGAAGGGGTGTTTCTTGTGGCGAAGAAGGTTACAGTAGGATTTATCGAGGATGGGGTAGGAGGTGGGGTTATGGTGAAGGGCATGATAGAGTTGTCTATGATGGGATTATCATTCATTATCATACCATTGTTTCATAGGATTGGATCTGTGGTTGATAGAGTGGGAATGAGCATTGGTAATGTGGGGATCCTTGTTTTAAAAACCGGTTAACCAAAACTGGAACCGGTCGGTTTTACCGGTTTGATGGTCGACCGGTTCAAACCGTCCAATAAACCGAACCAGTCGACCGGTTTGGTCCCTAAAACCTAAACCCCCCTAAAACCTAAAACCTAAGTAACAGAGAAGTACTTGGCTCATGTTTTCTCATGCAAGTTGGAGTTGTAAGGTGTTTTGGTGTGCAACTGAGGGTTATTTTGCCTTACTAATGCTATTTAAAGAGGTCCCCACCCCCTCCATTTCACCCACCCTAGTAATTAATGGTAATGTTAAATTCTTAAAAGTGACATTCTCCTTTATCTTTCATTTTCATCCTTTTACTTAAAATTTTAACATTACCATTAATTGTTTCAAGATGTTTGAGAGTGGTTCCAACCTCATTGGACTTCACATGGAGAAAGTGGAATTTTAGGTCCCATTCAAAATTCAACAGACTTAATAATTTTCAGGATTTCAAGATTGGCAAGATTGCAATGTTTCCACTGGATCCTATCATGTATGAGGGTATGGAACTGACATTTAATCAAGAGAACCAAGCCCTTTATGTACCTCGATGTTGGTGGCATTGATTGATGAACTCTTTTGTCACGACCCCAGTAAAAATATACCCTTCACTCAAGTATAAACTCTTCTATTGAACTCTTCTCTTTGTCGTCGTGTCAGGTGACTTTGTAGTGTATGTGCATACCAACCTTTGTCTTATATACAGGCAGAGAGAAGAGTGGTTGAAGGGAAAGACAAAGATGTGGGATGTGTTTTTTGATGGTATGGGTTTGAACAACAGTGTTGAGTTGTCATTAGCCAACTTGGATCATAATGAACTAGTGCTAGAGCCGGTCACTTTTGATGATGGTGATCCTCTTGAGGGGTCATCCTCTAGAGTCCACATCAACAAATGCACAGATTGCATTGGATATAGGGGAGGAGGAGGAGGATGGAGGAGAGAGTAGTGGTAGTGATGCCAATCTTGATGATTATGACATGGAGGACTACTGAGTACTGACAGTCACGACTCATGAGCTATGAGATTCTTCCATCTACGGTTCTAGTATCTACCCTATGGATATTTTGTATTTGTCATTGGCATTCCCACCTATAGTATCAATGACTCTAATTTAGTATGTTATTTGATGTTGTAGAGGCCATTTAGAGCCTTCTTGATTATGTACTTATGTTCTGATCTCTAGATATGTATTGCACTTGGTGTCGTTTTGATATATTCATGACCATACTTTGGATATGTTGTCTCTAATTGTCTCTCATGCTTTGGAAACATGATTTAAAATCTTAAAAAAATATTTTTTTCGTTAAAATTTAAATATTTTATGTATTTAAAAAGAAACCGGTTCATTGAAACCAGTTCGATCGGTTCATTATCGGTTCCGGTTCCGGTTCAGGTTGGACCCTCGATCGGTTCCAGTGCCGGTTTCGATTTTTAAAACTATGGTGGGGATAAGAGCTAAGGGCCACATCTTGGATGGTCGATGAGTGATGATCGTATTTAGAGGAGACTAACTCTAGGGACAAGAAATATGATAGGGGAGGTAAAAGCTATTGGAGGTGAGAAGCAAAGTCATTTGGATCCCCATCGTCGAACAAGAGAGTGATACAAGGAGGTCTAAGGAGAGGAAGGGGGGAATATGGGGGTGGTTGGCAGTCTCTGAGGGAGAAGGATAGGAGGGAATGATCAACTTGAGGGATTGTGGTGATAAAGAAGTGATGGATATAGGGGAGAACGTCCATTGTGGGGAAAACATGTAAACGTGCTAGAATTTGGAAAGCAAGGGAGGTCATTAAGGATTAGCAACTCATGAGATTCACTAAGGTGCAAAAAATGCCTTCCATAAGTTGTAAGGGGTCCCAAAGCATTATTTGAAGTCCCATGGAGGTCCATTGAAATTGGATCAATCTCATGTTGAAAGAGAGCATCCTTGGACCTGTTGTGAAGCGAGATATGGTTAGCTTTGGTGTGGGCATTGAAGTCCCCTAATACAATGATATCCTCCAATGTTGAGTATCACGTAATAGTTACATATAAATCCTGGTAAGGGTCCCTATCTGAATCCTTGTGAAGAGAAAAACTTGAGGATGTAGGAGGAAAATAACATATTGTAATGAAGATGTCTCTGGGAAGGGGTGACAAGCCACAAACTAGAATCCACATGAATCTAGCATAATCCGATGCAACCATGGTGACTTTTCTCTAGAGAGAGTCTTTGATCAAACAAGCTACTCCACCTGAAACCTGAACACTGCTTGAGCTCCAAGTCTCCTGTCTACAAATTGATAAACAATGGTATCCTAGATAGTCCTGAATGGGCTTGGTTGGACTCTTGTGGGTTTTGGTAAAAGATATGATATCCAATGGTTTATGTGCATTGTGAATCGATTCCACGGAAGATCGAAATATTCCATTGTAATTCCAACATCCCAAGGAAATTCTGACTCCCCAACCCCCCCTTGATGGGGGTGTCATTTGGTAGGCCCAAGTAGGGTCCACCTCGACGGAGGAGAGTCTCTAATAACTGCTCTAAGATCTCTAATCAAAACCCATTTGTTGGCCTTCTAAGCTGCAGAAGCCTATTCTTGGGATTGTTTGAGGTCCATAACCTATGATTTTGTAAGATCAACATTGAGGAAGATGCTTTGGGGGAGTGAAAATAACTTCCGCTTAGCTCAAAGGGCTTGCAATTGATCCCCAAAGATTGGAAAGGGAGGAAGAGTGTGGAATCAGAGTCAAACCACGTGCTCTTAGGAGTCAACTTTGGGAGGCCCAAAGTATCTTGAAGAAAAGAGACTGGCATTTGCACAGAGTCAGGGGAAGGAGATGATGATGATGAGTCCTCCCACCTTCAAGTTCAGCTCTTGAGCTCACTTGATACGTTCCTCTACAAGTTTAATGAAAAGTTTTTCGTTTATGTTGTTGTTGTTGTTTGTTTGTTTGTTATGAATAGTTATAATTGTAGCACTAAGAGGGGGTGGTTAGAGTATATCACTCCACTATGAGTTAATGTAAAAAAGGCACATTATATGTGGGTTTAATATTTAATAATGATAGGTCTTAAGATTAAAAGATGTTATCAAGAAAAAGGAGTTAGGTTATGTAACTTCCTACTAGTCAATTTTATAACAAACTCAAATAGTAAACCAACCATCTGGAGAAAAGCAATAAGCTCACCCAATGAACTAGGAGGGTTTTCATGTGGATTGGAGTAGGACAAAACCTTCTATGCAAATTTTGAAGGTCAATAGTGGCTTAGATGGTTGAAAACACAACCCATGCAAGTATTGAAAATATTTGGGTGGACATTTCCATGTGAAATCCAAAAAGAAAGTCTATTGTTAGGAGTTTCTAAGTTTAGGTGGTAGGCAAACAATAATGCCATCTCCTATTTAAGCATGAGTGGTACCACTACAAAGGAGAGGATGCACTCTTTCCACAAACGCTTTAGAATTTCTTGCATGAACCGAGGAGTGAGAGTTATTTGTAGAGAAAACACATTTTTATTCTAGGTTTTGAGATATTCTTGGAGAATTCCTTTGTACCCGAAAACCGACCACATCTTCACTCTTTGAAAGTCTTGTTGTTTTGTAGACTTTTGGAAAGCGTTTAACACAGTACCAAGAGAGGCTCTATTTCTGTTTCACAGGCTTTGTGACATTGGCATTGCAAAGACCCTTCTAGCTACCATCACGAGACTAAGAATTGGTTCTTGGCCATTTCTGTATAGCGCACAACCTCTCATCTAGTGTACCGTTGTAGTTAAGCAGGGGTGCCCTTCTCGTTGACTCTTTTTGGGATCTACATTAATGAGTTGGAATCTTTCTTACATGATCATATTTAGGACAGAGATGGTTGCCTCCTACACCATGTGCTAATCTCTTTAACCACAAAGCCCATAACAGAACATCATTTGCTTTCCCTCTAGCCCTTGGAAATCTAACACCACCGTTAGGCTCATAAAACTTGTCCAATCTAATGCGATCTTTGCCCTATCTCCTCTTAGACCAGATAAACCATTCCCCAAAATCAATGTGCTTCGAACTCCAAAATTGGGATTGAAAACCTACAAAGAAGCTTTATATCTAGCCTGAGCATAATCATTACCTATGAACTTCTAAGATTGTTATCGATAGCTCTTGTAGTTTGAGATTGCATTATGAACCTTATTCATTTTTCTCATCTACTTCTGACCATTCAATCCATGGGGGCTCCCATCTTTATATTTGGTCGTTTTCCATTGCGCATTCCTTTATGTTGCTTACTGCACTTTGCTGCTCAACACTTCATGCTAATTTATACTTCCCTGATTGTTGATGCTTGCCCTTGTTTGAAGCATTTGTATGCCAAATCCTGCTACCCTAGAGGAGGCAAGCTTATGAGTGTCCACATTGTGCACATAATCTTTTTTCATTTTGCATAGGTCTGTGTCGTGCACTTGGAACATAGTTTTTGGCCCTATAACACTCGTCTCCTCCATTGTATTTATAACATTCTTTTATTCCTTTTCAAGTTCTAATATGAAAAAGATAAAAAAAGTTCAAATATCTATAAAAAGAGGGGGAAAAGAATCAAGATCTTTATGATTCATTCATAAAATTTTGGTATCAGCCCATTAGAGTTTCCCTTGATCATAGTGCATGTTTTTAGTCCTATCTATGCATTTGGGTTTTATTATTCCCTTGGGTATGTACCATGGTCTTGAGTTTGCCTTCTAACTCCTCGAAATTGGTTACTCTTCCGAGCTTTATGGAGATATACATGCCTTATGTGTTGATGGTTTGCATCATTGGTTTCTTTTGACATCATTGGTCGCCCAAGTCATTATTGTGTCGTGCTATTGTTCAAGGGAAGTTTTGAGTTGATAACCTTGTGTCGACCATTCCTTAATTGTCTTGACTGTTCATGTTGGCCATTCTCCAAGTCAAGTTGTCTTCATTTTGCATCCAATGCTTGTTTGCTCATCCCTGTGTGGAAGGATTCATCATTACCTTCTCATTGGTGGGTCTTCTCCTATCAATTGCAACACATTGCTCTGGGAGATCAACCTCTACAACGATTGAATAGATGCTCAATTGTTTCACCCTCTGATTTACACAATGAGCACCTTGAAGACCCAATGTATCCTTTTCTGAAAAGACGATCCCATGTTAAAGTTTTACTCATCATAAGTGAAAGGAGGGTTGAAACTTTTGGCCATAGATCTTGGTTCCACACTTTCCCCCAAATTTTTGTCTTCTCCAAAGGCTCATGTTTGTCAGCTAGTTGGTAGGATTTTCTCACCCTGTAGTTTCCATTCCCTTCTTGGTCCCAACATAGTATGTCATGTCCTTCCCTGTACTTTAACTATCTAGCTTGAAGTTGGGCCTCCATCTCCTTTTTGTTGTCCTTGTCCCAATCTATCGACCACCTTTCTAATTGTTTCCATTCTCTGTCTAAGAAGGGTTGGTGATTCACCCGTTCCTCCCAATATTGGGATGCCTTGTTCCACCCTTTCTAAACCAAGTCTCGATTATTGCAGGCGTTATTCCATATCAGGGATCCTTGACATTCTCTTTCCATTCCGACTAAAGCATCCGTTGGTATATTTGTTGCGTACTTTTCCCTCCATACCTTAGCCCAGAGTTCCTGAGGTCCCTTTTACCAACGCCACTAGGTTTTAGTAGCTACATGAGGAGAGGATCTTTAATGCCAAGGCATCCCTTGGCTTTTAGAGAACACACCTTTTCCCAAGCAACCAAAGCCCATTTCTTTTTCTTGGCTTGACCTCCCCAAAGGAAGGCCCTTTACATATTCTGGATAGATTTGATAATTCTCGAAGGTGCTGCAAGTACAGAAAAAAGATAAAGGTGCATGGAGTGCAACACAGATTTTATGTGCAAGATTCTACCCAGGAGGGTGAGGAAGCGAAACGTCCATCTAGCAATCTTGTCTTCCAACTAACTCAACAGGTCTTCCCAAGAGATATTATGAAGGGCTTTGTCCAGTAGAGGCACTTCTAAGTAAGTTGAAGGGAGGGTATCTCTTTGGAAGCCCAAAACCCTAGCTATGTTTTTTTGGATGGCCAGGGGGTGTTGAAGAAAATGATCTTAGACAACTTTGTTTATAAGGGCCCCTGAGGCCATCATAAAGGTACCCATAGTAGATTTGAAAGCTAACGCTTCTAGGAGTGTGGGAACCCCCATGAGGAGAGTGTCGTCCATGAATTGAAGATGAGATAAAGCTTTAGAATTTGGATGGAGGGAGAGACCCTTAATGTCTCCCTTCGAACAAGCTTGTTTAAGGAACCTACCCAGATCTTCTGCTATAAGGATATACAAGAAAGGAGATAAGGGGTGCCCTTGCCTTAGGCCTCGAGAGGAGTTAAATGTGGAGGGGGTGCCATTCACAAGAATAGAAAAGAAAGTAGAGGAAACCGTGTTTCTAATCCACTGGATCCATCTAGGGCAGAAACCAAAGGCTGAGAGCATACAATTGAGGAAGTTCCAGTTTAGCCTATCATAAGCCTTAAACAATGTCCATTTTTATCATCATACCTGGGTTTTTATTTATTTTTAGAGAGTGAATTGATTCATGGGCTAAGATAATGCCGTCAAGAATTTGCCTTCCTTCTACAAACTCCTCTTGTTTCGGGGAGATGATTTGGTTCAAGATTGTCTTTAACTGATTAGCTACCACTTAGAGATGATTTTATAAATGAAATTACAAAAAGAAATTGGTCAGAATTGATTTGAGTTATTGGCTTCCTTCTTTTGAATCAACGCTAGAAAAGTTGAGTTAAGGGCTAGTAAAACTGTACCTGAGATTCGTGATTCCTTCACTGCCTCCCATAATTCAACCCCTATGATCGGCCAACAAGTATGGAATAAATCTATGGTGAAGCCATCTCACACTGGGGATTTCCTAGTAGCCATTTCTTTGATTGTTTGCTCAACCTCTCCCAAAGTAGTTGGGCGCATTAGACTAAGGTTCCGTTCCAAAGAAACTAGGGACGAGATAGATTTGATAATAGCTTGAGTTGCAGCCTCCAGATCTTCCTCTGGTTCCTTCAGAAGCCCACTGAAGTGAATTACCAACTCTGCTTCTATATCCTCATATTTTTCAAGCTTCACCCCTACTGAATTTTTAAGAGTTATTTTGTTTTTGCTTCTGTGGTTGAGGAGGGAGTTATGGAAAAATTTGGTGTTCTTATCTCTTTCTCTTAACCATCTAATTCTGGATTTTTGCTTCCACAATATATCTTCTTGTTTTTCTCTTTGGTCTATTTCCTGTTTTAGTTGTCTTTCTTTAAGTGCACTCTCCTTCGTTTTGCCCTTCTATATGATCTCTCTTTGTAGCATCTCCATGTCCCTTCCCAACACTAATTTTGCTTCGAAGATATTCCCAAATATTTCTTTGTTCCAAATTTTTAACCTCTGCTTCAAATGTTTTAGTTTCTGTTGGAAACGATTAGTTCCTCCCATCTCTTATTTTTCTTGCCACTAAGTGTTAATATTTTGTAGAAAATCTTGATGTTCGATCCAAAATCGTTCAAATTGAAACAATTTTGGCTTGGGGGGGGCATTACTTTCCTATGAGAGAAGGATGGGCCGATGGTTGGAACTTGTGTAGGGTAAAATTTCCGCTCATATAGCTCATTCAACTTGGACCATCCTCTCAGAAACTAAGCAACTATTTAGTTTGATCGCTATTTGATGAGTACCACCCCTTTTATTATTCTATGTGTGCAGTCCATTGTTGGTTGGGATGTCTATCAACCTTAGCTTATCTATGTTTTCCTTAAAAGCTTTATTTTCTAGTTCTAACCTCTTGATGCCACCTTTTTTCTCTTGGAGGGATGTAATAATATTAAAGTCACCTCCAAGAATACAGGGTCTGTCTTTCAACAACAAACCTTGGGTATAGATGTTATCTAAAAAGACCCTCCTCATTGTTGGTATGGGGGGGCCATACTTGTTTGTAAAATACCCCTGCTCATCATAACCTATAAGACTGAATTTAGCTAATATAAAACTCGAATTGGAAGATAATGTTTCTATGCGAATTACCTCTGGATCCCAAAGAATTGCCAATTTGTTCAATGCTACGTTTGTTTCAACCAATGTTGCACGGAGCAGGAGCGTCGGGAGCGTCATTTTCCAAAAATCCTCGAGAGTAGAGCATCTCAAGAGCGTCTGTTTATATATATATATATATATATTGCGTTTATATTAAAAAAAACATGCAGAAAGACAAATTAGCTGCAGAATATATGATATTATGAAAACATGCATATTTGTACATTAATATAGATAGAAATAGCATCCATAGTACATCAATGATTAATCATTCAAGCATCAACCATCTAGATTCTAGCAATTACAAACCAACATACAAATTTTTAAGCCATATTCATATAATAGAAAGTAGACCATAAACTTATGAAATGAAATCAGTTATCCAACAACTGTCAACAATAATATGAGTCATGACCAATTAGTTATGTTTACAAAATAGGCCATCTATATTGAAGTATGAAGATTGAAAGGTCCAAAACATGATAGTTTAAACTAAGCTAGTTGCTAAATACTATGAATCTGTCATCTATAGACTATGACATATAAAGTAATGAAAAAGGAGAAACATCAAACAACTATCCCATCCTCCTTCCACCACCATGATTGCTGAGTGGGCCTCCTCTTGGTGGTAGTGGAGCCTCCTGAGAAGGATGAAACTGTCCAAGAGTAGATGTAGACGGCCTCGACGGAAGTGAAGATGAAGCTCCTAGTGCTGTAGCTGGAATCCTGGACACGGGGACCACGACAATGGATGGGGGTGGCATCTCAACATGTTCATCATCATCCAAAAGAACATTCTCCAATTGCTCTAAAAGCAATACTCCATCCTCCAAATTATCCTCCTCTGGATTGTTGTCCCAATGCCTCAAGTTTTTATCCATCTTTGCCTCCTCACAGTAATGGGACAACAAGCACAAGTTGTAATTATTAGATTTTCTTAAATTTTTAGTAGCAATAGACTTAACAGTGTATTTTGATCTTCATTTAACATTCAACAATCATATACTGAAAATATAAGCAGGATCTAGAAGTAGATAGACAAGCACAAGAAGACACAAAGATTTTTCCTAGGAAAACCCTTAACTCGGGGAAAAACCTAGCCAACTTTTCTTAGAGAGATTGTTTTTGATAATACAGTACAACCATGAACAAGCTCTATTCACAAGAGAAAAACCGACAATGAAGAAACCCTAATAACAAGTACTTATCTCTTCTTCTTGTCAAACCGTAGCGAGGGTAGACAACTGAGCAACACCGAACAAAGATAGTGCATCACCAAAAACAACTGCTAAGATGCTCCTTGAAGAATTCGTTGGAACTGCTACTGCAACTGCACTGCAACTACTACTGCAACTGCACTGCAACTACTACTGCAACTGTTAATGTTTATGCCATTATTATA
>ML789006.1:450865-463136 GCA_009831015.1 Picea engelmannii
TGCACTTTGTAATTGTCCGATGACCAATCCGCAAAAGGGGATTTGGTCCTTATACAATTACCGACATGATTAATCCTCAATGGGGATTTAATCCAATAATAAAAAATAATAAGAATGCTCTTCGCAGTTACATTATTTCAACAGCAACTGCTACTAGACTTGTGCACTGGCTGAGGAGTCGAGTGACTGTGTCAAATGGAAAGACGTCTTCCTCTATTTATAGTCTTCAAGTCACTTTACTAGGGCCGATTTCTCTTCCTGGAATTCTATTTTTCCTTTATTATTTTCCCGTGGGGCTGAATTCTCTTCTAGGGTATTCTTCAGCTGTTAAATGGTCTTCCTTTGACTTTTTGGAATCTTCCTCTCTAAGAAAAGTTTTCCAGGAGGGCATACCTCCCGCTGCTACAAAACATCAACACTCCCTCTTAGCAAGGGAGGTATTCTTCCATGATGTTCTCCTCTAGTAGTCCCAATCACACCCATCCACTTCACATGGCATGTGCAAGACTACCATCATAGTCTCAAGTCTACGCTGCAAGTATCTATGATGTTTCTCCTCTCCTAGTAGTCCCAATCACACCCATCCACTTCACATGGTATGGGCAAGACTACCACCATAGCCTCATTCACACCTAGCCACTTCACATGGCTTAGGCAAGGCTACGCCATGGTCCCAATCACACCTATCCATTTCACATGGCATAGTCAAGACCATGCTACAAGTCCTAATCACACCTAGCCACTTCACATGGCTTAGGAAAGACTTGTACCGTGCTACTCATTACTCCCTCAATCACTTCACATGACTGATCTGGGAATCCCTTGGCCAGAGGGAGAGTATCAGTTTGTTGTAGGAGAAACATCACAACTCCCTCTCAACGAGGGTGGACATTCTGCATCACGCCAAGCTTGTCTCTAAAGTACTCATACTTCACTTTAGACAAAGGCTTGGTGAGAATGTCTGCTATCTGCTCATCTGTGGATATGTACCGGACTTCTACTGCTCCTAACTGCACCATGTCTTGAATGAAATGGTATTTGATCTCTATATGCTTTGACTTGTTGTGAAAGATTGGATTATCATAGTATATCAAAGTTGGTTCCAACACTAGATCAAATAACCCTACAAGCAACTTTCGAAGCCACACTGCATCACAACTTGCAACACTGGCTGCTATAAATTCTTCCTCTGCTGTACTGAGTGCCACTGACGATTGTTTTTTGCTCAACCATGAGATCATACCTGATCCCAAATTGAAGCAACATCCTAATGTGCTTTTCCTGTCCACTGCACTTCCCGCCCAGTCAGAGTTTGTATAACCTTGCAACTTCACTTCACCGTCCGAGACATATCTGAGTTCATATCCAACCGTTCCATGCAGGTACCTCAATACATACTTTGCTGCTACCAAATGTACATGTCTAGGCTCAACCATGTAATGACTCAATGTGTTCACTGCAAAGCATATATCTGGCTTGGTGTTAACTAGGTACATCAAAAATCCAATCAACTGTCGGTACATCGTGGGATCAACCAAATTTGAAGAAGAATCACTTAAGAGCTTCAGATTCGTAACCATAAGTGTGATCATGGACTTTTAGTCCATCGTCTCGAATCTCTGCAGGATCTCAACTATATACTTTCCTTGGCTAAGGAAGATCTCATTTGGTCTCTGCCACACCTCTAATCCCAAGAAATAGTGCATCGAACCCAGATCCTTCGTTTTGAACTCTGAAGTGAGCTCCCTCTTGCACCCATCTATGAGCTTCTCATCCCCTGTAAGAAACATGTCATCCACATATAGTACCAATATCAAGGGGCAACTATCTTCATTCTTGTAGTAAAGGTTGGGATCTGCATCGCTCTTGGTAAACCCCAAGCTCATCAAATAACTGTCTATTCTGGCATACCATGCCCTGGGTGCCTGCTTAAGCCCGTACAAAGCTTTCTTCAATTTACAAACATGGGACTCCTTCCCATAGATTACAAAACCTTGTGGCTGCTCTCTGTACACTTCTTCTTCAATTATACCATTCAAGAAAGCAGCCTTTACATCCATCTGGTGTAATTTCCAGCCCATAACAGAAGCAATAGAAATAATATATTTAATAGAAGTGTACTTGGCTACTAGAGCAAATGTCTTGTCATAATCTTCTCCCTCTTTCTGGGAGAATCCTCTAGCCATAAATCTAGCTTTGTACTTCTCTATGCTGCCATCTACAACATGCTTGATCTTGTAGATCCACTTGGAAGTCACTACTGACTTCCCTTTTGGTCTCGGAACCACTTCCCATACATCATTCTTCATGATGGATTGATACTCTTCCATCATAGCATCCTTCCACACTTGCTGCTTTGCAGCTTCCTCATAAGTGGAATGTTCTGAATCAATGATCTTACTCATAACTGCCACATAGCTGGAAAACTTGTGTGGTCTTTTGCTCTCTCTGAAGGAGCCACTGGGAGCTGCATATTTTTCTGCTTCCTGCAAAGTGTTTTGGAGCCATGCTGGTCTCTTCTTGGTAATTGTAACCTCTTTGGGCGGATCTACCGATATCTTTGGCTCTACTATCTCATTCTGATCTTTTGGGATATGTTCTTCTAGAGTAGAGTCAATCATCACTGCATCCTTTGGAGCCTCTTGCTCCTCTATGTCCTCATCCATTTGAGACTCTAGATTTCTTGAAGGCTGCTTCTTCATCAAAGGTGACATCCCTGCTAATCTCAATCTGTCTTTGTCCGGGGATGTATATTCTATAAGCCTTGGAAGTCTCACTGTATCCAATGAAGGTGCCCTTCTTTCTTGAAGGCTCTAGCTTCGTTCTCTTTTCCTTGAACATGTATGTACACTGGGCAGACAAATATCCTCAAGTGGCTGATTTCTAGTTTCTTTCCAGTGAATACTTCTTCTGGTGTCTTGTTCCTCAATATCTTATGAGGACTTTTGTTCTGGACATATACAGTTGTATTGGATGCTTCTGCCCATAGATGCATGGGTAAGTTCTGGTCATGGATCATTGCTTTAGCTGCTTCTACAATTGATATATTCTTTCTCTTTGCAACCCCATTCTGTTGGGGGTTGTAGGAAGTTGTCAGCTCCCTCTTAATCCCTGCTTCTCTCCAAAAGTCCTTGAACTCATTTGAGGTGTATTCACCTCCATTATCTGACCTCAAAACTTTAATCTTTCTTTCAGAGAGATTTTCTACTAAAGCCTTGAATTCTTGAAATTTATTGAAACCTTCATCTTTTCCTTTCAAGAAATAGATCCATGTTTTACGTGAGAAATCATCAATAAAAGTGACACCTAGAGATGGTACTGTCATTTGTTTGCATACATCTGAATGTATAATGTCCAAGATCCCCTTGGATCTATTGTAACTGCTTGGAAAACTTCCCTTGGCATTCTTGCCAAGTGCACATCCTTTGCATACTCCATCATGCTCCACTTGCATATTTGGTAGACCTGTAACCATCTTGCTCAAAACTGGCAAGGCTCTGTAGTTGAGGTGAGCAGGTCTTCGGCGCCATAGCCGACTAGAGCTAATACTGTTGTGTACAAGGGCTTGTGCTTGGTGTTCCTTTAATTTATACAATCCTCCCTTTCGGACACCAATCACAATAGCTGAATCTATACTTGAACCCTTAGGCCATAGAAGGACTTGGCCATCAACAAAAGCTACTCTGAAGCCTCGATCTTCTTCTTTAAACTTTGTACAAGCAATACATCCTTTATTGAAATAGAGTTACCTGAATCAAGCTGGTAGGAGGCTTCTCCTACTCCTTTTGCTGCATGCTTGGAATCATCCTCCAAGTTCCACATGAAGGGATGAACTCTTTTCTGTCAAATTTGTAAGAGAATTTCGGAACCCGATCATGTGCTTGGAAGCACCACTGTCCACTAGCCAAATATCACTTCCTTGAGTGATGGTACCTGTGAGAGTTGAGACAAAGACATACTCTTCATCTTTTGTTTCCCTTGTCTTCTTTTGAGATGTAGACTCCTCCATATCTGCTGCATGTGCATGATGTTTTCCTTTTCCTTTCCCTTAAGAACACTAGTAAGCAAAGTGGCCCAACTTCTGACAGTTGAATCATCTAATCTTATTAGATACATCCTTCTTGTGATCTGGAACTGATCTTCTATTTTTCTTCGGACTGTTGTTTCTTCTTTCTTTCCTTTTCCTCACATGAGCATCAAGAGCTTGATTCTCTTCATCATTGGTTTTCTGCATTTTGGATGTCAATCTTGATTCTTCTTGGACACAGTCTGTCCATAGCTTGTCAAATTTAGGCAATTTCCTTCTTAGACAAATTCCTTGAACAAATGCATCCCAAGAAGAAGGAAAGGCATTTAGACTTGTAGTCACAAGCTTTGCATCATCCATTGAATCTCCAGTAGCTGCTAGCTGATCCTTGATCTGAGAAATCCTCATGAAGTAGGTAGAAACTGAATCTGACTTGTTCGTCATCACATTTCTGAGTTGATGCCTTAGGGTTAGCTTCCTGCTTGTATTCTTGTTTTCATATAGTCTTGTTAAGGCATCAAACATCTCCTTTGGTGTCTTCAATTCTGATACATTAGGAATCAAGTGGTCCTTGATTGAATCTATCAAGATCCTCTTGGATTTGATCTCATTTTTCTTATGTTTTGCCTTGGCCTCTTCCTCTTTTGGTTCTGGGAGAACTTGCTCGACATGATCCAAGAGCTCATTCTCTTCTAGAATGAGAAGTATTCTATGCTTCCATGATCTGAAATTGTTTGCTCCATCCAACCTATCTTCAATTCTCTGACTGGTAATCATTTTCGCTTGTAGAAACCCAAGGCTTGAAAAATCCCAAAATTTCAACCTTCTTAAAAAGTCAACGCTAGGGTTTTAGGACTTGTGCTAGGGTTAGGCGAGTTGCCTAGTGCAATTGTCTCCTCAATGCTGGCACTAGAAAAACCCCAATGACTGGCAATCTTTGATCTTGCTGATGTCTTGCACTAGGTCAAATCTGACTTCAACCCTCAAGCTCTGATACCATGTTAGATTTTCTTAAATTTTAAGTAGCAATAGATTTGACAGAGTATTTTGATCTTCATTTAACATTCAACAACCATATACTGAAAATATAAGCAGGATCTAGAAGCACATAGACAAGCAGAAGAAGACACAAAGATTTATCCTGGGAAAACCCCAAACTCGAGGAAAAACCCAACCAACTTTTCTTAGAGAGAATGTTTTTGATAACACAATACAACCATGAACAATCTCTATTCACAAGAGCAAAATCGACAATGAAGAAACCCTAATAACAAGTACTTATCTCTTCTTCTTGTCAAACCCTAGCGAGGGTAGACAACTGAACAACACTGAACAAAGATAGCGCATCACCAAAAACAACTGCTAAGATGCTCCTTGAAGAATTCGCTGGAACTGCTACTACAACTGCACTGCAACTGCTACTAGACTCGCTGAGGAGCTGAGGGAATGTGTGTCAAATGGCAAGGCATCTCCCTTTATTTATAGTCTTCAAGTCACTTTACTGGAGTCGACTTCTCTTCTTGGAATTCTATTTTTCCTTTATTATTTTCCCTTGGGGTCGACTTCTCTTCTGGGGTATTCTTCAACTGTTCAATGGTCTTTCTTTGACTTCTTGGAATCTTCCTCTCTAAGAAAAGTTGTCCAGGAGGGAATACCTCCTACTGCTACAAAACATCAACAGTAATGAACATAAACCAAGCTCTCTACCCTAAATTCAACCTGTTTCTTTTGACATTATTGATGAAACTGTAGCTGCTCCAACACCTCCCTGCAAAAGAAGTGTTCACCACCTGTGAAAGCACTTGTGTTGACAAATGTTGCAGTTGTACGGTAGCAACACCATTCATGTTCCACCATTCGAGAGAACTCAGATTCCCTCGATCTCTAATTGCATGGTTGGTCCAAAAGGCACCATTGCTAAGGATGTAATGGCGCAATTGTCTCCTTTTGTTGTTACACCCCTCCTCATCTGGGACCAATTTTTCTAATGCTTTCATATAACCAACTTGAACCTATGGATATTGGTGTGGTCTTTTCTTGGACCAACCACCAGGTGATGGTGATGAAAGCCATGATACATGATAGTATTTAGGTGTTAGCACATATGCTAAGGCATGTAGTGGAATATTTAGCATTTCCCATCCCTTTTCCATTACTACATGAATATGATTATATAGGTTGACATCTCTAGGCTCAACAATGTCTTTAATATGCCCTAACATGCTATCCATTTGCTCACACCTCCCCAATGATTGGTCGTTTTGTATCTGCAAACTTGATCATGTGATAAATTGGCTTGGTGAATTGCAAAACGTGCCGAACCTGTGACCAAAACTGACTGTCAAGAACTATCTCTTTCATTGCATTAGCACCTTCCCTATCACTGCTCAATTCATCCCATGCGTCACTCATCGCCATAGCACCCAAAGGTTGTATCACCTTCAATAGGTGCCTAAATCTGCGGTAATAGATAGCAAATCTAGTTTTTGCAATCTTTAGTAGCTGCAACCTAGAGTGAGTGTTGTAGAAGTAATTGACCCTTTTATGCCCGATGATAAATTTGATGAGTTGCTTCCCTCTCTTGTACAATTGATTAATCCATCCACATTCTCTATGCTTGACAATATCATGCATCAAAAGGTTCAAGGTGTGCACCGAACACCCAAACCAAAAGATGTGTGGATGACCTCGCTCAATGATTTTACCTGCTCCCTTATAGTTTGCTGCATTATCATTGATTACTTGAATCACATTAGAAGGACCAACATCGTTAATTGTTTTCAAGAGGAGATCTGAAATGTTTTGAGAAGATGCAATGATTGAAGAGGAGTCACGTGTTACAAGAAACACTCCATCGGTAGTAGAAACACCAAGAACATTGATCAAATGTTGGTTTCTAACATTTGTCCAACCATTCGATACAATGGATACCCCAAAGTCCGCCCATTCATCTGTAAATCGTGTTAGAGCTCTTCGAATTTTTTGCTTCTTCCCTGTCGAGTAACATAGTTCTTGCTTTCTCATAGTTGGGGCTCTTGTATCCTTTGGGGGATTCGTTGATTCCCTTGACAAGGTCATGCCAATAGGGGGAGCGAAGCACATTGCATGGGATACCACAAGCATAGAGAAATCGGACCACTTTTGCATCCACCTCATCCCTACCTCCAATATCAAAGAAATCTGCTATTGTTCTTCTGGATCCAGAGGTTCTAGAACCATGAAGAGATGGAGATGTGTTGCCACCAAATCTAGGTGAGGCATCATATTGAAGCTTATGTTTTTTACCATGCTTTCTTTGTGCAACTTCCTCTATCTTTATGTATTTTTGTCTCTCTTCCTTGGATATATTAGGGAAAACTGAGATCCCAATGCCCCCCTTATTGTCATCTCTCTCCATTACAGCACAAAGATGCCTCCTCACAAGGGTATACGAACCAGTATAACGTTTTCCTTTATAAAAATTACGAGGACATAAAAATTCAGTGGTTCCACTATCTCTCCCCTCAAGTTTTGTCACAAATCTCCACAAGGGTCTCAATGAAGCTTTGCCATCTTTATTACCCTCTTCATTGTCCTCTTCCTCCTCTTCAAACCCTTCACCAACTTCATATTGTGGGTCATCGTGAGAATCACCACTATCCTCTTCTTCCCTTCGATGCCTACTCCCCGCCAAGACCATGAGAACCAAAAAGGAATGATAAACCAAAAGAAGACCATTTTTCTCAAGTTTTAGATGAACAACCTGCAATAAAATGAGGGAGAAGAAGGAATGGGAAAGAGTAGGAGAGGAGGAAAAAAACATAAACAAAGTTAACCCAAGGAAATGAGGGAGTTGGGGTGTGGGCTTACCTCTTTAGCTCTTGAAACTTGAAAGTTGAAACCTTAGTAACATGGTTGCCTTTGTTCTCTCCTCCAAGCTCCTCTTTGTTCACTCTTCCAAGCTCTCCTTTTCTCTCTCCTTCAAGCTCTCACAAATCTGCACTCTCCTTTGCTCTCTCCTCCAAGCTCAAGCAAACATAGATGAAAGAATGAGGAGAATGGAGGGGGAAGGGCTCCTTTGTTCTCCTCCTTTCTTTCCACTATACCCTAAGACTAGGCTACGTCCCACCCTCACTCATAAAATATAAAAAAAGTTGAAATTTGTTTAAATTCGTGGGTCAGCTTTGAGAGCACGTGGGGAGCGTGGTCGGAAGCATAAGGGTCCTTTTTGGGAGCACGCTCTCGAAAGTCCAGGGAGCGTCCGAGAGCATCTTGGAGCGCGCTCCCGAATTTGGGAGCGAACTCCTTGGACGCTCCCACTCGGAGCGCGCTCCGGGGCTTAGGAGTGGGGGGGTGGGGTTCAACTATCTCATATCTACATTGTCTCCATATTAGTTGGGCCATCCGCTCCATTGTTTTTGTTGGTGTTTTACATGATTCTCAGATCTGATAGTTATTGCCTTATGATTTACAACAAGATTCACTTTCATACAACAATTATCATAGAATAACTATACACTGAAAATCTCAACTATAACAATGTAGCGGAAATAATGAGATCTAGAAATATTAACCATGCACAATAGACACAAGAACACAACACAAGAACACAAGAGTTTATCCTGGGAAACCCAACCTTGGGAGAAAACCCAACAAGCTTTCTCTAGAAGAATTCAGTCCGAGATATTACCAGTACATCACCATCAATAGCCAAAATACCATACAAAAAAGATCCTCCCCAAGGCTAGCATCACCAAGACCTAGCTCCTCAATAATATGACCAAGAATAACCAAGCAAGAGCTTTTCCAAGTGTGGCGCACTCTCCAAGATAACCAGTAACCCAAAAATAGTGAAACTGCCAAAACTGCAGTTGCAACTGCCTTGTGCGCACTGCAGAAGGAGTTGTCTGCATGTCAAAATGAAATGAGCCAGTTTTGTATTTATACTAATCTGGGCACCAGTCTGGGGTCGACTTCTTATTTTTGGGTCTTCAATTTTATTATTATTTTTTCTCTGGGGCCGACTTCTCTTTCTGGGTCTTCAACTTCTTCCTAGGGCTTCTGTAATGGTGTAGATGGGTCTCCTTGTACTTTCTTGTGGAGAATGACTGCCCGAAGTTGCAAATCTCCAATAATTTCCCTATTGGTTTTAGTTTCTTGCAACATCATTATGGTTGGTTTCTCTTGGGCGATGCATTTTTAGGATCCTATGCTTGGAGGGTGCATTCAGGCCTCTTATATTCTAGGATATAATCTTCGTATCAAACTTTTGGTTGGCTAGAGAAATACTTCTCTAGAATACCCATTGTTTACCCTGAATCCACCAATAGGGCTCCAATTTCTTCTAGCAGTTGTTTAGATGATTTCCTATCTCTCTTCTTATCTGTTTTGGTCTTTTCCAGAGCTTTCAAGGGGTTGCTTATGATTCCTAGTCCACCTGCCACTGTTTTGTTTTGGGAGGCGTTTCTATCTTTCCCCTTGCCCTTTATCAGATCTTTTTGAAGTTGTTTCAGTTGGTTCTCAAGAAGGTTTTGCAAATGTTGTTCCCCATGCTTGGCTACCTAGGTTGGCATATCGAAGACTAGGTCTTTGAACTCCATGTCTCTCGTTGATTTGTCTTCGTTTGAGCCTTGGGTGAAGTTTCCTTCCATATCTATACCTTGCATCTCTTCTCCCCCCTTTGGCATCTCCATTTGGTCTTGTTCTGTGTTTGTTTTCCTCTTTTTTTGGTTTTCAGGTTCTCGATTCTGTCTCTTTTCTTTTCCTTCTCCTTGTCTGAGGGTCCTTCACCATTGTTTTCCTTTTCTTGTTCCTCGGCTAAGGATTGGTATCTATCTGGTTGATTACTTCCTGGGATGCTTTGCTTTGCTTCCTACCAGGTTTTTGTTTGCTAGGCACTTTCTTGAAACCCTTCTTATCCTCTCCCTCTCCCGCTTTGCTTGAGTTATTCTTGGTGTTCTTTGGGCAGTCTCTGAACAGATGCCCATGCTCATGGCATTTCCTGCTGCGAAAGTGAATGTGCTGATAATCTAAAGTTTGAGTCCACTCATTGTCTTGATACAAGATAGTTATAGAGTCCGATAGTGCCCTTGCCATATTGATTTATACACATATCCTTGCGTAGGATGTGTAGCATCCCATATTGGTTATATCTGATACTTTGACAAACGTTCCTAGGGTATTCCCCAGACCT
This sequence comes from Picea engelmannii, assembly GCA_009831015.1. Taxonomy (NCBI): domain Eukaryota; kingdom Viridiplantae; phylum Streptophyta; class Pinopsida; order Pinales; family Pinaceae; genus Picea; species Picea engelmannii. The sequence continues at coordinate 461,065 of ML789006.1, forward strand.
TCCAGTGTTTCTTTCTCCCAGCATTCCTGTGGAAACGAGTATGTTTTTATCCATATCGGGGCTGTTGTAAAGTCCTCCGTTCCTAGGGTATTCCGCAGATCTTCCAGTGTTTCTTTCTCCCAAAATTCCTGTGGAAACGAGTACGTTTTTATCCATACCGGGGCTGTTGTAAAGTCCTCCTCTGGTGAAAACCTCTCTGTCTAGTATCACAAGTGGAGACTGGCCGAGTTAAAGAAGTATGGTACTTCTTCAAAGATCCTTTGCCTATCGTCAGTACAGGTGAAGATCATTGTGAAAAAATCTTTCGAGCGCAGTTTCAGATCAATATGTCCTTTTGGTTTTCGATGGGTGTTGACCCATGTTATTAATGCCTTTTCCAAGGGCCATGTTACCACAAGATTTGTACTTGTGCAAAATCTCCACAAGATACCTATTTTTGTAACAATTGGAAGTTTCTACCTTTGTCACTTAAGTAGATACTTCCCTCGTTTTAGTGATGGAAGAAGGTCCAACACAAGGGAGGCTTCCCTGATGACCTCAAGGGATCAAGTATCAAGATTAGCCAAGCCTACAACCCCCTATTTTGGTGACCTAGATGTTAGGTCTAGGTCTAGGAGAGGTAAGGAAGATAACGAGGTATTTGGTTCACCTGTACGACACAATAAACAATACAAATCATATTATAGACAATTACTAAGTTATATAACTCATTAATGACCTCTTAGACACTAGACAATCAAACAAACCAGTTGTTGTTGCAAAATTATAGCAGTAAGACAATGTACAACAATCAATATTTTGTAACAGCAATAGGAAAAAGTACCCAGAAATATAGCAATTGAGCATAAGAATTAAGCCTTCAACATGTGCGATAACATCCAATTGCTAGACTATGATTTTGAGTATCTTTAGCCACTATTTCAAGTAAGTATGCAGCAATAAGATCAAACCCTAGTCGCTGTAGCAAACATTTATAACAGCAGCAATAAATATCATTTGTTTGCCAAAGTTAGAGTTAGTAGAGTTAGTCAAATCGCTTGGAAAGAGAGTGTACTAATTCTAAGAGTATTTTCACTACAAAGAGGACTCTAGACTAGTGCCATTGACTTTCTAGGGCTATGGAGTCAAGCATGCAACACTTGAAGAAAGACTTAGATAATCAAGAAGAATGAGGTTCAAACTCTAAGGTGCAAAGCCTTTTGGGCCTTAGGACTAAACCTTCAAGAAAGCGATTTCTAGGGTGCAAAGCCTCTTGGGTCTTAGATGCCGTTTTTCCTCTTCTAGATAACCTAGGTCAAGGATCAAATGACTAGGATCAAAATCCTAAGGTGCAAAGTCTCTTGGGCCTTAGGCTTTTTATACTTAGCAAGAGACTAGGTCTCTTAATGCTTTCACCAAACTTGGACAAACAAAGTATTAAAGGAGAGAAAGACTTATGTCTCCTTCCTAGGGTTTTACTAGAACAAAGTAACATGCAACAATATAGCAATTAACAATTATACCATGAACAAACTGTTAAAATATTGTGTAACTGCAAAGAATATTCTTATCCCCTTTTGTGGATAAAGTAAAAGATAAAATATATTTATTATTGATTAGATCAATCCCCTTTTGTGGATTGATCACGTCGAGCATTGCAATTGACCAAATCCCCTTTTGCGGATTGGTCAAACCCTAATTGTAATGGGCTAAATGAAAAGTCGGCCCCATAATATATTAAAGTGGTTATAACCACCCAAAATATATTAAAGTGGTTATAACCACCCAGAATGAGAAGTCGGCCCTGCCAGTGAAAAGACACCCCAGTTTAGCGCCTGCCAGATTGTATAAATAAGAGAGGCTAGCGCCTCATTTAGACACACACTCACTTGTTCATTAGAGCACAAGTTTGGAGCTGCAGTTAGAGAAGAAGGAAGAGAGAGAGAGGCACATCTCTGAGAGAGGAATTTCTGTATTGCTTGGTTCATTGTCTTGGCATTGTATTGGCTATCTATATTAAGGAAGTTTTGCTGGGTTTTCTTCCCCATGAGGGTTTCCCAGGATAAATGTTGTGTACTCTTGTGATTGTGTTT
>ML789006.1:468331-482925 GCA_009831015.1 Picea engelmannii
ATTCCTTAATGGGGAATTTACCTTTACTTATACTAGTCTGAACCTGTCAACATAAGTGTCTATTGGCACAACAGGGTCGACCTCACTAGCTCATAATATAATTAATATTAACCAGATTAATTATCTTTTACATTAATTACTAGTCACATTAAGGTGGGGCCAACCTGTACCCTTTACATTATAGTTAGGGTTACAGGAAGGGATCTTATACACCCACTAGTGCTCATCCACTAGGGGCACATCCATAGGGATGTCCATATCTCTGACTCATTGCATTACATAGAAGAACCACTTCTTCACTAGTGCTCAACCACTAGGATCACGTTCACCTGTGCTCGTCCACAGGCACGTCCACTCAACAGATATTCTTTCTCACTGCATTACACAGGAGAGTCATCTGGAGTTTCTCGTCAACTCTTCTGCTCAGAGGAGACTAATAGATCATCTTCATTTCTTCTCTCATGACGATGCACCCAACACTTTGGGATTTCACACGTTCACCTTGTGCTCAGCCACAGGCACGTCCAACTCTGCAAATCTCCTTTCTCACTGCGTGACACATGAGAATCATCTGGAGTTCTTCTCAACTCTCTGTAAGGAGGAGGTCATCTCTACGTTCCAGCTCTGTCTCAGATAGGAACCACACCTCTCAGGTTTGTAAGCTAGAGAATGTCTCACATAGCTGCAATGATCAACATCTCTCAGGTTTGTAAGCTGGAGAATGTCTCACATAGCTGCAATCATCAACAATTTCATGGCTTATGGTGTCATTGAATCCACTTCTATGAGCGCATTTGTGGAGGGTGCACTTGCTCTTGAGTTACCACTTTCTAAGTGCTACGTTTTTCCAACCCCTTAATCTTCCTTTTCATTGTCTTCTTATCATATTTGCAAGTCCGCTTTATAAGGTTTCAAGCTATAGCATCACTGCTTGGGATTGGAGCGAGCGCGAAAAGGGTAGAGCTCAAGTATGGACCAGCTTTTGAGAGTCCTTTGCTATTTTCTCTTTCTTTCTTTAACATTATTCTCTCTTTTTTCTTGTTTTTCTAGCAGGTGCAATCAACCTTTGGGCCTTTAGCCCCTCTTCTCACGAGAGAATGAACCATGACCCATTACCGAAGTTTATTACATTGCAACATGTTCTAGGATGGTAAGTGTTAAGTATTGCGGGGAAACGGAACGTTGCCCTTGTGAGGGCCCCCCAGTAGTACTCCTTTTCCTTGGGGGTGACAACACAGGACTAGGGTAGAAATGCTGGCCAGCAAGGTGAAACAAAGAAATGAACATAACTTCTTGAGCTTATGATTCATTATCTAACTTCAACCAATGATCCTCATTCACATGCCTAGTATATTGAGCACAACACCTTATATGAAGAAAGGACTTACATACCTCATGGTGATGCTGGCTTACCTTCTCCCATACACTTGTGTTGACTGGATGTGATGAGCTTGACTGATCCAATGTAGAAGAGGCAAATCTGAGGGGGGATGCTGGGCTGTCATGGGTGGACATGCTGATTATGATCATCAATGGGATTGCTGTCTTCATTGTGGGCCATGAGACATGATCTCCTCTAGTTACCCCTAGGCCGGGGGGGTAACAGGCCAAATGCCCATAAGCTTCCCAATAATGGCATGATCCCTGGTAAACTAGACATAGTTTCCAATGTTTCGGGATGTTATGTTGTACCTGTTTTTTTTAGTTTTCGCCAGACATCCGGTGCTCAGCCTGCGGTTAGGGGGTTCTTTTCCGATCCTCGGTTATCTGGTCAGTCCTGTTCTGCTGCGGTTTTCCCAGCGCCCCCCCCCCCCACCTTGTTTCCCATCGGGATTGCTCATGAGCAGCTCGTGACTGCCTCCTTAAAAGTCTTCCCCGCCTTTGGGGATGGGCTCCCACCTTCCTCCATTGGTTCGTGACCTCCAGCCGCCAACAGCTCCTTTCTCTGCCTTCCTCTAGTCTGCGTTCCATGTGTTCAAACCCTAGCGCCTACCCTGCTGCACCTTCCTTCGGTTCCGTCATCATTTCCCCATCAGTTTCGTCATCTGTTTCTGTTAATTACAGTCTTTCTGGGTCAGTTAAGTCCCCTGATTGTGCACATAAGCACCAAAAATACATACAGGAGGCTTTGATGCTTTTCCATCATCAGTAACTTTCCATTTTCATAATACAAAAAAAAAATGCACCTCTGAAGAATTTAATATAGTGAACAAACAGTTTCCTGCAGGAGTTCCCGATCCTTGAACTCCTGCTCCGAAAGAGATACTTTCTGCAGTGAGAGAGCTTCCTTAGATAACCTGTCAGCTTCAGAATTGAATTGTCTATGAATATGAGAGAAAATATCTGTGCATTTGTTTTTTACCTCAAGAGCCCTGTTTAGGAATGGAACAAGTACCAAATTCTCGATAATACAATTACCATTTGCCCAGTCCACTAGCATCTTTTAGTCTCCAAAAACCTGAAGGGAATGCAGACCTTTTTCCACTGCACATTTCATGATTAACCATAGAGCCAGACACTCAGCTCTGTTGTTTGTACCTGGCCCACTGGCATACTTTAGGAGAAAATAATTATATACTGACAAGTATAAAATACCCCAAGAGCCACACATACCTGGAGTTCCTTGACAGGCTCCATCAAAGAACCCCCATGCTTTTGAATAGTTAATTTCAGGCATTTTGAGCACTTTCTGTGACTTTATATTTTCAGGCTTCCAGGTGCAACTGATGAGAATCTTATTTGATGGGTAATCTGACTAGTAGTTTTGTCCACTCCTTTACATGTCATATTGTTCCTTGAAATCCTGAGTCCCCCAGATAACAAAGCAAGGGAGTGTGTTCTGTGCAGCTACAGATTTGTCAAAAAACCAGCTTTTAAAGCATTATAACAGAATCTTTTCCCCATCTGTTGTTTCCACCTGCTACCTGAAAGACTTGATTCCAAACCTCTTTTGAAAAAGGGCATTTGACAAAGAGATGGTCAACAGTTTTTACATTTACTTTACACAAAATACATCTTCCGGGTCCTTGCCGATTTCTTTTTTCACCCATTATCCAAAGTTAGAATTTTGTTTGATAATGCTAACGAATTTTGTTTGATAATGCTAACCATAAAAAGATTCTCATTTTTAGGGGACTATTAAGCTTCCAAACTACCTCCCACCACCATTTAGTTTCCCCCACTTCAACTTCTTTTATTTTGGCTTGAAATCCTAATTTGACAGCATAAATTCCCGAGCCTTTATTTTTATATCATTTTATTCCATCCTCATTTTCAGTGAACTTTACAGCACTATGCTTAAGCTGAAGTGTAAATTTGGTCCATTCCTCCCCTAGATCATCATTCAAGTTTAAATCCCTTGCTGTTTTCCAGCCTTTCTTCCAATCCTGTCTCAGAATTAGAGGCTGCTTCCTCTAGACTATAAATACCTGAATCATGCAATGCTTCCAGGAGGGGACCAGATAATCTGAAGTTTCCCATGCACCATATCCAGGGATCTTCTTCAATTTGAACCTTGTTTCCCCTTCCAACTTTCCAAACTAATCACTTATCTATTAAAGGGAAAGCGTCAACCAAAGCTGCCCATATTATAGATGAATATTTTATGGATTTCTCGTCTTGCCTTATCCACTCCAAACTGTCATCACCAATATATTTCTTCTTATTCAATTTACCCCACAGTCATCCATTGTTCAACAGTCTCCACATACTTTTTGCTGCTAGAGCTTGGTTAAAAATAAGATTTTCTTCAAACCGCAGCCTCCTGTTTCCTTTTGATTAATTCTTAAACTGTCTTTAAGAGATGATTATGAGGAAATCAATCTGATGCTAATCTGTTTTTCAGAATAATCATGAAAAATGAATTTGATGCTCTCTGATGCTGTTTTATTGCAGTTGTATTAATTTTATGGATGTGCAGGGATAATTTCGATTCCAAAGAGGCAGACATTTGGAGGAGATATATGATACAATTTATATTGTCTGGTAGACTATAAAGTTGTAAGAAACGATGATAATTTGTGTTGCAGTTGTTGGTCTGCAGGTCAGTGTAGTCTTTCAAATCAATCATTTAAGATCACGACTTTTTTATTTCTAAGTTAGGAAGGTTTTAATTTTGTTCTATGGTGATTACAGAATAATCCTCTGTACATACAAAGTTTCACTGATGGCGATGATGCCTTGAAGCTACACTACATTGTGCATTGTTCCCTGGATGTAATTGATGAAAGAGGTTAGGTCCAAAACTATGTGCATCAGAAATCTTTATGGCCCACAGGTGTTGGTCTTCTATTCCCTTTTCACAGGCTGATATCTCTGAGAAAATGAGAATTATTTTCATAATAGAAAGGCTTGGAAATTTGTTAAAGCAACTTAAGAAGTACATAAAGGATGGACAAAATCCCCCAAAGTTTATTCAAATATAATTGTACTTGTCACCGATAAAATTGCTAATATGATAGGAGATTGGTGAGCTTTCATCACCTCAGACGTCCATTTGCTTTTGGATAAAACTGTTGTTGTAAATTTAACCCTCACACTGTGAGCTTGAAACAATCTTCTTTAGATTAAGTCATAAGATGAATGGGAAGAGAAAAAGATTAACAGAATGTTATATTTTCTTTTTTATATCCATTTCAGTGAATAATCCGAAGAAAATTGGCTCAACTTTGAATGAAACATATCTTGGACTTCTTTACCCAAGTGAAAACTATAAAGTGTAAGTTTTGTATTCGTGTTTGGAAAACACATTTATTTTTGTTTTCGTTGAAGCATATATTATTTGCAAATGCAAGGTTGCATTGTGGTTGGTAATGAGATGTCAATTGAGATTACACATATTCTATGACACTTGCAGGTATGGATATTTGACAAACACTAAGGTGAAGTTTATTTTGGTCACAACAGATGAGGACCTGAAAGATGCAGATGTTAGGAGTGTAGGTTTCCTTATCCTTTTGGGAGCGTGTTTTTTTCACTTAAAAGTGGTTTTCCCTTTTCTAGCAACAAATTTCCATGAGATCTAATATGAAAATTAGTAGTCTTATTGTAGTTAGAATTTATGGATTTGTACCCAGAACTAAAGTCTGTGTGTTCAATGATTCTGTGTCAATTTGACTAGTCGATCATATCATCATACTAATTTTTACCTTTAGGAAATTGAATTGATCATAAGGATGTAAACATTCTCTGTTCAGAGGAACTTTATCTATCAAAATAATGATCATGAATCATGATTACGAGCAATTGTATAATCTTTTTTCTGAAGAAAGAGTGGATATATAAAGCATTGTTTCCAAGATCTATCTTCATTTCTGTCTTCATGGAACTCTCCCATTTTAATGAAAACTCAGCTATAACTGATAACCTATAAATATAATGTTTGATTATAATAATGCTGGATAACATAGACACGAAAATGTACTTCCGAGAGATAGTCATGCTCACTTGGGCTAGCTTCACTGAACTGGCTCAGAAATATTTGTTTTACTGGCAAACTGCTTCATCCTTGTGCTTTTTTCCTTTTTTTCTGTGGTCTTCACTTTCAAACTAGAAGTAAATTTTAACGATACCAGCATTCCTGCTATATGTAGCAAAAATTAAACTTGACTTCAGTCCAATCATCAATCTAATGGCAAAATAATCTAGGAGCAATTTATGTCTTCTTTAGGCAAAATGAGCATGCATGTTACCTGAAAAATTACAAACAGATTCCCATCTTCTAGTGTACTTTTCAAGGTTGATATTTCATAAAATAGCATATCAAAATGTCCTCTTTGGTATTCAGATTTGTCATCTCATGCCAATGTTTTTATCGACTGATTCAAATTTCAGATCACATCGACTGATTCAGGCTGATTTCAAAAAATAGGACAACTGTAGAGGCTAAAATCCACTTGAGCAACCGGCCAATATCTTTCACATGTTTGTTTTTCTCCCAGAGGCAGGGAGAGCTGCAGTCAGTGCTTGGTTTTCTTTTGATTGCTTAAAGCATTGATTGTGGTTAAAGGACTTCAAGGTACAATTCCAGGTCTGATTCATGTTCCTTGGTTTTACTTTTTTATCAATGTGGATCTATATACATTCTCTCTACTTGATTTTGTATGGTCTCCAGTTGAAGGATATTCCAAAGAGGACACACATTCCTCATTTGTGAGTTGAGCAAGTGAGCTGAAGAGAGAGCTTTGGGCTGAGGCATTGTTGGCTGAGGAAGAGGACAAGAGCAGAGATGAGAGGAGTGCTTTGGCTGGGCTGAATCTGCAGAGAAGAGCAGGGCTGCACAGCAAGCATATTTCAGCAAGGAAGGAGGCCGTACCAGAGGCCGTACAGCAGCAAGAAAGAGGGCCAAATCTGGCCGTACTACATCAGCAGCAGAGAGCCGAAAATCAGAGTCTGTACAGGCTTATTTTCTGAGCAAGAGAGGGCTGTACAGGCTGTACTTTGCTGGGCCGCCCAGCATCATCCTGGCTGGGCCGTACTGCTGATTAAGAGCAGATTTTTTTGAGTTTTTTCTGCTGTAATTTCCTCTTTCCTCTGAAGCCAATAAAGCCCCTCTTTGCTGGTTTTCCCCACACTGGGGTTTCCAGGGTATTTTCTGGTGTTGTCCAATTTTTATGCTTGGTTCTGTGTATGCTTCTGCTGTGTATTTTGGTTGATTAACTCAGCTATAGGTGATTTTGCATAATTTCGAGATTTCTATCAGCAAGTATAATTTCTGTGTTTAAGTAAATTATTGGCAATTACTTCATGTGCTGAATTATAGGAATTCAACACTTATGGAAATAGAGAACATCAAGGATGTGATCTCGAAGAAGCTTCCAAATGAAGTGCATGTGTAACTCAATGTGTTCACTACGCTAACGCTGAACTGGCTCCTTGGTGAGCTAAATGGAACTCCCACTGTCATGCCATAGAGTGGTTGGATGTTGTTGTTGGAATCCAAACTCTGAAGTATCGGTCTAAGCCAATCTTGACTTGCATGAATGACTACTTGATACTTTGCTTCTATCGAGGAAAGAGAAAGAGGCATTTTGTTTCTTACGAGCCTAAGTGACAGGTTCAAAACCATGATTAAAAACATAGCATGCAGTAGAGTTCTGATCATGAGGGTTGTCAGTGTAATTGGAATCTATAAAACCAACCAACATAGGAGATCCCTTGGATACTTCCTTGATGAACACAATCATTAGAGAGGATATCTACAAGCAGTTTGTTCGGGTCACTTGGCTAAACACTCCGAGTGGATTATGTCCAAAGATGGCCTTCTATGCTGAGCACTTCATGGTTATGAGGGATGGACTCATTGTTAGACCCCGTTACACACTTCGCCATTGGATGCAGTCTCTTTAGATACCCCTGGGCCAGTTCAGAGTTGGCTCTCATAGATTGCGGATTGCAATTGACCATTAGATTAACCGATCAGAGAGGATTTGCTAGCTATGCCATTTTTGAGAGGTTGAGACTAAGGAGCACTTCATTTTTCGTTGCCCCATTTACTATGAGATCCGAGGACTGTTCTACTGTCTTTTCAGAGAGCTACAAACACTTAGCAGTTTCTTTCGGTACACTGATTAGAGATGCTTGGCCTTATTCATGCAAGGGGCCCTTCGTCTTCGCTCTTCTATCCTCCAACCACGTCCACATCTTGGAACAACTCCCACCCTGTGGATCACTTCCTTTTTTATGGTGCTCCCTACTAGGGGCACCAAGTGGCAGATAGATAGGGATGACCAGTCGTCAGATGATCTCCTCCAGACCACAACGATGGATTTTTCCTCCTAGATAGTGGCACGATACTCATTCCTGTTCCTCTTTCGAGCATACATTTGAGTTTTGTCCATTCGGCCTTGGATGGTAGGAGAGGTGGTTCCAGTGGACCAGGGTAATCTTGTACCACGGGCGCCACATGCCCTAGATCCACTCATCTTGTACATCTCTCTCCTAGGTCGCATCTCCATCTTCGAAGCTCACTCTCTAGGGTTTAGGCTTTTATATAGGAGCCTCTTTAGCGCTCCCGCTTTGTATTGACGTCATTGTACCTAATAGTCCCATTGACCTACTTCAGTGGTCAGTTGTCGGACATTAATATATTTATCTTCTCTTATCTTATAATCTTTTGCATTCTTTGGAGTCTGAATAACCAACAAAAATGCACTTCTACTTTTAGGATATATGGCTTTTCTTTTCTCATCAGGAATATGCGCCCAAGCTTCATTTCCAAACACATGAAAGTGTCTTACATTCATTTAATGTTACTTCATGGTGTTTTCGGAGTTATCGTTTTGAAATATCCTAAGTGCAAAAGTTGGAAAAACTCTTCTAGTTCTGGTATTGGACTTTCGTCAAACACTTTGCATGCATTGGTATTTGACTGCTGAAAGTGAAAATTCAATAGACAGCAGTGTGTTTCTGTGTTTTGTTGGCTGATATGTTGGTTTTCCAACCCCTTATACCTCCCCAATGAAGTACCAAGTGTGTTATTTGGATATTAAACAAAACCCACAAAATAATAATGAAATGACATTCACATTTAGATGAGAAAATTCAGTAAATCATGACTGTTTTATTTAATAACGATGCTGTACCAATAACAAGCAAATTGTAGTAGGAATACCTCTCAAAGATGAGGGAGAGGTCTGCTATAGAAAGTTTGGAAACTCCAGTCATACATAGCCATGAGGAAATGCCCAAAATTGCTCCCACGAGTTGATGAAGGAAGTCGATTCATGTGTTTGCTGTGCTACTGTTTGATGGAGTGTTATGGTAGCCTTCAAACGCAGAGATATACCTCTCTGTAATGCAAGGGACAGCCAGCCAAGGAAGGTCGACCAGCAGGGATTCCCCTTTTGCCTCCACGCAGCCCTTTGCTCACATGCAGCACTTGTGAATGGGAGAAAACGACCAGCCAATCAACACACAGCCACTAATGTCGACCAGCAGGGATTTGTCAACTGATGATCACGCCCCAGCCAAGGAAGACGCGAATTTGATGGTGCATATCTCACCCATAGGGAACAACACGCAGCAAGAGAAGRGGGACGCGCCCAGCTCAAAGAAGAATGCCAAATACCTCCCACGTGCCAAAGAAGAATGCCCTTTCTCTGCTCAGATCTAAGAATGAAATCTTCTCCAATAAATCTCTACGAAAACACAATGCCAATACCTGCAAATGAAAAGCCTGAATGACTTCTCCAATCTCCCGGCTAGGACAGATGGTTTCACTGCCGAATCCGAGTGCCGAAATGGGTTTTCAGCTGAAACCCTCGTTTGCTCACCGAGCTCTTCTCCAAATTCAATTTCTCAAAATGAATAGTCAATAATCCCTCTCCAATCCTCCACCGTCCTTTTTGTCTTTCACTTTTTCTTTTTCTCCATAAATATTCATTTAATTAATAATTGGAGAGAAATACCCTCAAAGAGGGGTTTAATATTAATAAACTCACTTTTCCTAAGTTTCACTTTATAATTCGAAAGTGACTTTACCAATATCATTTCCCTAGCTTGTCCGTCTAATGGTTTACGGGAAATTGGGTAAACCACCACGGTATTCTGACTGCCTAGGGGAAATGGGACATTACACGTTTTTAATGCCTTTGTGGGACTGCGGTCAACCATGTGATTGCCAAAATTGATAACTTCTTCCAAAAAACGAGGGCTTAATTCCTTAGATTGGGGCATCCAATTAGCCATTTTCTTTAAGGTGTGATTCTTTTTCTTAGCAACACCATTTTTTCATGGTGCAACTGCATATGGATTAGTGTGTTGCATCTAAATGCACAGTGCAGTGCAATGAGTGTTAAATTTGGTGTTTACATATTCACCTCTGTTACTGCTCAAAGTTGCACCTAAGCGATAAAACCTCAAAGCACAAGTGCAAACCTGGGGGAACTAAGAGGGGTTCTCTGTTGTCACCACAACAACCCCCTCTCTCACTTTAGACTGACTCTCCTCCGGTGCAAGGGGGGCTGTGTTAGGATATCCTGTTCTGTTGAACAGGGGATCCCTAAGATTATGATTACTTAGTCTATGCAATGGAGGCTCAAATATAGATGGAGAATTAGACTTAGTAAAACAGAAATATAATATGATGTTTAGAAATAAAATGGATGGAGGATTGAGACTAGTGCCTATTTAGTTTGAGCATGTGGAGTCAATAAAGGAAACTAAGAAGGCTGAAAATAGATGAATGGGGATGGTGAGAAGTGTTGTCTTGACATGCAAAATCCCACCTGTGAATGCCAATAAAGATTGCTGGAAACAAAGAGAATGTAGGCCCTTACAAAGGCGCTCTACTAATGAACATGCATGACACATAATGGGTGATCTTACTTCAAATTAACAATATATGTTCTACCTTTCAAGAAAATGACAAGCGCACATATTGGCGATGAGAATGCTGCCATCAAATCCACCCTCAAACATATATGAAAAGTGTGACTGAATTCACTACTTTTAATGCTGTCACACCAATTGAAGATGAAACTATAATTGTGAAAAGAATGCCTCAGAATACTCAAAATGCAAATGCCTTTTGAGGGGTAACACCTGGCTCCATATGGGGATGTGTACTTTTCAAATAGTTCAAGAGAACCTCAGATCTCTGCTGTACCTAATGAAAATTTCCAACAAAGAGTGAGTAAAACATGTGGTGGAATGGGTCCACACTCACATCTTGTAACCCCACATCTTATAGTTCAAAATGTCTTTGTTCAAGCTACAAAATTTTCAAAATTGGTTTTATAAAGAAAGGCATAAGCCATAAATGCCAAACGGAACATGAAATAAAACCTAATGCTTGTGATTCGAGCTTATTCTTCTTACTCTATTCTAACATAGGAAAATGCCAATGCTAGGTAAAATCAAATAGTCAATGCCACCACCGAACCAAAACAAGGATACATCAATCATCCTGGACACATAGGCTGGAATTTCCGTCATTGCAAGGCTGAAGTCTGAAGTGAGCTCATGAAAATGGGAAAGAAGACCAAAATACACCCAAGAGTGGCAGGTACCACTGCAAGATTACTCGATCCATTGTTGGATAGCGTTGGTGTAATCATCATCAAGCCATGAATCATCCGTCATGCCCTCAAGCAACGAGGGCTGAGGCGTCTCCAGAAATCTGCAACAACATTGCTGGCTTGCATCTACCAAACATGTACATGACGAATGAGGCAATATATCAGATCTGGAAAAATACAATGACACCAAATGTAGGGCTTGCTGCCCTCTTTTATGAGGCTGAAAATTCCTGCAATCAAACATCAATTGAAAACGCTGCTATCCCAAATAAATTGCAACCTCATAAACATATTCCTGCTGGATTGTCAAGCATAATTTGTAGAAGGGCTGAAGACTTCAATGGCTGGAAAATTCTGCATCATTATTGCCATGAAAAACCCATGTTTTGCTAAATCAGTCTTATTGATGGGAAGGTATGGCTGTTCATTAACAGTGGAAAATGTCTCACATACCTCAACCATTTTTGGCTGTCCAAGAGACACCAAATCTGAAAATTCAGTTCTAGGCTCTCACTATCAGTATCATAAGTGGGATCTCCATCAAAGTGTAAACAATTTCTATACCATCTCTGCTTTTCAATATGGAAGAGAGTGTCTGTTGTCGTCCTTATACACACTTGCAAACGTGAGTTAAATCCGGCTCACTTAGTGTGTCCTTGGAGGCACAATGCCTAGGTTCAAAGCCCACGCTGTCACTTTGACTTGAACCTCTTCCGTCTAGGCTCACTCCTAGGGAAGCCAAGGGGGGTAGTCCCTAGTTTCTAGATAAGTTTTAGAGTTAAGTTCTAGGAGTTGATTTTAATTTCTTAAGGTTAGAGGGGGTCTATCCTATGATGCGAAGGCAGCAATGTAAGATGCAAGGGTTAGAATGCCAAACAAGCCTTTTCCTAGGGCAACTAAGACTAGTGCCTAAGATTGGGCAAGGGGTCAACCAAAGTTAAAGGATGATTCGTTACAAATATATTACAAGATATACAAAAGAATAATTGAATCAAATATTAAATACAAGATTTACAAGTAAAGAATGCTAGGGTACAAAAAGCAAGCTAACCACTTTTAAGTATTTGTGTGCAGGATATAAGGAGATCAAAGCATCATCACATTTATGAGATTATCATCAACACATCATTATCATCAACACATCAACCAAGAAGATTTAGAGATTTTAAGCACAATGTTATAAGGATGATAGAGATTACCAACTCTTAGTTATTAAAGCCACAAAGTATTTAGATGTTTTTAGCTCAAGGTTGGATTATTAAAGGTTTCTTAAGATTATCAAGTTTTAATTACCTTTATTAAGATTTTCACCAAAGCCTCCTCCTCCTATTGTCAAATGGCTGCTGTATGCTCAAGATAGTATGGCAACGAGGCCAACCCTAGCTGTCACAGTCAACCCAAAGCATTGAGTTTTTACGGAAAGGACACTCCTTTGTGCCGTGAGACCGTCCCCGGCCTATCACTATCCGTTGCCCTCCTCAATACCTGTTTTAGATGGTGAAGATGGTGGTCTAAGGTACCCTATTAAGTCTAATAAGTTAATATATGAATTAGGAAGACTTTTAGGTGTATTTTAGAGTGTTTTGAAGATTTTATGACACTTTTAAAATGTGATGTAGTGCTATGGCCGAAACTTACTTCAGCTTAAATGTGTTGCTTAAGCTTATGAAATGAAAGACATTAACACATATAAGCTATGTGAGAGCAAATTACTTAGTGCACCAATATGTAGCTTGCAAAGTAAAGAAGTAAAACCACAAGGGGCCATAACAACTTGCCAACAAGATATGAAAATAAACACACTTATCTTATGTTGATTTAGTGTTGAAATAATGTAACTGCAAAGTGTATTCTTATTATTACTTGATATATTATTCATTGGATCAATCCCCATTGTGGATTGATCATGTCGGCTACTTTAAAAGGACCAAATCCCCTTTTGCGGATTGGTCATATTGTAATTGTAAAAGGCAAAAGAAGAAGTCGGTCCCAGAATATATCAAAGAGGCCCCGAAACATAATAAAGGTGGTTATAACCACCTAGTTGGAGAAGTCGGCCTTGCCAATGAAGAGACACTTCACACATGCCAGTCTTGTATAAATAAGGAAGCTAGTGCCTCACTTAGACACACAACTCACTTGCTCATTTGGGAGACAAGTTTCGGATCTGCAGTTAGAGAAGGAGAGAGAGTGGCGCATATCTGGGAGAGGATCTTCTGCATTAGTTTAAGAGATCTCTTGGCATTGTATTGACTATCTATAATAAGGAAGTTCTGCTGGGTTTTCTTCCCCTAGAGGGTTTCCCAAGATAAATGACGTGTCTCTTGTGATTGTGTATTTCTCAGTGATCTTGTATTGTGCTATTGTTATCTAATGAAATGCAAAGAACTATAATAATGGCTTAAACATTAACATGGTATCAGAGCCAAGCCGAAGGAAACATCTTTCACAAGAGTGAAAAACGTCACTATTGCCATACATGAAAATTAGGGCTTTTTGATGGTGAAGCTTTTTAGCCTGAAAACCATTTAGAAAAGTGCGCCCTCCCCTAAGGATCACTCTGACACTCTTAGCGCACCTTTTCAGTGGCTGGATCTCCTGGAAAGTGAAACCCTAGTTTCACAAAGTACTAGAAGTACTAGAAAACCAGTGTACCGGAAGTACCAGAGTACCAGAAAACCAGAAGCACCAGTCTAGAAATCCGCAGATCAAATTTGGAGGAGCAAAAAATGGATTTTCTCAGATCCAAATACACTAGGCTACTCGCCTTAGCCAAGCTCACCTCCTGGTAAGTTCAGATTTTGATTTTGAGCACTTTCATTTTTCGGTCATTTTCCTAGCTCCAAGTAAAGATGTCTGCAAGCATTAAGCTTGTTGACAAGCTAGAAGGAGTGGAAAACTTCCATGCCTGGAAGTATAGGATTGGCCTCATTCTTGAAGAGAATGACCTAGCAAGATTCGTCAAAGAAGAAGTACCGGAACCCGCTGACGCTACAGAAAAGGCAAAGCATCAAAAGGACACAATCATGGCCAAAAGAATCATTGCAGATTCAATCAAAGACCACCTGATTCCTTATGTGTCATCTAAGAAGACTCCGAAAGAAATGTTTGATGCCTTGACCAGACTGTATGAAGGAAAGAACATAAACCAGAAGATGAATCTAAGAACTCAACTAAAGAATACAAGGATGCAGAAAGGAGAAACGATTCAGGAATATTTCTCCAGAATCTCAGAATTCAAAGACCAGTTAGAAGCGATTGGAGATACCATAGACGAACATGAACTCATAATGACGGCCCTAAATGGTCTCACAAGTGTGAATTTTCCAGGTCCTATCAACTGCCTTCTTGGTCTGTCTTTGACCAAGCAAAGGCTCTAAGTTTTCTGCTGTCTTCTTTTTAATTTTCTGCTGTTTTATAACAGCCAACAGTGATTTTAGTTTTATGCTGATTGTTATGGTTGTAGTCTCAATTTGGGTGCTCTAGCATGTAGTTTCAGGCATAGGAAATTAGTACATACATCTCAAATAACTACAACACACCTAATACATCTTTTATGCTGAAATATGGACAGAT
>ML789007.1:29581-51390 GCA_009831015.1 Picea engelmannii
AATCGTGGGTATACCCTCCAAGGAGCCCGAGTGAGTTTGGTCAACGTCAATTCCAGGTACTGTGAAGACTTTCCCCTCCACAGTCACCTTGGGTAAGAACCTAGAGAGATAGGCCACTAAGGTCACCACAAACAACAGTAAAGGCTGGGGGAACAGTCGTCAGTCCGATCCACACGCAAGGGCAGGGTATCTAGCTCGAAATCAACTCAAAAGGCTTCCACTCATCATTGTGGGTATACCTCGGAGTGATCCCCATAATACGTGCAATCTCTACACCGATGTCAACAAAGAAGGGTTAGTAACTCTACCAACACCAATGCGACCTAGTGCTTGACCCTTGTGTTAGAAGGGCTTCCCAGGACAATATGTTGCAAATGGAATTTAACACTCCCTAACTCAAGATGCTATTGTGTGTTTTCGAGCTTTTGGAGAGTGTATCTCTCTTCCTACTCCAAAGCACTAGCCTAGCTAAATTTTGGTGTAAAAGAGTCGTAGAAAAGAGTTACTAGATAAATTTTAAGATTACGCAATGTTTTTAAGAGCTGTTGTTTACTCAAAGGTAACGGAAGTGAAACTCATGTTGTATGACTCTGACCCAAATAATGCAAGGACGATAATGAAATATAACACTTTTCATTCCATGAATCCTATTTATGGGAGAGAGAGAGAGAAAATCCTCCAAATCAATGCTATACTACAATGCAATGCACCATTTCCTTTCAAATGTCAATGCAAACAATCATTTATCAAAGGAAAATCTCTATGTGTCTTTTCCAAATACTTCAACAAACTCTAAAATTTGATTTTCCAATGTTTTCTAAAAGACAAAAACAATGTTTTTTGAAAGAAAAAATTATCGTTCACTTTCCAAAAAGAATTCTCACTATATCAATGAGAAAGCATAAAATCAAATCATTAAGAATCAAGCATTAAAACCCAATCAACTCTTTCAATGAAAGCAAAAACAAAGAGCAAACCAATTAGTCTTCTCAATGCAACCTAAAATGTTCTTTCAAACCAACAAGAAAATGAGAAACACCAAACACTTAACTCTCAACCAATCACTGGTTCTCAACCAATCAGACACACTCAGCTCTTGAAGTCAGAGAGAATGAATTTTCCAATAAGAGTCAAGAAACGAAAGTCAAGCTACAAAGGACAAGAAAAACCTTGAAACCCTAAAACTGTTCAAGCATGCAAACTAAAGTAAGAGCCATGTCAATCAATAGTCCAATAATCTCATAAGAGGTAAATCAATTGATCTGAGCAGTTGGAAAAACCAAAAGTCAATTCCAAAATTTTGAAAAATCTTGCTCGCAGGCAAGCAGTTTGACACAGTGCGAGAATCTATGATTCTCGCAGGCAACCTTTTAGCAAGGTGCGAGGTACTCGCACTGAACCCTATGAGAAGGGTGCGAACCTGACTGATTCTCGCAGGCTACAGTTAAACATAGTGCGAGAACTCCTGAAGGTAACAAAAAATTTGAAAATGAAAGCAAAATTGACAAAGGCTTCTGGTCCCAGAAGGTCTATCAGGATATCCTGAAGACTCAGAGACTGATAAAACAAGAGAAAAATGAAATCAAAGCAAATGGCCATAGAAAACACAAAAATCCACCAAATAAATGGGATTTTTCCCCAGTGGAGTCGCCAATTTTGTTTTAGGATTAATCCGTAAGTGCGGACACAAACCGATCTCCCTAGATCCACCTGGATCTAGAACAAAACAGGACAGAATAATACTCTTTCCCTAGATTTAGACTATTGAATGAACTAGGAGGCAAGAATCATGAACATACCTGATGATCGCTTCCTTGGGTCTCTGTTGTTCCAAGCTTCGCTCCAATTCTCTTGTGTCGTCAAGACCAGGACAACTCAAACCAATTGAAGTGAAAACAACTTAATATATTCAACAGTTAATCTATGCATATGATCAAGGAGTTATGCAATAAAGTGACATTAGTTTTATGGGAAAGGGACATATTACTGTATTAAATTGATAGAAAGCAAGAATTACAACCTGAGCCTTGATGTTGTAAGCCTCCTTTCGATGGCTCCTAGCTCTGACACACATACTTGCTCATGCATGAAGAAGATCAACCACTTTTGATAACCTTGCTGGTGTCTCTAGTTGTTGTAGCATCAGTCCTTCATACAATCTTCCACTAATTCTCCAATAAATCTCTTGCTAGTTTGATTCTAACCTTTTCCATGAGCATTCCCCTCAATTTATAAGAGAGAATGGATTAGTTACTTGGATAGGAATGATCCCAAGATATCAGGAAATCCAGTACTTAGATAACAATTCGAATGCCATTTCATCCTTCTAGAATATTCTCTTCTAGAAGGTTCGAGAACCTATCTTTTTCCTTTCTTTAGAAGATGTTCACACCCTAACAGTTAGGCACAGTGCGAACCCCTCGCACCCTGGCTTAAGGCAGCTTGTGAGAATCATGCATTCTCGCAGGCAAATGTATTGACAACCTGCGAACCGTCCTCAAAACTATGATTTCTGGAAAGAGATAAAGGTAACTTTTCTCAGGAAATATTTCTAATGAAGAGCCTGAGTTCACCAATATCATCACATCATCATGATGACCAAAATTATGGATAACACAATGAAGAATGCACACTCGCTCTACAAGCTAAGCAGAATAAACATGGTTGGTATGTTGATAGTGGTTGTTCAAAACACATGACAGATGATAGAGACAAGTTTCTTACATTAAGAAAGGAAAAAGATGGATTAGTCTCCTTCAGAAATGATGATTTAGCTAAAATCATTGGAAAAGGGACAGTCAGAATTGGGAACAAGAATACCAAGGCAGAAAATGTTCTACTAGTAGAATATATGAAACATAATCTTCTAAGTGTGACTCAAATCTGTGACCAAGGTCATAAAGTTACTTTCGATTCACAAAAGTGCGAGATAAGAAAATAAGGTTTGGGAAAATTGATTGCAACAGCTGCGAGAACTTCAAGTAACATATATGTATTAAGTGAAATTGGAAATGAAAAGTGTTGCCTAGTAAAGGAAGATGAAAGTTGGCTATGGCACATAATAATGGGTCACATACATTTTGATAATCTTTTCAAATTCAGCAAAAGTGAATCAGATAGAGAAATGCCTCAGATCACAAAACCAACCAACACTTTATGCAACAATTGTCAACAAGGAAAGAAAACAAAGACCAATTTTAAATCAAAAGAATATTCAATGACAAAACCACTAGAAATTGTGCATACTGATGTAGTTGGACCAACTACAATAAAGAGTTTAAAAGGTGAGAAATACTTTATGTTATTAGTTGATGATTATACAAGAATGACTGCAGTTTGATTTATCAAGAATAAGTCAGAATATTTTGAAAACTTTAAGGTCTACAAGGAAATGGTTGAAAATGAAATGGATTCAAAAATCAAATGCTTGAAATCTGATAATGGAGGAGAGTTCACTTCAAAGGAATTTATGGACTACTGCAGCAGGCATGGAATAAAAAGGAAATTCTCTGTTGCTAGGACACCTCAACAAAATGGAGTTGTTGAAAGAAAGAACATGATAGTACAGGAAATGGCTCGAACAATTCTAATGGATTCCAAATTGACAGATATCTTTCGGACACAGGAAGTCCATACAACAATTCACATTCAAAATAAATTAATGCTCAGAAACAACACTGACAAAACTCCCTACGAGCTATGGAAAGGAAGACCAGCAAATGTGAAGCACTTCAGAGTTTTTGGAAACAAATGCTACATCAAAAGAGAAGATGGAAGAATAGGAAAATTTGATTCTCGTGTGGAGAAAGGAGTACTTGTTGGTTACTCAAGTACAAGGAAAGCATACAAGTGTTACAACCTGAGATTGAACAAAGTTGTGGAAAGCATCAACATAACAATTGATGAAATAGGTAGACAAGAATTAAAGGAAGAATAAAATGAATCAATGGAACAACTTTATGAAGAAGAAGCAGAAGATGAAAAAGAAGTAGAAGGGGAAGATGAAGATGATCTAATAGAAGAAGAAGAGAAACTTCAGCAAGTGCCTCCAAAGACATCTAGCAGACGAGTACAAAAGAATCATCTTTCAGATCATATTATCATAAACAAAGATGCAGGGGTTGAGACTAGAAGAAGAATATGTTCACCAAAAACAAATGCACCTAGCACTCTCATCTACGATTGAACCAACCTGTTTTGAAGAGGCCAGCAAGGATGAATTTTGGAATAAGTCCATGAATGAAGAATTAGATCAAATAGAGAAAAAAGACACTTGGGAATTGGTTCCAAGACCAAAGAATAAAAATGTGATCGGCACAAAGTGGGTATACAGGAATAAATTGAATGAAGATGGACATGTTATAAGGAACAAATCTAGATTGGTATGTAAAGGATATGCATAGGTTGAAGGAATCGACTTTGAAGAGAAATTTTTCCCAGTTTCCAGAATGGAAGCAATATGATTGCTTTTAGCTTATGCATGCTCCAAAAATATTAAAGTGTATCAGATGGACGTAAAATCAGATTTTCTAAATGGGGAACTTGAAGAAGAAGTATACATTGAACAACCAGAAGGATTTCAGTTGTCATAGAATGCAGATTATGTGTGTAAATTAAAGAAGTCTTTGTATGGTCCAAAACAGGCTCCTATAGCATGGTACTCTAGACTAGATAAATATCTACAACATGTAGGGTTCAGAAAAGGAAGTGCAGACAACAACCTCTACATCAAGGTAACTCAAGATAGTATTTTATTAATTGAAGTTTATGTTGATGATATTATTTTTGGAAGTATTGATGACAGGTTAAGCCAAAAATTTGCAAAGGACATGGATAATGAATTTGAAATGTCATTACTTGGAGAACCATCCTTCTTTCTGGATCTTCAGATATGTCAAAGAAACCAAGGAATTTTTATTTCTCAAACTAATTATATCATAGAAATGCTAAAGAGGTTTGGAATGGAAGATTGCAAACTAGTTATCACTTCCATGCAAACTAGTTGCAAGTTGAGAAAAGATGATGATTCAAATTGTACATATCAGAGGAAATAGAGGTCAATGGTTGGTAGCCTACTATATGTGACAACATTCAGACCAGATGTAATGCAGGAAGTTGGATAGGTGGCATGATTTCAAGCAGCACCAAGGGAATCACATGTATTAGCAATGAAGAGGATTTTCAAATATCTCAAAGGAACATAATATTTTCGATTATGGTATCCAAAAGGAAAGGATCTATCACTTATTTCCTACACAGATGCAGACTGGGTAGGTTACATTGATGACTGACGAAGAACCAGTGGAGCAGTGTTCTACTTGGGTGAGTGTTTAGTATCAAGGCTAAGCAAGAAACAATCATTGGTATCTTTATCTACAGCCGAGACAAAGTATATTGAAGCAACAACATGTTGTACACAGGTTCTATGGATGAAACACACTCCGACATATATACAGGTTGAGTATGATGAGCCCATTCCAATCTATTGTGATAATACAAGCCTCATCAGTATCTCAAAGAACCCAGTGATGCACTCAAAGACGAAGCACATTCCAATCAAGTATCACTTTCTACAGGAACAAGTTGCAGAAAAGAACATCAAAGTTGAATATGTAGGCACAAAAGAACAAGTGGCAGACATCTTTACAAAACCACTTCCACGAGAAGCCTTTGAGTATATTCCCCATAGACTCAGAGTTATTTTTACTCCAAAATGAATTCTTTTGAATGTTTATATTATATGTCTTAGATATACACGAGGAAGCACCATAAAGAGGACATTTCAAGTTGGGATATAAGACAAGTCAGTTAGGGGGAGGAGACCTAAATGGAAATATACCTTTTCCATTGATGAAATATGGGGAGAGATTTATCAGGTGCAGAGGACAAAGGCATGGTTTCAGGGGGAGCGTTGGTCACAGAGATGTAGGCAGGGTTCCAAGGGGAGCATGAGTGATATGATTTTAATATTACATCAGAGTGTTTTCATCAATGCCAAAGGGGTATATTTTTTATTAATTGGGTTGGTTGTCATTGATGTCAACCCTTGAAGAAAGTCCGGTAGCGAATTTCGGTAGCACAAAGATTTGGGTAATGGACCCAAGTTTGTTTGATGTATAATGTTATGTGTTTTGATATATTTGCAGGTAAGACTATTTTAGATGGATAGTACATGTCATGTCATTTCTGGTGGTATGTGGAACATCACATAACTCCTCATGGTTTGGGAGTTATGGCCTTACGAAGTTGGAGGACCCTCATATGTTGGCTTGAAGTCCCAAAAGGTCAAAGAAGTCAAAGTGCTTGCAAAGAAGAAATTATTTAAATAATAGAGTGAAGTCACAAAGTCATAGAGGATTATTTAAATAATAAAGTGAAGTGACAAAGTCAAATAGGATTATTTAAATAATAAAGTGAAGTGACAAAGTCAAAGAGGATTATTTAAATAATAAAGTGAAGGAGGATTATTTAAATAATAAAGTAAATGGACAACTATCTAATTGTGGAAAGTGGTTATAAGAATGTTAACCATAAAATGAGGAAAATGGGTTAAGTAGTCAAGTGACTATTAGATATATGGACAAGTGGAAAATTGGGAAAAGTTGGACATAGGTGACTATGTGGAAAAAGTGGCTATGTGGACAAAGTGGTCTAGAAGATGCTTCTAAGGAAGCTATATGAAAGTATAAATAAGAGGCAAGGCTCTCTCAGTTCAATCACACTTGAGAATATTGAATATCTACAGGTTATTGAGGTAACCAAAGGATATCTAAGCCAAATTTCATAGAGAAGGTGAAGTATAGAAGGCTGGAATTCAAGGGAGGATAAAATATTTTGATGATGTTTTCTAAGGTATGTTATTTACAGGTCATCTCACCATTTGCGCAATAACATTTTTTCTAGAATGATTTAGACCATGAAATTGGGAGTCCATTGAGGAAACATATCCAAGTAGTTGTGGTACTAATTTAATCTTGTGGGTTGTTGTATTTTTAAAGTTACACGCCATGGAAAATAGGGTGTGTGGCTAGTCCTGAAACTAGTCTAAAATAGGTGTTTCAAGTAAACACGTCATAACTTCTTCATAACAAATCCAAATTCAGTAAGACCAAATGTGTTGGTTAGAGTACAGTATTTAGTATTCTTTGTACAATTTTCATATCCATACAACAAACATTCAGTGCAAGGCACACTCTACAAATTTTCTCTCTAGAATAAGCTAGAATTCAACAAGGTATAGCATTTTTTCTATAACTCCTTTTCTGAGAGGTTTCAAGTAGTGACACTTAGAGGAATTGCATAAAACACATTGAGGAACATTGTGTACTATTTTCATATCTTTATTCATTACAGGTACATAGTTATGATTATTTCAAGTTAGGGTTGTTGACTAATCCAAAACTAGTCATGTGAGACTAAAGTAAATTTTGATGAAAATGCTAGTCTCTTGTTGTTAAAGTTAAGGAAGGTTTGCAGGTATGTGATCATATACAACAGGTCTATTACAGAGTTAAAAAATAGATTTGGATGATTCAATTGATCAGGGATTTTGGTTGAGGTTGAGGTACAATTTGGTGCATGGTTGATGCACTTGTTTATGGTACAAGTTGATTATAGGTTGATGCATGGTTGATGCATGGTTTAGGTTATTGGTATAGGTTGTTTGGTCCAATTTGATTGGTACAGGTTTACAACATTATATCTCATAGTGATAGTGTGAAAGTGGTTCCATCATTCTTCTTATACGTTAGGGCGGTTGGACAGGGAAAGGACAAGTGGTTGTAGCCACCTTCCGGTTGTAGCTGGAGAACATAGGGGGTTGTAGCCTCCTTCTAGTTGTAGCTAGAGAATTTGGGAGTTGGAGCTTCCCTTAGGTTGTATCCTGAGAAACTAGGGGGTTGGAGCCTCCTTCCAGTTGCAGCTGGAAAACAAAGGAAGTTGGTGCTTCCAATGAATGTAATTCTTCAAGACATATAAGAAAAAGCATTCAGTGGTTTTCTCCTGCTTTGGGTTTCCACATAAAAACACTGGTATACTTTGTATGTGTATGATTTTTCATTATTTACTTACTCTGCAAATATTGGATGATAATGCTACATTCATATAACACTTGCATTATATGGTTAAAAAAGGATTACATTTCTCTATTATCGATTCACCCCCCCTCTTAGTAATCCAACACCTCATCCTCAACCAATAGAGCCAACTTCCCTTACATTGGATAATTCCTCATAAAATGATTTTGCGAACAGAGGTAACACTCAATTAGCCTACCTTTCCTTACAATTGGTTTACGATGATCTTGTGTTCTCGTGTTCCCTCCATGTTGGATGTTCTCCTTCCTGAGTTCTCCCAGCATAGTTGGCAACAATGTATCATTCCTCCTCATCAATGCCTTCAACCTGTTGATATCAGACTCTATATATGCATTGGTTTCATCCATCCTCCCCAATTCCTCTTAGAGTTTATGCCTTCAACCTGTTGATCTCAGACTCTATTTGTGCATTGAGTTCATCCATCCTCTCCAATTCCTCTTGGAGTTTCTTGAATCATTGAGTTACATTTTCTCTCTTGAAATTCAAATACTTTTCATTTGCACCATCCATTTCATTTCTTGACCCTCTTCACTTAGTACTCTCAAGAGTTTCGTGCAACTCTTCCACAATATCTAAATTCTGGAATGAGTCCTATGGTCATCTACACATCCAAGTGCTCCATTCCCACTCACGAACTTCACCCCTAGTCTATGCATTCATACATGACTAGGCACAAACCACCTATGAAAGAAAAATGAACCTTCATGAATTGTTCATCAAGGTCTGTGTCCAACTACTTTTGTGTTCAAATCTGCATTTGGGTCGGAAAAAATTTATGTCACAATCCTGCATTTGTCTTCCTTGCTCAAGTGCAAGGTTCACCCATGAAAATATATGCTAACGTTTCCTTTCACTTACATCACAAACCACCAAGTCTTTTATTAGGTTTCTTCTATGATGTGTCAGTTCATCGAACCCTCACAAAGCCTACACCCATACCTTCTTTCCAAACAAGTGCGCCCCTCACCCCACCACGTTTTTTACTACAGTAGTGCTCATACACATATTTAATTTATTACTCCATCATTAAGAAGTCCCCTCATAATTGGCCCTAGAACTTGAATAGATCTACAAATATAATCACCACAAATATTGAATACAAAATAGATCCACAAACCAATATAGAAGAAATCACACTTTATTATTACCAAACCCTTGAGGTAAGGAAACACCATACAATGGATCCTATTATGGAAGGGATCCTCTCCTATTCACTTGCCTCTTCAAGGGGGCATCCTCCTATTCAGCTACCGCTCCAAATATAATAATTATCTTCATGTCCCATTACATTGCTTGAACCCTTTATATAGTGATACCATCACCTAAGAACATTCTAGAGGAGGAATCTTTTAGAAGTAGAACCTTCTAAGAAGTCCTCTTACATTGATTATATCTAATTATCCATTTATTATATCTAACTACCATAGTGGGTCTTATTTAATAATATAGTGGACCTAGTCGACCTTACATTGAATGGCCTCCGCTATTATTACTATGATACCTCTGGGTCCCCCCTCTACCTCTTTATCTACCTTACATTCCATCCCCCTTATGAAAGTGTTGTCCTCAATGTTTGATGTACAACCATATACCAGGGTCCCATGGATAAGTGTGGACCATAGTGTTGAAGTAGGCTAGAGAACGAGGGTCCCATTGAGAAATGGAAGCCACCATGCTGAAGTAGTCCAACCGCCATTTTAAACTAGGGTCCCATGTCCAAGTTCTCATGTGAACTACACATGGAAGATATCAGCACCCAATAACCAATTGAAAATGATTCTCCCAATACTGACACCTATCATGTGGATCCAAATAAGAATATCCAACCACATAGTGGGAAAGGGTCAATGTTGAATCTGGAAGGAACAATACCATTGTAGAATATGCAGGCTGGACATTGGTAATCATAACTAGCTCTTGATGTGGGACATTGATGTTCTCTACTGAAGATGGAGTAGAGTCATTAAATAAAATATGGAAGTGGTTGTCATCCCATAAATGACAACTATCCATATACCAATCATCGCAATCAGCATCAAGATCATACCTATCATATATTTCTTGATTATACTCATCTTGGATGTCCGCCATAAGAAATCTCTCCTGCATGTTATCCAATGAATCTTGAATACTATGAAAACTATCATTGAGGCCATCTCCAAAGGCATCCAATTTGTCATTCAATGTGTCATACAATTGGGATTTGAATGCTTCAAGAATTTATTTGAGGGTTTGTGAGGAAATAGCCATATGATCACCCTTTGAACTCTTCAGTCATGTAGCCATCATGAAAAAATTCAAAAAATAGAACAATAAGTTACAACATAAAATCACGACTTTTTCTGGAAAAACCCTAAAAAAATGTTGAATTTAAAATGCTCATAACTTCACTTCCCAAACTTTGTTTCGACTGATGTTTTTTTTGAAATTGGGTGAAATTGTGAGAGGAACTCAGATATGTAATTTGTTTTGGAAAATTCAGCCTCCAACTGCTACAGAAATAAAAAAAAATCTCGCCGTCGTCCGTGGAAAAAACCTTGAAAATTTGCAGATTTTAAAACTTCAATATCTTGACTTCCTGGACTCTGTTTCTGATGATTTTGTTTTTCAAATTGGGTGTTTTTCTGAGAGAAAATCCGATATACAACCTATTTCTTCAAATTTTTCATAGAAATATACCGAAATTTTCTGGAATGTTGCGGCCCTCTTTTTTCTTCTCCGAAAAAAACAAATCTGCAAAAATAAAAAATATTTGCCCACAATGTCTGCCAAGGAAAGTGCTCTGATACCACTTGTTAAGAAACTGAATAGATATGCAAATATTATCACCAAAATTATTGAATACATAATAGATCCACAAACCAATATAGAAGAAATCACACTTTATTATTACCAAACCCTTGAGGTAGGGCAACACCATACAATGGATCCTATTATGGAAGGGATCCTCTCCTATTCACTTGCATCTTTAAGGGGGCATCCTTCTATTGAGCTACCGCTCCAAATACAATAATTATCTTCATGTCCCATTACATTGCTTGAACCCTTTATATAGTGCTACCATCACCCATGAACATTCTACAGGAGGAATCTTCTAGAAGTAGAACCTTCTAAGAAGTCATTTTACATTTATTATATCTAATTATCCATTTATTATATCTAACTACCATAGTGGGCCTTATTTAATAATATAGAGAACCTAGTCCACCTTACATTGAATGACCTCCACTATTATCACTATGGGCCCTTTGGGCCCCCCCTCTACCTGTCTAGCTACCTTACATATTTCCACACATTTGATCATGTTATCGATAAATGAACCTGTTCAATCACTGCTTTGAGTAATATAGAGAACAACTAGAGTTTTGACTCGCTTACCTAACCTATTGTGTCTAATTACTTTAGGAAACATCTTTGTAGACTGAAAATGAAGTTGAGCTTATCTTTATCTTTCATAACCATAATTATCATCACAGTATGCTTAGATATTAGTTGTCATCAACTTTATCATTCTTACCAAAGTTTCATTTATATTGACAGAGGAAGGCTTTATTTTCATGTGTTATTCTTTATTTTCTTCCATTAGGGTTTTAATTTTTTCATTAATATTCTATATTTGCATTAGGGTTTTGCTTCTTTCTTTGTAAATACTTCGGGAGGTTTTGAAATAAAGGAAAAATCCTTTCATTAAAGTCTTAAAGAAGAATTTGATTTACAGTTTCATAGGGATTCTTTTAATGAGTATGAATATATATATGTTAAGAACTTTTTCTTTCAAATAATAATTTTTATGATTAACTTTGTTGTCTTGTGGAAAAATCTTTCCAACATATTTGAAGATATTGGAGGTACACATTTGTGAACAAGAACTTGGAATGTTATGAGAAGCTAAGAATTGGTTTTAGGATGGCATATGACTCAATTTCCCATGAATAAGGAAAACTTCTATGGTTCTTGGTGCCTCGCTCAGAGACACCATCCCCAGTTAGAGCCAGAAATGTTGTAGCTCGAAATGTTCCTCTAAAATTTTCAAATATTTCACTAATTCTTGCAATTTAATTTTCATGTTGCTTATCTTAAAACAACCTCCAATCTTTGGTTCAATCAAGCCTTTGTTATTCTATAGTTCCTTGACCCACCTGTTCTTTGTTTATTATTATAACATATAAACTATCATTAAACCTACATATTGTTCTAAACCTAAATTATAGTTTAAGGTTTGATATCAAGTTTAATATTTATTCTTGGATAGTCAACATATATCAACTCCTACCTATTCTAATCAAGACTTAGTCTCTAGAATCAAAACCACTTAAAAGACTTTTTAATCTATTCTTTCAAAGTTCAAGTTACTAAGGATATTTTGAAGAAAAACTACCATTCAATATTAAATGGTTAAATTAGTGGAAAAGTGTGAAGAGTTGTAGCATTTAATTTTAATCATCATCTAACCTGTTATGTTTTATCTTTAAATTGTATTTTTTTATTACAAAGATGCCACGCGAAGAACTAAAGAAGGAAATATATGGGAGAAATAAGTTATGATATTATTGTTTTATATTCTCACTAAATTGAATCTGCATGACCTAAACATGATATGATATTAGGTTTTGAAAACCCTAATACCAAGGATAACACCAAGGCCAATACATGATGTTTGTCTTGATTATTTTCGTGCAAAATCAAGGATATGGATGCAATTCCCTTCAGATATTTTTAAGTTAACTTATCCTTACCATTCTATTGAATTAAGATGCAAAGATCATTGTCTTGTGGTTTTTAAGGAACTTGCGAGATTCATTCAATTTTGATGCACTTGAATATATGCTTTATATATGTGGAAATGATTTCTATATGTGGAAATGATGCACTAAGGAATATATCATCTCGAGGGAAGAGTGGGAATGTATTATATCTTCTTCATGATAATAGTTTTATGATAAAGATAATGCAAAGATCTAAAAAGTTGCAGAAAGTATTCTTGGATTTCATGCCAGCATCCATGAGGTTGACGATGAGTTTCATGCGAGAGGCACTGCCCCATTTGTAATCAACATTCACGTCGCCTCCCTCCATATCGAGTTTTTCTGAAGGATATGATGAATCATTTCAATGACCATTGATTTCTTCTGGGCAAATGGCTCTTATTTATGCGATTATGATCACAATCGACATTACTTTGTGCGAGGACATATATATTTCGAGTTTCATATTTTCAAGTTGAAAGGTTCGACTGGCCATGATGGTGCACAACATAATTTCTTTTGTGAAAGCTTGACTAGATAAAGATGATGTCGGAGCTAGGTTTTGAGCCATCCTTTTCAACTTTTCCTTTCAGATAGTCACATGTGAATACCTCGATTTGATCACTGGCAGCATGTTTTCTCTCGTAACGTAGCATTGAAATACTTAAGAATAGAGAATGAAAACTGGCTCCTTAGGCGAGACAGCACCTAGAGGTCGGGGAAGCAAAGACATGTTTCGTTCAATTAATCAATGAGAATTAAAAAATATATAAGGGCCCTCATGACCTTAACAATGTAGTCAGTTAGATCCCCCCAGAGAGGTAATCCTCTATAAATTTTGTGTGATGTCCAACCCTTATCTGACCCAGGGTACCTATAGAATAACCCACCACGATATAACCAATCTGTAGGAGAACAGTCGTAAGTTAGGTCCACCATATGGGTAGTGTAACAAAGGTCAAAATATTGAAATCACCACCTCTCACAGAGGTAAAGGTACTAGCAAGACCCCCATATATGAATAGATCCCCAGAAATATCTTTGATGCTAAGAAGGTATTAGAGGGATATCTCCTCAACCAACTTCGTGTGACCTCGTGCTTAGCTCCGGTGTGAGAGGAGCCTCCTGGCGTCACCAATTATACAGTGGATTTCACCATTCCCTTAGTCAGACACATATGTTGAGTTTAATATCCTTGGAGAAGTTTACTCACAAACTCCTATTCCAAGGCTCTAAAGCTTAAGCTATTTTGTGCACCCTAAAAAATAAAATTGTTTCTAATCAATTTTAATTTTACCAGTGTTACTTTTAGTGGYTTTGTTTACTCAAAATATGTGTTCGTGAAAGTGATGATGTTATGACTCGGCAAGTAAAATAAATGAATATGAATATAATACAAAGTCCTAACTTCAATTCTCAATAAATGATAAGATTTTCAAAAATGCAACTTTCAATTCAACTCTGCAATTTCAAATAAGATGCAATCTTTCCATACATGTATCAAGATCAATGATAAGAACCCAAAATATCAAATTCCATAATGAAAAATGTATCATTTTTTGTATTTTGAATATAAGGAAATGAAAATGCAAGGACTGAACAACAACTTGATATATAAACCCTGTTGTAAGGAAAAGAGACAAACCAAGCAGGATATCAAGAAGAAAA
This sequence comes from Picea engelmannii, assembly GCA_009831015.1. Taxonomy (NCBI): domain Eukaryota; kingdom Viridiplantae; phylum Streptophyta; class Pinopsida; order Pinales; family Pinaceae; genus Picea; species Picea engelmannii. The sequence goes on from ML789007.1 coordinate 44,091, forward strand.
CACCCAGCCCAAGATGCAAGGACAACCAATGAAAAAGATGATGAGAAAGAAAAAAACCTTGAAAATTCAACCAAGGGAAGGTTTCCTATCAAGATACAAGAACTTAACAGTCATGACAGATATCCAAGAAGACTAAACAACCATCAAAACTTACCCAGCAAACACCAAACTCAACAATCAAGAAAACAAGGATGATGTACGTGATTTTTCAAGAGCCAAGAAACCCAGACTCAAAATGAAAATAGGTTGTCAAGTAATGAGACAACAAGAAACTCAAGCTAACCAAGAGAAATCAAAGGAGAAAAACATTCCAAACCCCGAAAAGAAGATTCTTCCCCAGTATGTTCGCCAGTTCTATTATGAGGAAAATCACTCTATGGCATGGGGTAAACCACAACAGATGGAATGACTACAAAAATCAACTCTAGTCTCAAGTATGCTATATAAACAAAGATGTTAACAAGACAAGATAAAGAGACTACCTCATCCATATGTTCTAAGAATACCATCGTTGAGCACTTGACTCAAAGCTATACACATGCAACTTATCCTCAACAACCAAGATACACAAGCATATGGTGATAATATATATAGTTAGCACATATAATAACATAATCCATCAATATTCATAACAAATATGCCAATGGAATAACAATTCAAATATTTACAACACATCAATTGCACAAGAGAAAAGTATTTCTATTAAAATATGATCAACAAAAGTGTATGAATGTCAAACTTATGTGCCAACACGTCTCAGAACCAAGAAACTAAGTCCATTTGAGTTGGGCCTCCACCACTTCAATCCTCCACCAAAAGCAAGCTCATATAAGAGAGACAATGAGGTTCTCCATCAAAGAGGGAAGAGCTTGGGGGATGAACAATGTGTTCAGACTTAAAAGGACAAAGGAATGAAGACTCAATATGAAGTGAATAATTTCTCCACAGTAACCTTGCTCTCAAAGTTGAATTCTTCTCCTTCTTCCACAACTTGGATATGGGCCATTTATATCCTTCAAATGGAACTGAAGGGTTGAGTTAAAACATTTCTAGTATATGGAAGGTCAAGAATCATGGATATTGTGACGTAACATGGAAACTCGACACCATTTTTAATTTTGGACACAAAACCCTATGTACGTGGGTTGTAATGTTGCAACAAGCATATACGCATGATGTATAGTTGTTAAGGAGAGTATATGTGGAAAAATATGTTTTCGAGCTCTGGGATTTAAAAAAAAGGACTTCAAGTCTACATAGGGAAATGGAAAAAGGCCTTTTGAGCAAGTTGCATGGGGTGAGGAAAATCTTGCTATAACAATAGGTCACAAAGACTAAGAATTAAATTGATGCGTAGGTCATAGTCTTCCTTGAGACACATATCTTCAAAAGAGAGATTAGACCGAATGTAAATATATATATAAAAGAACTATTACAATGGAAGGAAAATGTAGTTATATAACTATTCATTCATTGATCAAGATCACATAAAGAACAATGTTATTTATTCAAGATATTCCAAAATAATATTATAGAAAAATCTGGAAGATAAAATTATGCAAGTGCGGAAACAAAAGGTCACATACACATACTCATTAATGGACTAAAAAAAAATATTTCCATAACCAACTACGAAGTGTGTCTGTATAACAATTTCATAGTCACCATAAAGTTTTTTAGGCATTCCCCCTCCATTCTTATTTTCCCATGACTTTTATATACCAAGCGTTTATGAGAAAAAAACAAAATAGTCCCCAAAAATCAAGGAGGGGATCTTTTCTATTTTAACTACTAATTGAAAATATAAAATCGGACAATTTCCAGTTACAACTAACAAAGTTTCTTTCCCTAATATATACTAAAATAGTCCAAAGACTAGTATCCAACTAAATGTATTAATAGTGTCCAATTTGCAATTCGATCTTCTAGGTAGTTGTCCACTTTACAAAAAGATACATGAAAGTCATCAAACAAAAGTAATTAATGACATACATATCTAAAAATAAAGAGGCTACATAATCTTTGATTTTTTAGATTCTCTTTAAAAATAAATAAAACAAAACTAAGACAAACTAAATGAAGATTCGTACCTGGGAAATCAAAACAAAAATTCCTATTCATTTATATGAGCTTCAACAACCCATATGCTTAAGATCCGATGACACAAAAACGTTGACCCCAGATGCCTTGACATTCATCGATGTTTCTTTTTTATTATTGTTCCTTAATTGTCTGATTTGTCTTTCATATTCATTGATTAATTTTTTATTTTGCAACTTTGATTATTGATTTTCTAGTTCCATTTGCACAATATTTCATTATAATACTGGAACAACCGCGTGGTATTTCTCTCTCCAGACTAAGACATCCCTCACATGTGATATAATGCTTAATAATTACAAACAACACACACCATTTCATTTTAATTTGAGAAAAAGGCACACCTTTTGGATTGTAGGTTATATTAGATGATACCATAAATTCTGACCAAGGAATGTCTTTAGCCAGCATGTTTTTAGACCATAATTCTCCTTTCGATGGAAAATTCATGGCCTCTGAAATCATAGCTTCATCCACCTTCATCTCTACATCCCCTATTCTTACGGCCCGACCATTAAAGTTGTGGGAAAAATCTCCATCAACCCCCAAATTATGACCATGAAAGCACGAGAGGAAATCTAGCTATCCGACTTTTTGTAATAAGGGTATGCATTCAATGTAGGCTTATATGAGTTTAGGACTAGGAGGTTTGACTCTAGATACAACACCCCTAGAGAAAAAATGGATTTGACATAGGGAATGATTTAGAATGGAATTGTGAGTAAATGGAACACAATAGTTTGCAAAACCCGGAGACATTATAATGGTGTTGTGTTATGAATCTAACCTTTCGAATTTTTTTTAATAATTTTTGTATTGAATGAATAATAGTATGAAGGATGATCATAATGAATAATAAGGACAGTTGTGGCATATAAGCGATCATTAAGATTCAATGATAGAAGTAGTGCATTACTCCAGATCAACATTAATCAAGATTTGGGATTGGATGAATATAATGCCAAGGACATATTTCATCAATACATCGTCCAAGTGAAACAAGTCACGAAAATTTTTGATTTTGATTGTTAAATGGTGACAACAAATTCCTAGTATTAGGATTTCAGATTCTATAATTCAGCGTTGGTTGTAACCAATAATACCAAGTTAGAATTTAGTTATGAGCGCATTCAATAATCAGTTTCTAATGTACATTGCTATAAATTGATGTATGCCCGTAGATGCTGAGCGTGAGATGAGAGTGTGAGCCTACTGTAATCTCCTTGATTTGAATAATAACACAACTGATACCTGTTCTTGGTAGATGTATCCCAACATTTGGGTGAACCACGTTAAATCTCTGTGTTTTAATTCTATGCTTGAATTATGATATTTTTGTTTCCGTATTTGCAAATCCAACAAGTATCAGAGGTGGTTGTAAGAGAGGACGTCGAGAGCATCAAAAATTTGAAGGAGCAATAGAAGTAGCGCAAGGTTCGAAGATTCACACATCACCGCAGGTCCTTCCTCTGGAAGGGTACGACGTCTTACTAGTCAAACTTACTCCACTTTGAAAATCCTCTGATCATCGCAATCCAGCTTCATTTACAGGTGTGTATAAAACCTCAAATCGCCGCAGTAAAGAGATAAGGTACAGTGTGATTACCCTTTAATATATCCACACTCCAGTAGTATCGAGAGGTGCGGGGATACACGAATCCTTAAAACATCCATGCATATTGTTTTTTGTAAGGATTAAAGGTTTTGTTTTAAATATTGTATGCATAAACAGTATGGTTGAATGGTGGATACTTATTTTCGAATAGTTAAATGCAATGGTATGGTAAGAATACTATGCATAAAGGTATATTAAAATATTATTTTTTTAAAGTTTGAATTTCCTTGGATTTGGTAAAAGGTATCAAATATTTTATTGAGGAATAAAAAAAAAAATTTTAAATATTTTTTGAAAAACCTTTTTACCATTAAGTTTTTTTGGTTCAAATATTTAAACATAACATAAGGTTATTTCTTATATAAAGCCTTGGTTATTACAAGCAGTGGTTTTTGTTCTTTATGTTTCCTCTAATGGCAAAGACGCAAAGTGCTAAGTTCGAAATTGACAAATTCAATGGCAAGAACAATTTCGAGATCTGGAAGGTTAAGATGCACAATCTGCTCATGCAACAAGGCGTGGTGAAGGCACTTTTGGGAAAATAAAAGCAGCCTGCGTCCATAACAGACGAAGACTGGTATGAGATGGATGCGAGAGCACTGAGTGCCATATGCATGTGTTTGGCCGACGATGTACTTTTCAACATTGTTACAGAGAAGACAACAGCTAGTTTATGGTCAAAGCTAGAAATCATGTACATGATGAAATCCTTGATGAACAGGATCTTCCTGAAAAGACAATTGTACAATTTGTGCATGAAGGAAGGTATGAATATAGCTGATCATTTGAATACATTTAATATTCTCTTAGTTCAGTGGACTAGCATGGGAGTGAAATTCGAATCTGAAGATAAGGAAATTACATTATTGTGTTATTTTTTCGTGTCATGGGATCACTTTGTTACCTCTATTAGTTTCAGTTCAATAGAAATTATTAAGTTTGATGATATTATTGGAGCTTTACTGTCTGAGGAAACAAGGACGAAATCCAATCTAGAAACCTCTACATCTGAGGCGATGGTGATCAGAGGAAGACCTAAAGAAAGAGGACACGGTCAAAGGTATTTATCTCGATCAAAGTTGAAGGGAAGAAAGAGAAATTTGTGATGGTTTTGTGGCAAATATGGACACCTGAAGAAGGACTGTTGGAAGCGACAACAAGCCTCTGAATAAGACCCCCCAAAAGAGACAAAGGAATCAAATGCAACCGAAACAAGTTCAACAACAGGTTCAGGTATGACTGATGAAGTTTTATCAATTAGTATTGGTTCACGTCATGATCAACAATGGTTATTAGATTCTGGTGCTTCAAACCACATGTGTCTTCATAGACAATGGTTTATTACTTATCAATCTATAGATGATGTAATAGTTTACATGGGAAATGATATCTCATGTAAAGTTGTGGGAATTGGTAGCATTCGAATTAAGATGTTTGATGGAACTGTTAAAATATTAACTAATGTAAGACATGTACCTGAGCTTAAGAAGAACCTAATCTCTTTGGGAGTCTTAGACACAGGAGGTTATAAAAGTATTGTTCAAGGTGGAGTTATGAAGGTCTACAAAGTAATTCTACTAGGTATGAAAGAAAAGAAGGTTGGTAACATGTTTTTGTTAGAAGGGAGGACTGAATCAGATCATGTGACAGTGGTATCTGAGAACGACAATGATTGTTTTCAACTGTGGAATCAATGGTCGGGCCATATGACCAAACAAGGATTAAAGGTATTAGCTGACCGCAAGTGACTTCCTAGTCTAAAGTCTTTAAAGTTAAATTTTTGCAAGCACTATATTTATGGAAAACAGAATAGGCAGAGATTTAAAATTGGAAGACACACCAGTGAAGGAATCCTTGATTATATCCATTATGATGTTTGGGGGGCATCCCCTACTGTTTCGTATGGAGGATCATCATATTTTGTTACTTTTATATATGATTTCTCTAGGAAGGTGTGGATCTATATGTTGAAGAGTAAGGCTAATGTATTTACAATTTTCAAGCAGTTTAGAGCTTTAGTGGAAAAGAGCACTGGTAGATCCATTAAATTTTTAAGAACTGATAATGGTGGTGAATTTATTTCAATGGAGTTTGATAATTATTGCAAGGAATTTGGGATCGATAGGCATAAAACCACTGCTTATACTCCTCATCAGAATGGAGTTGTTGAACACATGAACATGACTCTTCTAGAGAGAGCAAGGAGTATTCTTAGTAACACCAACTTGTAGTAGGAACTATGGGTAGAATATTTATCTACAACTTGTTATCTAGTTAATCGATCACCATCAACAGCAATAGAATGCAAAATTCTTGAAGAGGTATGGACATGTCATCCTTGTAATTATTCTAATATTAAAGTTTTTGGTTGTGATGTCTATTCTCTAATTCTGAAACATCAACGTTCTAAATTAGATCCAAAATAAAAAAGGATTATCTTTGTTGGATATGGTGATGGTATTAATGGGTACAGGTTGTGGGATCCTATTTCCCACAAGATCACCATTAACAAATATGTAATATTTGATGAATCATCTCTCATCAAATCAAATGTAGATGTTCAATGAAACAGGAAGAAACACCAAAGTATCAGCAAATTCAGTTTGAAACTAATGAAGGTGAACATGAACAAGTTTCAAAATATGTTCATGAAGATTCTCCTACAACAAAGTAAGACATGGTTGATGATGATAGCTAATATATTGTGGATGAGCCAAAAACTTCCCTAAGGAGGTCTACACAGGTAAGAAATCCTCCAAGAAGGTATGATGATTTTGTTTCATCAGTTTCTTTAAGTACTAATGATGATGAACCTTTTTTCTATCAGGAAGTTGTGAAGGGTTCTAATAGTGATAAATGTAAAGAATAAATGAATGATGAAATGAAGGCATTAGAGAGGAACTCCACATGGGACCTGGTAGAACTTCCAAAAGATAGAAAAATTGTAGGTTGCAAGTGGGTCTACAAGTTGAAGAAGGGTGTTGATGATAAGGTGGAAAGGTACAAGGAAAGGATGGTTGTGAAAGGATATTCTCAGAAAGAAGGTATTGACTTTCATGAGATTTTTTCACCAGTAGTAAAGACTGTTTCAATTTGAATTGTGTTAGCATTAGTTGTATTGCTTGATTTGGAGTTGGAGAAACTAGATGTTAAGACTTCTTTCTTACATGGAGATTTGGATGAGGAAATTTACATGGAACCACATGAAGGGTTTTTTTAGAATCACAATAAGAAATTTGTTTGCAGGATCAAGAAATCATTGTATGGTCTGAGGCAGTTGCCCAGACAATGGTACAAGAAATTTGACTCTTTCATGGTGAGACAAAATTATACAAGGAGTGAGTATGATCATTGTGTCTACTTTCAGAAATTGAATAATGGCATATTCATTATCTTATTATTGTATGTTGATGATATTGTTTTAGAAAGCAGAAGAATAATTGAGATCAATAGGTTAAAATCTCATATGGCTAGGACGTTCGATATGAAAGATATAGGAGAAACAAGGCAGATTTTGGGCATGGAGATATTCAAAGACAGGAGGAATGGTAAGATTTGTTTGTCACAATAGAAGTATTTTGAGAA
>ML789007.1:84343-104850 GCA_009831015.1 Picea engelmannii
CGTGAAAATTGTCCAAGTGACGAGTGATTTGAGAGAACAAAGCCATCGATACCATACAAATTGATTGGGTTCTAAATATAAAGAAGCAATTCATACCTTTTGTGTATATGGCACATTATGTAGATCGAAGAATTGCTCCATCTGAAGTATCCATGTGATTGAGTCCTTGGCATCAAACTTTCTCATATCGATCTTAGGGACATGGTTGGTCTTCAACCCAAAGTTGGAATTTCTCCATTCTTGATCCACCTTCCTTGTGTCCTCATCATGAATTTCATGGGATGCATTTTCACTTTCAAGTGTCTTCTCTATTACGAAATTTTTCAATACTTCCATGATCTCCTCTTTTAAACCATCCATCTTAGTATTTATTGCCTCCAACTTAGCTTCCATCTCTTGTAGTTCATCTTTTGTTACTATCTTATTTTGTAAATAATTTGTGTCCCTACGCATTTCTTCACCTTCATCAAGAGTCCAAGTAGGATTGTCTGGATGCTTATTTGGTGTAGAAGTTCCCTTTTTGGGTGGCATGTTGGCTAAGTATCACTTGTGAACCTTGATTTTGAGGTGGTTCTTCTAGACAATATTTCTTCTGTTGTATCTCCCAAGTTTCGGCTCTTCTGGGTATGAAACTTTCTTTTATGTAGTTATCTGATATTTCTTCTCTCCAATTCCATAAGTCTGGTCAAAATTGGATGTGCCAAGTGGAATTTATGGTAACTTCCCCACAACTTGCCTATTTTTGTCCTTTCTAGGATATCTCACTTGTATAGAATTCCCTGCACAAAATAATTGATATAAAATTCTGAAACTCATACCATAAATACTACAGACTTTCCCCTATCCAATGAAACAATTCTCACTCAATTTGGATACTCTAGGAAGAAGTTATGATTGTTTTACCTAGAACACCTTCTTGAGACTAGTCAATAGGACTAGTCAGATACCCTATCTTCCAGAGGGTGTATCTACAAATTTAAGATGACCCAAAAGATGAAATTTTTACCGTAGATACCTTACTAATTTCTGTGAATATCCTCCAGATTTTAGGGTCTGAAATGTTACATAAAACTTTTTATAGCAAAAATTCTGCAATGACTCAGTTCAGGATGATTCCAAAACCCTATCTTGAATAGGTTGTATCTCTAAAAGTATAAGGCCCCAGGAGATGAAATTTTAACCCAACGTACCTTGATCTGTCTACTAAATATCCTGCAATTCGTTTCTTCTGCAACATTGTAGAAAAAAAGCTATAGTGAAATTCCAAGGTGTCTCAAATGTAGTAGCAAAACCCCAAGACCTTGAGCTCTGATACCATATGTTAAGAACCAAATATCAATGTAGCATAGAAAAAACTTAAGATAAGTACTCAACGCCTTGAAAAAGATATAATTTCAGATAATAAGCCTCTTCGAGGGGGCAACCTCTTTTTACCCCACATAAATGTTCAAGTACAAGATGACTCCAAATGAAAATGTCTCGTTGGTATATATAGGAGACTAGGAGGTATAATTACAACTAATGGAATAAAGCCGACATAAATAAAATAACATTACTAATGTAATATACCCCAATTAAGGGGTAATGAGCCAATATTAGGGCTTAACACACTATGGTGAATTTTTCAAATGTGACACATACCTATGTATGTGGTACACCAAATGAGAAGGTTGCATGTTGCATCAATGGTGGAGACATACATTGATGCATCTATTGGCATAGAGGGTCTTCTATAGGAGGATAGAAACTGCAAAAAATCATATAATAAAATATCAAAATAAATACACATAATACTATATAAATATATAGTGATGAAGAAAATAAAGATGGTTAAGATAATAACCTCCTCCATGAAGCCCTAGTTTCCATTGGCCTCTATAGGCCCATAGAAAGTGTCCCCACAACTCAAGCATATTTGAGGCTCACATGAACGAATTCTCTATCCATGTTCCCTCTCCTCAATGCACTCTTCTCTAGGGGTTGAAGGTCTTACCCCTCTACAAATGCCACGAGCAGGCACCTCCTACTGAGATAGTGCAACAAAACTACCATGTTGCACTAGACTCTGATTCAAGGTTGATAAAGCAACATGTTCCTATTGCAATCCCTCTACAATGAGAGGATGTTGGGTAGGGGGGTTAGGCCTTATCCTGGGGGGACAAGGACCTAGAATGGGATCATCTCCTAGCATGCTCTCGGTCCTATACAGACCCTCCATCCACCCCCTGCAAATCACCAATGTCAAAGTAGTTCACATGGTGTACAAGGCCAAATTCATATAGAAGAAGGTGACAAAAAGGTTGACCATCATTTCCAAAATGGTCTACTCTACAAGCTCGACAAGGATTTTATTCCTAAAGGTCAATGATTGCATCTTATCATAAAGGCTCACAACTCCAATTTTATAGGACATTTTGGCGTTGGGAAGACAGTTTCCAACTTACAGAGGTATGTGTACATGCCTAGAATACAAGAATATGTAGCATGGTATATTAGAGGATGTATACTTTCTTGTACCATGAATCCCAGTAACAGGAAGCAAGGTCTATACCATCCCTTAGTAGTACCCACTATACCTTGGTAAAACATTTCCATGGATTTTTTGGGTGGTTTATCGACCACATAGAAGGTACATGACTATTCATTTGTGATAGTTGACAAGGTTTAGCAAAATGTTCATTCTCATGCCTTGTAAAAACACCATCAAGGGATAGGAAGAAGAAAACTTATTCTTTGAATAGGTCTGCATGCACTTTGGGATACCAAGGAGAATCATCTCAGATAGGGACACCATATTTATTAGTTCTTTTTGGACTACATTATGGGAGAATATGGACACTAAGTTGAATATATATACAACATTCCATCCATATATAGATGGGTATATAGAAGTAGTCAACAAGAATTTGGTGCATATTTTGAGGGTTTACAATCAGAAGCATCTGAAGACTTGGGATGAAAATTTGAGCTATAGAAAACACTCTTATAATAGAGTAGTCTACACTTCTATTGGTAAGTCACCTTTTTAAACTTGTTTTGGATACTTTCCACCTTCACCCTTGGATGTTGTATATGGAAAATAAGGAGAATGGAAGGATGACCTCATAGGAGATGCATTAAAAAAAAAATGTGTTGAGAAGATCAAGCAAATCCATTTGCAAGTACAGGAGACACTGAAGAAATCAAAGGAAAAGTACAAGGCTAGATATGACCAACACAAAATAGAGAGAACATTTAGAGTGGAAGAAAGAGCATGGTTATAGTTGAATAAGGAAATACTACAAGGCGTTGGTAAGAATATCGATGCTATAAAGTATGGTACTTTTGAGGCATTGTAAAAGTTTGTAGATAATTCCTATAGACTCGGTCTACCCCCATACATGTGCATTTACTCAGTAGTGCATGTGGATAGTCTCAAAATCTATGAGCCCTCCATGTTGGATCAGGAGGAGGAGAAGGTCCTACCTTCCATAGATGATTCAGCACCAGATGCTCAAGAAGAGTTGGTAGATGACATAGTTTTTTATAAGAGGTATAGAACTACAAGACAGGGTAAGCATGACCTTTGGCAAGTTTGGTTGAAAGTACAACTTTCAAGAAAACCAAAGTGGTACTCCATGGAGAAGGTGGAGGAAAAATTTCCTCACCTCATTCTGTAAATATTATGGGGGCCAAAATCCTCCATAAATGGGGAGGTATGATCTGTATTTGATCATTATATTATTATTCATCTATCTCAATACTTTCTAGGTGGAAACATTGGAGGAATCAACTTCCAGGGTCATTTTGGCAGTTGGTCCAAATTTGGAAATTTGGGTCCAAAAAACAATTTGAAATCTTTTGGATCCATTTTGAGGAATTTAACAACCCTTTTTTATGGTCCAAACCTGGCTATCAAGAAAGATTATATATTCTACAAATAGATACCTTTCTAACGATGCAAGAATCACCTCAATTGGAGTTCGTATGTGAACATTATGCCTCCTAGAAGTTGACCTACCATATTGATCGTCATGGTGGGAGTGGATACCACGTCGTCCCCCATTACTTAAATGTGTGGGGAAAATCACATACGAAATTTTATATAACATTATAGAAGTCCCAAATCTAATCACTAATTTAGGGTTGGGGAAGTCAATACCATATCCCTAGACAATTATTAGGCTATGTTAAATACTAGGTTGCTAAGAGGAGAAGGGGTTCCATTCTATGTTATTGTAATTTGTTCCATGGAAGAGTATAACAACTAGGATTGGGAAATTAGAGATCATAATATAGTGGGTTAATTTTCTATAAAAGCCTAATAGGCCACAAGTCTTAGGTAACTCCATAGAGACTTCCTTCTCCTTTGTACATGCACTATTTCCATACCAAAGAAACGAGAGCATAGTAGCCTCACCTTCTAGTTGGGTTTTCTCTCATAAGGGTTTCCCAAAGAAAATGTTTATGTTATTTTGTGGATTGTTTGTGATTATATTGCTCTCTATTTTTTGCATTTTATCTATTTCATGCACAAGTATAAAATCAATGACTAAATATTATAGAATCTAAAGGAATTTAACCTTCATAGTGTAGATTTCAGTTTTATTTATCATATTTGTTGTGATGAACCATTCAAGTGGAATATCCACTACATTTTACAGATCATGGATCAAGTCTAAAAATGTTCCAAGGACATCCCTTGGGAAAGTAGCAAGGGAATTGCACAAACCAAATGGAAAGACTCGTTTTGCATAAGTTCCCCAGGGAGAGGTAAAGGATGTATTTTCCTAGTCTTCAAGGGAAAACTAAATTTGGTTGTACCCACTGAATCCACCAAGAAAAGAAAAAAAAAATTCCTACCAAGGTATCTAGGACATGTTCAATGAATGGTAAAGGGAAATAATATTTCAAATTGGAATTTTTAATCTCTCTATAATCATTACACACATGTCATTTCCCATTATTCTTTGGCACAATCATCAAGGGTGAGACCCACTTTCTATCAGAAACAAGATAGATAAAGTTCACATTGAGAAAATTTTGTAGTTATTCCTTCACTATCTCCCTCAAAGATGGATTCATTATTGATTGAGGCTACCTAATAGGTTGGGCATCCTCCTTAATGTATGTATGATGTATGCATAAACTAGGATGGATCCATTTCATGTCAATGTTATCCCAAGAAAATGCACTACTATGTTCTCATAACATTTTTATAAGTTGATCCCACTAAGATGTTTCTAGTTGGGATTTTACATTCAATCGTTTCCCTAGGTGGATCTTAATTCATGTACTATGGATTTTAGGTAGGGCATCCAAATGAATCATTGAGTCATACTTTTGTGCCAACTCTTCTAGTGAGAATTTCTCATGAGGATGCTTTTCTATGATGTATTCGAGGGAGGGATAAATTGCATTGTGACTTGTATATGTCATGAAACTAAAAATTAGGTCATCTTCAACATCTCTCCCAAAAATTGAGTCTTGTTCGAAAGCTAATATAGGATGCATGATTTCATCATCACTATATTCTATCCAAGAGGGCACTTCTAATTCCAAGGAAGGTTTAATAGGATGGTAGAGGGTGATATTTTTGGTGGAATTTCCATTTGAAATCATCATGTTCCCTAATCTACAATCGATGTATACATCAGCAATAGATAACTAGGGTCTACCTAGTACTAGTGGGTATCCACCTAAGTTGGATTTTGGTTGTAGGATCATGAAATCTTCCAGGTATTCCTAGGAATAAATTGAAACTATCACATCATCCACTATGCCCTCTGGCTTCATAGTGTATTTATCATCTAGTTGGAGGATAGTAGGGGTTGGATGTAGGGTACATAACTGGAATTTTTCCATATTCTCTTTAGTCATCACATTAATAGAATCCCCTAAATCAATCAATGTGTTGGGAATTATAGTTTTATTGATGTGGATGTTAACAATTGGACTCCCTATATCTACATATTTGGTCATGAAGACATTCCCAAACATTAAATCATCTAACCTCCTAATTACATGGACAGTTGGGGTATCATTCTTTCTTTCAGGATTCCTTAAACACAGATCTAGAATAGTCTTAGCATAGATTTAAACATCTTTAATTTATTAGAACAAAGGAATTTTGACACATACATTCTTAAGTTCCCCCAAAAGATAAAATGCAGGTTGTGCAGGGGGTTTTTCTATGGAAAATATCTCTGAGTAAGGAGGAGTTGAAATAGTTCCATAGGATCATGTTTAATTGGAATTATCTGAGCAGGATGGTTGAATTGTTAGGGAATGAGCATTTTTTTCATTGGTCTCTTCCTCATCATCATATTCCAAGATGACGGGGGAGGTATGATTATTGGATATTTTTCTCGAGCATACATGAATTTCATGAAATTCCAGAGGAAATGAAATAAGTTGGAAAAGATGGTAGATTAGTGTTGTAGGTGGGATGAGTTACTTTATTGTTTAGTTTAGGCATGGGTTGGGCATGAATTTGTGGTGTCTTTTGAGGAGGTTGGTCGGATGGTAGTTGTAACTATTGTGAATGTTATACTATGGGATGTGTCTGAAGGGGATATTGTTGAGATTGATGAGGAAAGTTCCCAAAGTAATAGGTTCCCTTGCCAACCCTATTTCCAAGGTTGGATATGGGTTTGAGCAGTCCATTATTTCCATGGAATGGGGGAATACTAGTTTTGTGGTGGATATTGATATGGAGAAAAGTATTGGTATGGATTTTGTACCATACCTAGTGTTCATGGAGGCCATGGTCATATATGGACTATAAAATAGATCTTCTCAGTCTCCTCATTATTTCCTTCATATGTTTCCTTGAGCTCGGGTAAGAAAAAACAGTCCTTGGTTGCATGATTTTTCTCACAAATAACACACATCTCTACGTTGTTTAGGGGGGATTCCAAAAGATGGTGATACTTCCATCATTTGTAATAAAATATGGTTAATGATAAATCTTCCCCCTCCTTCTTCCTAGCATGCATGGTATCCAATTGAGAACTAAGTGAACTAAGAATATCAATTTTGAAATTATCTAACAGTTTTCCCATCTCAACCCTAGTGACCCCTCCCCATAAAACCTTATCATTTTTGAAATGGTATCTCTAGGACCTTTTCCATATTTTTCATTTCCATGTGATTAGTGCCTACATAGTTCAAAATTTTGGTCATATTTCATCTGATAGATGTCACAAGTCCCTAATAGGTTTAATACATCAATACACTCATCCCTAATCCCCCTAAGGATAATGGTACACAAAGTCTCTGGTTCCAACTTGTTTTTCTTTGATATTTGTAGGTTGTACTAAAACCTTTCAATGTAATATTCTATACTCTCCTCATCCTTTTGGGTCATCTTGAAAATTTCCTCTAAAAGATCCCTAGCTTTGCAATAATCCTAGTATTTTTTCAAGAATGTTTACCTAATCTCTTCCTAGGTATGAATAATGTTTCCCCCAAACCCCATGAATCAGTGGAGTGTTTCTTCCTTTAGGGTGACGAGAAGAAATTTAAGTTTCTGGCCATCAGAGGAGTAGTCATAACTCTGGCATAAAATATCAAATTCAAATAGAAATGTATCTAGATATTTTCTATCCAAGCTGCAAACATTAGGAAAGGCATAGTGTGGGATTTTATTCATTTAAACCATTACATATGAATCCTATATGGGGAATTCAAAGGTAACAATATCCCTTAGGTTACAACCCTCCCCTTCAATAGCCATGTTTAACAATTCTTCTCTCCAAAATACCACAAACTCCAAAGTGTCAGCGAAGAGATATATCTTTTGAATAGGATTTTCTTAATAATCCAAAGCATCTTTCCCATCAATAGATTATGTGGTTGGAGATAATATAACTTCATAATTTAGGGATTCAACTTGGGACTGACTAGATGTTGCATTAGATGTAACTTGTTCAATAGGGGAATTATGTTGAGAATATAAAATACCCTATGGGTTATCTCCTTCTACAAGATTTTTTGCCAGGGTGTTAGCAATGTGGGTGGCTCCTATTGCACCATGAAAGCATCCTCAATCACCTCTTCTTCTTCTCATGCATCTTAATATGATCTAATTCGTAACACTTGGATGGAGGCTAGTAAAGGGCCAGTAAAGCATCCCCTAGGATATTCTCTACCCATCTTTTTAATTTCCTATATCAATATAAAAAAGGTATCCTATGCTCCTTAGTGCCTCACCGACTATGGAACCAACAATGAAAGTGTTTCTATTTGTTCTCTATTTATCTAGAATGCTTGTGCATTTAATTTATCAATCAGGGTTTCCAATGTACTTGTGAGGCACTATATACATAACAAGGATGTTTCTATTTATTGATCTAATTTTGGAATATAATGAACTCTATGAAGTAAATCTTCTTTCAATTTGATAACAGAGAAATGGATCTATTCTAGTATTGCAAATTCAATAAAAATAACTTCAAATGATCATAAGAAAATATTTTAAAATAACATAATTAAAATTGTAGCAAGATAAATTTAACAAGTCTAATATTAATTTTATCTCATGGTTTCTCCATTAAGGAAACTATAAATACAAGTAGATTACACAGTATATGTGTTATTGTTTTCTCTAGCAATTGAGTCTCAAGAAAAGATATTGTTACTTATGCTTTCTCCAATTCAAATTAAATACAAAAATTCTATGAGCACACTAACACATTCAAGATCAAATATAATACTGAAATGAAATGACAACAAGAAAGAAAAGAAGGAAACTCTATACCTTTATACCTTTAAGTGGGCCCTTTCTCATCAATCTTAGGATGCCTTAAAAAGTTAAAATATAATGCTACAATACTTTCAAATCATGGGAAATATGAATATTTTGTATTAAGAAAATATCATTATTCACAATTCATATATCTTTGTTTTATCTTTTTTTCAAATGCATAGTTTCTTACATATATAATAGTTGAGTTATTCCATATTTATAGTAAATAACCAAAAAATAACAAACCACAAATAAGTAACAACTTATGTAAAATAATTACAAAAATTATCCCTTGTTTCCATCGTGCTAAAGGAGTAATAGGCTTCATATTGGTTATGGGTTACTTCTACCCACATTCTAGAGGTCTAGCATAGCTACAACAATTGTAGATACTGAGACAAGGAGTTGAAATTGCACCAAGGTAATTCATGATCTCGTAGATTCCATGATCGTAGAATTGAAGATGAATATGATTGTGTGGATTCCCAAAACATGTCTAGGAATCATGCGATAGGTGAGTTATATCATTATTTTATGTTATAGGGTTATTTTGGGCATTAAATCCTCTTCGAACTTTGCTCGGATCATTGTAAAATTGCTCCATTGGATACTTTCTCATGGGGTAAGTTGATTATTTGAAGATCCTACGATAAACCTTCAAACCATTCACTTCAACACTCAAAAATAACATATGCACTTGTTCATGAGGGTTTAGCATAAAATGAAAGAACCTAGTCTACAACAAGTTAGCAATAACAAAGAAAAGACCTTAACATCATAACTATAAATAAGAAAGGAATCTATAATTCAATCCAAAGAATATAAAATATCTAAGAGATAACCATTGATAAAATAGTCATATATTGTGATGAATATAATATTTAAGAATGGTTTTGTACAAGTGAGGGGAGGTTATGACAGCGGAAATTATACCATTCTCGAATCCCATCAATTTCCCTATTCAATACATGAAATAGAGAACTGAATTTTTATGCATACAATTCCATTTGATCTATGATGCCTATTCATGGTTGTGATGTGCTTTTCATCTTACTCCAATCAATCTTCCACGATCCATTACATTCTGTAATTTTCTTCACTGCATATTTATAATATGCATATCTTCAAACAACTTCAAACAACTTGGATTCTTCATCCCTCTTCATGTCACATATATACCCACATATTTTTCAATCATTGTAGGAAATCATCTTTATTCCCATGGAAAATTATATCATGAGTCACTAATATGAACTCTCGGGGAAGGCTCTTCAATGGCATTGTTGCTCTTCTACCATACTACCTCATCATCGATACTATGGAAAAATTTGAGGTTTTATTTCACTATGCCTTATATTGTCTTTTTATCATAGTCATTTCTATGACTTGGGATTTTGTGTAGAAGTGTTACAACATAAATGATCCATCCTTTCTAGGATGGAGAATTAAAGTTCTTATCATTCCTTGGGTATTGGAATTTTCATAGTGGTATTTACCTTGTGTATTTCACCGTTTACTTGATTGAGTATTGAAGCCTCTCTCTATATATACTCAATTTAATAGGAGATTTGGATATGTAGTATTTCTCAAGGAACTTGCTGATGGGCCAAAATGTCATGTCAATTAGTAAGGGAAAATGCTCGATGGAGAATTCTAATTATACTCACTCTCATTTGGTACAGAAATTTTTGACCAATATGTGGGTATGGTTTCCACTAAGAATTTTATTATAGATAAGGAAAATAAATTTTCCTTCAAAGTATTCATTCTAATCCTAAATATAACTAATTAAAAAAAAAAAACAAATCTTTATGTTCTAAATATTATTCTAACCTATCCTGGTCAGGAGCTTTTCTAAAGTATTAGAAACAATATCAAATAGTATTGCTTGTTATAGAAAAATTTCATGTTAATAGTAATATGTTAAGGAAATAATGAAACCAATGTAAAGTCATAAAGAATTATTAACTACACCTGCAACACTAACATTGTATTCAAAAGTAACCACAAATGTACAAGTTCCTTAAACAATGAAAAAAAAAAAATCATATGCAATATTATTAAGAAACTTAATAAAATCAATTGAAATGTAGAGAAATCCCATTACACAATTGAACACCATCATGATAGTCAAAACTTTCGTTATGTCCCTTATTCATGAGATAATAGTATCACCACTTTACAATGGGAAAAAGTCCTTTATTACAATGATTTCTCTTTTATAAGACAAGAGAAACCCTTTAATTTATGTAGTTACAACTTTCCATTTCATCTCCTTTTGTCATGTTTACACTTTAAAAACTAATTACAATTCGACTTGTTAATATACAATATCTAAATAAAAAATTGTGAAGATTATTTTGAAGTTACACCCTCAAAATAGGAGGTCCAAAAATCATATGCCTTGGAGATTTCCTACACTCTATTCAACTTCATCTTCTCAATCTTCAACTCTCCATAATAGATTCTCTCAATTACTTCTTGATTCAAATCTCTGTGAACTTTCTGGATATAGGCATCTGCAATGGAGGCTAGCTTGACTAGTTCTATTAAGTACTTGTTTAAAACTTATTTGTTTATATCCTTGAGTTGATCAATAGTTCACTTAATATCATTCATGTTCTTCTCCACTTCTGCAATCCTTAATTTACTAGGGACTACATGATTTAGCTCATCCATGAATTGTATCTCAAATTGTTCCAATATATCATTAGAAAAAATCCAAAGCCTAAAACAAGCTTTGGTGGTGAGATCCATAATCTCCTTAATATCCTCACACGAGGTCTTCCAAGAATCAAGAAATGCTCTAGTTTTCCCTTGTTATATTTTACTAAATATCAAAAGATCTGAAGGGGTTTTTTTGTGTAGATTTTTCCAATCCACAAACTTACCAAAGGCATATTGAGAATATTCATGTTTACTCTTCTATTCATCAACTTTATTAGACAACCTTATTAAATCCTCATGGCATTGTTGAATTTCATTCAATTGATTGAAGAAGCATTTATTAGATTCTCTCAAGTCTTCGTTCTCCTTGTTTGTCTCTTCTTTCATAGTTTCTAGAGCATGAATTTATTTACTTCTCTCTTTTTTGTTTTCTTACATATTTTTCACTTTGCTTCCTAGCTCCAAAATTTTGAGTTTTTGCTGCTCAAAGAGGCTGACTCTTTCTTGTTTCTCTTCTCTCAATTTATCCAATTCTCAAGAATGTAAGAATTGTAGATGGGGAAATGTCAACCCACCAATTAATGAAAGCATGGGCTAAGTACATCTACTTTGTGGGAAATGTGTGCATCAATATTGCATGAGAAGAAAAGGAAATTAGAGTGCCTTTTTGGGTCATTTTTTAATGTTCATTTTGGAAAGTGAGAGGAGGGTTGAGTGTTGGAAAAAGAGCACCAACCATGTTGTGCTTAAGTACAACAATTGTTGTTCTGAGTTATATAATGAAAATGAGGTTGTAGGCCTATTATTAAGGATGTATGCCTATGAGTGACTTTTCATGTTGAGGAAATGGATCAAGAGACTTGAGAAGGTTATGTGAACACTCTTGGAACAATAGAGAATTCCTATAGTCCCCATTTGTGACATTTACTAGCCAAACAAGTGCCCCGGAGCCTATGTCTAGTGAAGAGATATCGAGGGACTATGTCTAGTGAAGAGAGATCACATTCCTTGGGTTGTGTGGGTTGAGGGGAAAGAAAAAGTTGGTGAATTGGAATTTGTTGTGGAGTAGGACCTTGGTATTGGGTTGTTGAATTATGGAGAGTGGAAACTAAAAAAGACCAGACCTCCTTGTGGAATCATAGCCTCAGCTATTGGGTGGCTTGTTGCTGAGATTTGGAATAACGATCCTATGGCTGGGAGGATCATCCCTTGTACACAGCCAGTCGATTCAACAATTTTAAGATAATTTTTCATTATGTTTTGTTTTAAAATAATATTGTTTTTTTGTATATATGCTAATTTAAATGTTTCTACTATGTGTTTGTATGGATTCATTCTATTTTTGAAATATGTTTTTGTTTGCATTGATAAAATAACATGATACTTGTTGTTTTTTTTATTATGAAAGAAATTTTTTGTTTCAAGTGGGTTAGAAGGTAGGGGTTCTTTACAGTTCTCTCACATGGAAAAACCCTTGTCATACAATACACCCATGTCAGAAATATTTTTACATGATATGTTCCTCAACACATATCCCACTAGTATCACGAGTGTCTTTCTCTGGCATTAACACTTAACGCATTACTTGATATCTCCCTCTCATTTATTCTCACCCTAAATCTAATTTTGATATCCCTATGTGTTTGGCATATTGTCAGACAATTTATGTTTTACTTAGAAATGCATTCATGGGCCACATGTCTCTAGTTTTTCTATAGATAAAAAAAAATCCACCCAACCTATGATGTTCCAATTTTTAATATGTTACCTACTCCCAAAGGAATATCTCTTACCTTTTCAAAGGAAGAATATATATACAATGTTTTCCATTATACTCATCTACCTCTTTCATTTTGATTACAATGTTTGAAAACATAGGTATTCCAATAGAGGACGAACACCTTCAATAACCACTCACACAAATAGATTGAATATCAACACATGGATGTTTGATGTGATAAAACCTTTGTAGGGAAACATCCATGGCCCCAACAAATGTGGCCACTTGGAGAAATTTATTAATGCAAAATAACAATATTACAAAGAGATTTAAAAGATATTTTCTCACAATCAATCATCGGAAAATGACCCTCCATGCTCTTTAAATATAGATCATGGACCAATCAAGTGTTAATCCACGGATCATTGTAGCCATTGAGATTGAGGATAATATGAATCGTCGAATCACTCTATGTCATGATAGTCAAATTACCTAACTACAAATGCATACTAAAGAAACAAACTTT
Organism: Picea engelmannii; assembly: GCA_009831015.1. Classification (NCBI taxonomy): domain Eukaryota; kingdom Viridiplantae; phylum Streptophyta; class Pinopsida; order Pinales; family Pinaceae; genus Picea; species Picea engelmannii. The sequence goes on from ML789007.1 coordinate 97,985, forward strand.
TACCTAATGACACATTAGACCAAGTTGATCTTAACTAACTTCTATGTGTCTAAATATCCTAACGTCCCCCTTAAGAAAAACTTGGGATATGATTGAAGTATTTACAAAGGAGACACAATAGGAGAAGGAAGGATGTGTTAGAGCCTATCGCCCCTTAAATACAACTTCTTGAAATCCTAACATAGGTCAACTTCTATAAGAGAATTTGTGAAAATTCCAGCAACTTGATCATCTATAGGGAAAAATAGCACTTCAATAACTTGATCATGAATGATATTTATCATGAAGTTCATGTGTAGCTCAATTTGTTTGATGTGTTGATGTTGAAATAGATATTTGGTGAGTTTGATGGCACTCTGATTTTCGCACGAGAGGGTGGTCGGATGATGTTGTTGGAATCCAAACTCTAAAAGGATTTTTTGAAGCCACAAGGCTTCCTAACTTGCATTAATCGTTGCTTCGCACTCTACTCCTGTTGAAGAGAGATCAATATCCTATTGTTTCTAATAGACCCAAGTGACATTTTATGAACTAAGGTTGAAAACATAACCTGCAATAGAATTTTTATCATCAGGGTCGCCAACCCAATATGAATCAGTGAAACCAACCAATAAAGGATTCCCCCTTAGTTGTAATGTATCTCTAAATGAACTGTACCCTAGACATACTGAAGTATCCTTTTAGCTTCATTCAAATGGTTTTCACGGGGTGTTTTCATATACTGGGAAACAATACCAACAACAAAGGAAAGATCAAGACATGTATGATTCAAGTATAAGAGGCTACCAACTAACTGACGATACAAAGTGGCATCAACTTCAGGAGAAGTATAGGTGGCAGCAAGTTTGACTCCAGACTGGAAGGGAGAATGGGATGGTTTAGAATCTTCCATGTGAAATTAGTGAATAAGGTCACAAGCATACTTATACTGGGAAAGAAAAATTCATTCCTTGGTTTGCAATATTTGGAGGCCAATGAAATAGTGCAAATAGCCTAAGTCGATCGTTTCAAATTTTTTCTTAAGACTATTTTCACATGGTTTAAAATTTTAGGGTCACTACCATTGAGGATAAGATCATAAACATAAAGAACAAGAATGATGAGATGGATTCTTGCTTTATTTGTATATACATTAGGCTCAGAATGACATCTATAAAATCCAATATCAAGAAGAAAGCTATCCTTTTTTGCATACCAATATTGAGGGGCTTTTTTAATACCATAAAGAGCTTTATTAACATGGAAAACGATGATAGACTCATTATAGACATAGCTAGGATGTTTTTCCATGTAGATTTATTCTTACAAATAGCCATGCAAGAAGGAAAATTTAACATCCATCTAATGGACCTCCCATATATTTAAGGAAGTAAGGGAAAGAACAAGGCAGATGGAATTCATTTTGTCTACAAGGGAAAAGGTTTTATTATAGTCAATTCCTTCAACTTGGGAGAATCCTTTGGAAAATAAATGAACCTTGTGTATTTCAACACTTCCATATGATGCATACTTACTTTTATAGACCCATTTACATATGACAAGTTTTCTTCTTTTCAGGAGAGGTACAATATTCCAAGTATCCTTCACCATTAAAGAGCGATACTCTTCATTGATTGCTATATCCCAATTTGGATGACCTGTAGCTTCTACAAATGTATCTAGATCATGAGTCTCTAAAACTTGAGCCAAAATAGAAGAGGCTCATTGGAACTGCGAGTGTGTTCAACGTGGATCTGAAGGATCACCGAAAAGATCACCAACTGCTTCTCGTGTTGAATAGACCCATCTAGGAAGCGATGGTGGTGGTGCAGTTTCATGTTCAATGGACTCGTCTAAATAAAGGTGAGAAAGAGGTGATGTATTTTCATCCTCATTGTCAACATATAAATAAGAAGAAACTAGAATAGGAACAAAAGATGGAAAAGACATTGAATATGGCTCACGGGTTGAAGAAGGAACAAATGTCGAATTAGGCTCACATGCCAAGATATTTTCATCAAATTTAACATCGCTTCTAATACAAATTTCATTAGAATGAGGTTGAAGAAGTCTATAACCTTTGACATCTTTAGAATATCCAACAAAAATACAATTATCACTTTTAGGATGTAAATCTTTCTTTTTCTCATCAGGGATGTGAGCCCATGATACACTTCCAAATACACGGAAGTGGCTTACATCCGTTTCCCAAATTTTTCTTCTTCGGATCCATGCCTACCCAGATCCTTTTGAAATACAATATTAGGTTCTTCGGGATCTATCATCCACCCCAAAATATATTTTCAACAATTATATATCTGGTTCTTTGGCTTTGTTCCCCACCCAAACTACTCATCTTCAACAATAGTAGTTCATAACTATTTATCTATGGTGTACCCTCCCACCTAGATCTACAATTGGAAACTATTTTCACATATTTTATACTTTAGTTCCATAGTCATGGTTCAAATCTAGTTTTCTAGAGTGTGACCTCCCACCCAAGTCTATGTCAACACTCTCTTTCATTCATTCCCTTGTTAAGTTATGTAGTCAACGTAGAAGTCTTTATCCATGTAGGAAGCATTTCTCCATGCAAGAAGCCTTTCCTAGTGCAAGATGAATTTCCCCTACTTTATTTCTACAATCAAAGAAGAATCCTTTCTCCATGGAATAAAAGCACCATCCCCCCTACAACAACTTCATAGTTCTAAGACCTGGTGTCTCAACACATACAACATATAACATCTACATTTCACATATCATTATTGGAATTTTCACATTAACCATGCTCAATATCTAACACAAATGAAACCACACACATGAGCCTCCACATTCATCATGTACTAGGAACTCTCCATGTGTCTACATCATCTCATTGATAACATCTACCATTGGATCAATATAATCAACATTTTCTCTTTGCAACAATATCACAACTCTACACAAGAACATTTTCATCTCCCCCAATAATGCCTAATCAACTACCCAATATGGAGACATAATGATGAATAGGATGGAAAGATGATTCTTCATACTACATATTTAGACATGCACACATGGACTCTCTCACCACAATAAAGTCAACCATACACACCAACACTACTTCCCTTCATCAAAGATTCGGGAAACATGTCTCATCTAGTGACTTTATCACAGGTTGGGCTAGCACTTCACATATTGGAAGTATGCATCCTCACTACTCCATTTCTCTATATTCTTAAAGATTGTGCATTGATCTAATAAATGTTGATCACTTAGCTTCACCAAAAATCAATTTTATGGATAGTCCCCTGCATCTCCTCTCTCTTTGAAATTACACCTAGTCATTGTTCATTCCACCCACCTCCTATCCTTCCTAAAATCATTGCACTCTCATTCACTATGGATTCAGTTCATCTCCAACATGATGCACACATTACTGTAATCCTTAACATTCCCAACCCATCATTCTATGGTGTACAATATCCCACTAGCCCTCTCATTTGTCAGGTATAGGAGATACTCATACATCTTCTAGCCATCATCTCTTTCATAGTCAATTCTCATATTACTTGTATTCATTACTATCCAATCACCAGTCGAATAGATTTTCACAACAACAAACACATTGTACACAAAGAAGTTTCTTTAGCATCACCTTTATGCATGGAGTTCCTCACTTTTAAAGTTTTAAAATCTCTAGACTCACTTCCAAGCATACCATCAGAAGTTGGGACTTATCTTATAACCTTCTTAACCCAACCTAATGGCATTCCTAAAATGAGAGGAATGTAGGGATGCTTTTGACCTAAACCAGGAGGAACTAATGTATAACATCAACATGCACTCTCCAAGGAGTACACACCCAAAAAAAATGTTCATCTCTTAGGGAGTGCTCCCCTTATTTCCAACATTCTTTATTATGTATTTTATTGATGTGTGAGCGTAGAGTTAGGTAGTTGAGTTGTGTGCATCCTTTTGTGGACCCATTGTAAAATTATATATTTTCATTGACGAGATAAAAATAGGAAAACAACTAATTCTAAGTTTATTTCTTCCTTTTATTCTCTTTCTATGTTCTATCTCATATTTGTGAGTTTATTTGTTATATTTCTAGCTTTAAATGTGAGGTTCTTGAAGCCTCACATCACCTTGAATTACATGTCCATCCCAAACACTTAAATATTTAGGACAACTCAATAAAAAACAATTTAGATCATAATGTTATAAGGATGTTAAAAAATACATAAATTTCACTTAAATACTTATGAAAACTCAATAAAATCCAAGGATGTTAAAAAATGTGAAAATTCATCCTAAAAAGGACAAGGCCAAGGATGTATGCATAAATTCATCTTATATTAGAAAGGAAAAGACCAAAGATGATAAAAAAAAATAAAAAAAAATCCATCCCATATTAAAAAGTACAATATCAAGGATGACAAAAACAAATCATTGAGTAACATATTTTCAAAAAGGTATGTAGCATCAAGTTGTTCTCAACATCTTTAAGTACCAAAAAGGCCTTCATCTTTAAGTGCAATCATTTAATATTCATAAAGTCAATAAAATAAAAGGTTAATGATCCACAAGTCCCAAAAGGCCTCCAACTTAAAATTTTCCAGCGCAATCATTTAATATTTATAAGTCAATAAAATAATCATAAAGTCAATAAAATAAAAGGTTAATGATCCACATCAATGGAAATTAATCTCATAAACATCATGAATCTCTAAATAATTCAAGTATCATTTGGGCATTTGGATAATCACATCTAAATATGCAAATATGGTTTTGTCAAAACATGAAGTTAATCATGTAACAAATGGACTTTCATTTTGGTTACAAATTTGAAAAAAAAAATTAGGCATGAATAAAGTTTTATTATCATTCAAGGTTGCACATAGTGGAACAAGTTTTAGAGGAGTTTTGACAAATTCTAAATTGATCCAAATCATCAAAAAATTAATTCAAGTTTGTAAGTAATACAAATTATAACTTTTATGATTAAATTATTCCTGAAAACAATTCCAAATTAATTCACAAAAACCCTTTAAATAAAACAACTAAATTTTATAATAATAATAATAATCTATATTTAAAATCACTGCCAAGCTAGACCCCAAATTGATGTATAAGACCCCTTATTTATTAGACAAGGGACCCCTTCCACAGAGAGATTTGACTACTAAAATTTGTAGAGATATACATACACTAATCACTCTAAATTTGAACCTACATTCTACTCTATTGTACATACACACAAAAGAAAAACTATTTTAATTAGAAGATAACTTAATACTCTTTGAAACAATAACAATTACTTTCCATCATCATGATTATCCTTCAAATTTCTTCCTACGCAATCATCATCGCATTATTGTTAAGAAAACTTAACTTGTTAAGAGCTTCCCAATTATATTATGTATCGTCTTTTATCATATATTGATTCTATTGCAAAACAACTTGCCATAAACGAGTTACATTTATCAATCTCATATTCAATAACTCTCTATATGATTAACGATTTACAAGGTTGGGTAAGTTTATTTCATTTAACATTTTGACAATATTTAAAACAAAATAGACTAGTAAAATATTGATCATCATGTTGTTTTTTAAAGTAAATAAAATATAAAATAAAGGAATTAAAATTAAATACATTTTAAAATGTTATTATCATATTTGAAATTGAATATGGTGAAAATAAAAAGATTAAAATTATAATGGATTTTATGATAAACAAGATTTTTGGAATTGTTAATTGGGTTTATTTGGGGTGTTTAGGAGGAATGATTGTTAATTTTTTTAATCATGGTCAATTCTGGTAAGTGACATTTTGAGTTTTTTTTATGAATAAATTGCAATTTAAACCATATATGAGATTACTGCTGCAATATAACTAACTGTGAAAATCTTCACTCTAAAATATATGAGATTTTCTTTTTTGTCTCTACAATCCTAAGAAAACATATCACTTTTTTTTCTCTACAATTTCATGCAATTAGTCTAATGATGACAAGGTAATGAATTGTAACATGTTGAGCAATAAGTTTTCAAATTTAAAAATAAAGATAATTAATCTGTTCTAATGCATTTATAAAAGAATCATGACTTCACAAATTGATTTTAAAAATTCTTAATATAAAACACTAAGATCCACTAAATAAGAATAAAACATAATACACACCCTCACCCTCACCAGCACCCTCACCCTCACCCTCACCCTCACACCACTCTTGACTATGCATTCTAGAGTGAAAGTTTTCTGTATACACAAATACACCTTCACAAATGAACATTTAAAGACACCTTCACTCTTTGTACTACAACATATACCCACCCACCCCCTTGAAAGAATAAGTTGGTTAACATTTTGTTATCCTTATCCACCAGTAATAATAAGTTTGTAGTTAAACTATTTGTATGCTGATCTTAATATCCATCTATATTGAGAGTAAATGCTGAGTTGAACTTTTTTTTAATGAAAACATTACACATATTTGCACTAATTTTTAGGAATAATATTTTCATTTCTGAATACGAATGCAAACAGCAACGAGCATAAAATCATGGCTATCCTGTTATTAACTGTATTTTCTTTCATGGGTGCTCGTTACTTAGTGTTGTTCCTCGTCCTCTCCCTTCTCTACAGGGAACGGTTGCTCTTGCTCATTGTCGGACCGTTGCTCTTGCTCATTGTTGGTGTCCTTTTCGTTGTCCTCTCCCTTCTCTGCAGATGGTTCTTGCTCTTCCTTCTCTACTGGTAGCTCTTGCTCTTCCTCGTTGTTGGCGTCTTCCTCCTTTTCCTTGTCCTCCCCCTTGTCTACAGGCTGTTGTTGGTCTTTCTTATTCTTGGTGTCTTCATCCTTCTCCACTGGTGGCTCTTGCTTATTCTTGGTGCACTC
>ML789007.1:159601-211051 GCA_009831015.1 Picea engelmannii
TTTACTTGTTAGATCCAAAGTATATATTCTCTATATTGTATTATACCACATAAAACCAAATAATACAAATACGCTTCAAATTTTCTCTTATCATCTTACCTCCTCCAGCAGTTTGACCAGCGGGAAATTTTTAAGAATAATATTCGCAAGCGTAAGATTCCTGTGTTCAGGAAAAGAGCAGAGCAGTTACAATACATTAGACTTTAATTACAACTTCTATCACATGTGCATCTACGAAATCTATAATTCTTGATTTTTACTTGTACTCGTAGAGATCATCCTCGTAGAATGTTTCTAAACATTCAAACTGTTTAACATCTTCTTTTATAGCTTGTTTCCATGGAGCATTCTCCATTTTTATTCCCAGAAATGGATGAATGGAAAGAACATAAGAAGAAATTATGTGTTGGGTTGTGCGGACGCGAAAGGAAGATGAACGAGAGGAAAATGCTACTCGATATTTATCCTACGGAAGGAGAATGATGAAATATGGGGAGGTGAAACGATGGAAAGAAGATGGTGAAATATTGGGAAGCGAAACGAACTTTCGAAAGGGATGTAATTACAATTAATGGTTTCATTTAAGGTTTAGGGTTTATGAGAGGGAGCCAGCCTCGGTAACAAGTCGTAAGGCGTTAAGCTGTTTTTAGCACATATTTTCCGCAGCAAGAATCCATGCCCTTTAATGCACATCCTACGCTCTGATGGATCGTTTTCATGGGCAGTTGAATCCTTGTTCTTTACTTTACACTCGTTTCCTCTTCTATATCATAGTATTCATTTGTTTATGAAAAACAAAAAAATATGGGTGGAAAAAGAATATTATCTCATGTTGGTAGCAGTGGTGTCGTTGCTTTTCAGTAGAACACAATATTTTTAGTCCACTTGTTATCCAAAGTTTGGATTTAGCATGACCTTAGGAAGCTGAGATCGTTACTTAGAGTTTACTTCGTCTAGTTACTCTTCTAGTCCCTATGGAAAATTTGATTGGTGCCTCTTGCATCACAAAGTTTCTTCATTAAGTCTATGTTGCCAGAGTCCTCCATGTGTTTGATGCTCTTTTTCAAAGGATGTTTATAAGCCTGTGTCGTCCATTTCTCAGAACTCTTGACTTTGAATTTTGACCATACCCTCAGTGTAACTCAAAGTTACATGAAGTTGTAGTCCTACCATGCACCATGTTCCTACTTTCATTATGGTTAGGTAACCTTGAACCCAGCGATCGACATCTCCTCATTGGTCGCTGACTGGGGGGTTTCCCTTGTGTTCGACGACAAGAAATATATTCACAAATTTGTATTTGTGCAATGTCTTGGATGCCATTAGCCTTATTGGTGGTTTCCTCACCTTTTTCGACAGTTTTCATTATTGGTTGGTATTCAGAGGGTATTTTTCTTTCACTTCTTGCATCTGGTGCATATGAAAGATGCACAGGTTTATTGGTTCATGAACATGTTCTTCATCTGAGTTCCTCCAAATTATCAAGTTATTGCTTTGTACCTCGTGCGGACTCATGAGAGATGTCTTAATTCTCTGCTTTCAGCGAGTCTCCTTCCATCGACTTCAGCTCATCTATTCTGGAAACGAGGCCTAGAGTCCTATGAGTACCTAGAGGGTTGCAGTTGGGAATACATCAATGTATCCTGATCAATGGATTCTTCAAGTGTTTGACCTCAACACTTGTATTCACACTTGTGAGAATGTACTCAATGCCTTGATACCTACTTTTATTATCGATAGGTTGTGTTGCGTTTGTTAACAGTATACCTTAATGACCAGTAATCAAACGAAGTCTCATGATGTTTGACCTCAACTATTTTATTCACATGATGTAGACATGCACCTTTGGTGGATCATGTAGAAGACTTGAAGACATCAATTCATAGTCGTAGATTTCCTGAGTTGTTGCTATCATTCATTGGATCGGTACCTATATAACTTCAATGATCATTGGAGATCAGACTGTACTCCATTGTATACAAATATCTTCAGATTGATTTTAAGACTCACTCAGCCTTGTTCGTGACTATGACATCCTATGGCATGTATTACCTTTGCATTGCCTATTCATGGCCATGAATAGCTATTTGGTATATTTCCACATGGATTTGTAGTGCAATTCAAATTGGCAGTCATGTGTAAAAAGTTATTATGGATTGTAATATTCTTATGAGCAACTAGTTCGTCCAGTTGGGTCCCCATTACTCCACTTCTTGAAATTATAATGTATTTCGGCCATTGCAGATACTCCTCTAACCTCATACATTAGGGGGCATCAATTATAGAAAGATTTGTCTCACCCCATGCAACTTGCTCAGAAGGCCTTTTCCATTTCCCTATGCAGACTTAAAGTCCCTTTTTGCAATTCTCAGAGCCAAAAAACATATTTTTCCACATATACACACCCTAATAGTTATACACCATGAGTATACGTGGGTTGCACCATTACAACTCATGTACATCGAGTTTTGTGCCCAAAATTAAAAATGGTGTTGGGTTTTCATGTCACGTCATGAGATCCATGATCCTTGACCTTCCATATACTGTAAACGTTCTGACTCGGCCCTTCAGTTCCATTTGAAGGCTATAAATGGGCCATATCCAAGCTGTGGAAAAGGGAAAGAAGAATTCAACTTTGAGAGAAAAGTTACTCTCGAGAAATTATTTACTTCATATTGAGTTTGCATCCCTTTGTCCTTTTAAGTCTGAACACATTGTCCAACCCCCAAGTTCTTCCCTCTTTGATGGAGAACCTCATTGTCTCTCGTATATGAGCTTGCCTTTGGTGGAGGATTGAAGTGGTGGAGGCCCAGCTGGAAGGGACTTAGTTTCTCGGTTTTAAGACGTGCTGACATGGAAGTTTGTCATTCATGCACTTTTTTTTATCATGTTTTAATAGAAATACTCTTTTATCGTCCAATTAATGTCTTGCAAATATTTGAATTGTTATTCCATGGGTATATTTTCTATGAATATTCATGGATTATGTTATTATATGTGTTAACTTTATATATTATCATTATATTCTTGTGTATCTTGGTTGTTGAGGACAAATTGAAAGTATATAGCTTTGAGTCGAGTGCTCAATGTTGGTCTTCTTGGAACGTCTAGACAAGGTAGGCTCTTGATCTTGTCTTGTTAGCATATTTATTTATATAGCATACTTGATAGTAGAGTTGATTTCTGTAATCATTCTGTCTGTTATGGTTTACCCCATGCCATAGAGTGATTTTCCTCGTAACACTCTGAGAGGGAGCTACAGTGACAGTTGCAGGTGGAAACAGGTCAGATGGCCTATGGTTTGAGACATGGAGCAAACCATCCAGACAAGGAGTTGTGGACTCTTGCATCTCGTTGGTGTGGCAAGATGGTAATTCTGGTGGATTGGTGGAGAGCCTGGATCATAGTAGTATGTTGTGTGGTAAATTTTGAACCCTGTGAATGGACTTCTAGCGACTTGTCATGGTGAGTTACGATGGGTGAAACTTAGGTTCTTTGGCATGAACGAGATGGCCTCAGACATTTGGTAGTTTGATGAGATAGAGTATTCATCGAGCCAGAGAGTTGCACATTATCGAGGTATGGCAAACATGTGAGGTATTTGTGTCCAAGGAGAAGAGGATGAAGTTAGAACCTTCTAGAAAGAAGGGTACTTTTATGGGATACAACAAGACTTTGAAGGCCTACCGAATCTACATCCAAGGTCAATGTGAAATTGAGGTTAGTCGTAATGTTACCTTTCATGAATAGGTAGCCTTCATGAGGTCTAGAGAATCTCATATGGAGATTCATAGTGAAGAGCACGAGGCTCTAAAGGATGAGAGTACAAATCCCTCTAATCCAATTGTTCATCCTTCATACTACCAGGAGGAGTCACTAGAGCCAGCAGAGCTAGTGAATCTACCTAAAGATGTTGCAATGACCAGGAAGAGGCCAACATGGCTTTGTGACACTTTGCGGGATGCAAAGGGGCATGCAGCTCCGAGTGGTACTTTTAGGAAGAGAAAATGAGCTCAGAGGTTCTCAAGTTATATGTCATTGATGAGTGACATCATTGATTCTAAACCTTCAAGTTATGAGGAGGTAACAGGTCAATAGGTTTGGAAGGATGCCATGATCAAAGAGTATCAGTCCATCATGAAGAATGATGTGTGGGAAATAGTTTTGAGAAAAGAGGGGAAGTTAGTAGTGACTTCCAAGTGGATCTATAAGATCAAGCATGCAGTAGATTGCAGCATTGAGAAGTACAAAGTGAGGTTTGTGGCGAAAGGATTTTCTCATAAAGAGGGAGTGCACTATGAGGAGACTTTTTCTCTAGTCTCCAAGTACACTTCCATCAGAATTATTATTTCTCTTACTTCAGTTATGTGTTGGATATTACATCAGATGGATGTGAAGACTGTGTTCCTCAACAATGTGCTTGAGGAAGAAGTGTACATAGAGAAACCTCAAGGATTTTTTATACATGAGAAGGAGTCTCATGTTTGCATATTAAAAAAGGTTTTGTATGGACTCAAGAAAGAACCTAGGGCATGGTACTCCGGGATTGATGGATACTTGATGAGTTTGGGCTTCGCTAAGAGTGATTGAGATCCCAACCTTTACTACAAGGTTGGTGATGATGATTTGTTGATCTTGGTTTTGTATGTTGATTATGTGTTCCTTACGGGGGCAGAGAGTCTCATTGTCGGGTGCAAGAGGGAGTTGGCTTCAGAGTTTGAAATGAAGGATCTTGTCTTGATGCATTATTTCTTGGTATTGGAGGTGTGGAAGAAACCGGGTGAAATATTCCTTGGACAAGGGGAGTACATAGTTGAGATATTGAGCAGATTTGATATGATGGACTACAAGCCCATCATACACCTATGATGAAAAATATAAATAAGTTGAGTGATTTCACTTCAGATTCAGATTTGGTTGATAACACTATGTATAGGAAGTTGATTGGATCCTTGATGTGCCTGGTTAACACCAAACCATATATTTTCTTTGCAGTGAGACCCCTGAGCCAGTTTATGGTTGAGTTGAGGCACTTCCATTGGGTTGTAGAAAAGAATGTTTTTAGGTACATGTGTGGTACAATTCAATATGGTCTGAGATATGTCCTAGGTGATGAAGTGAGGATGCAGGGATATACTGATTCTAACTAAGTAGGGAGTGCAGTGTGTAGAAAGTGCACCTCGAGGTGTTGCTTTAGCTTAGGATCGGTGATGATATCCTAGTTTAGCAGAAAGTAGACTTCTATAGCACTCAGTACATTAGAAGAGGATTATATCACAGCCAGTGTCACAAGTCACGAAGCAGTATCACTTCAGAAGCTTCTTGCAGGACTATTTTATCAGGAGCTAGAGATGACCTTAATACATTGTGATAATCAAAGTTGTGTCAATCTTTCAGAAAATCCAATACTTCATGATGGGTTGAAGCACATTGAGATCAAATATCATTTCTTCTAGGACATGGTACAACAGGGTGTTGTACATCTCCAGTACATATCCACAGATGAGCAGATTGCAGACATTCTCACTGAGCCTTTGTCTAAGGAGAAGTTTTTGTACTTTAGATACAAGCTTGGCGTGATGCAAAATGTCTCCCTCGCTGATAGGGAGTGTTGATATTTATCCAATTAGTAGCATCAAGTAGAAATTCTCCCAGATTGGTCATGTTGATTTGACCAAGAGAGAATGATACATTCACTCATGGGGCCATGCTAATTTGGCTAGTGTTGAATGGCCCAAGTGTTAATGTTTCTCTAGTTAACAGCATCAGGCATACATTCTCCCAAATTGTTCATGTTGATTTGACCAAGAGAGAATGATGCATTCACTCATGGGGCCATATTGATTTGGCTAGTAATGAATGGACCAAGGGAATTCCTTCTCCTATTATTCATGTTGATTTGAAAAGGATTGAAAAAGACTCAAGATGCTCTCACATTACATGCGCCATGATGTAGTAATCTATTTTTTATAGGGCATGTTTGACTTGTTTACAAGTCCAGTCTGATGTTGATATGTAGGCTCAAGAGAACTCTTGTGATGAGGGGATTCTCAGTGGATCTACTCAACATTAGATCCCTATATTAATTATATGTGCATGTGAGGAGATGATACATCAACAAGTCTCATGAACAACTTTTCTAGTGAAGCAGAAATGCCAAGAAGACAAGACAAACCATTGAAGAAACTCTGGAAAGAAATAAAGAAGATATTGAAGACAAAAGTACAACTTAATCCCATAAGTAAATTAAAGGTGAATCAAACTATATAAATAAAGGTTGGATCATTTCATTTTGACACAACACACAACTCTTCTTATCAACTGTGCAAGTCCTAGTTGCAGTTACAGTTGCAATTTCCAGCTACAGTTGTAGTTACAATTGTCAGTTATAATTGCAGTTGCAGTTGCAATTTCCAGTTTCTAGTTGCAGTTGTAGTTTCCAATTATAGCTACAGTTGAAGTTTCCAGTTGCCAATTGTCAGTTGCACAAATTTTGAGGTGTGCTATCTTGTCTAGGGTTTGCTATCTTTGAGGGTTCTTCCTGACAGAAGGGAGAAATTCTTTATGTGTTGAGTTTCTTCATATTTATGGTGATGTACTTATTGGCTGGAATTATTCTTAAGACAATTTGTTGGGTTATCTCCCAAGGTTGGGTTTCCCAGGATAAAATCTTGTGTCTATTGAGGATGGCTATCTTTCTATGATTTTTTTGGTTGATATTTTCAGTGTGTAATTATTCTATGATAACAGTGGCATAAAATTATCTTTGAAATCAAAAGGAAATAAGTATCAGATTTTAAAATTCAAAATTCAACATATATTAGAGCTAGACATCAAAGAAATTTCATCTACTTGAATCAGCCCTTTCTTTCTTAGTGGAAGTCTTGTTAGATTAGCTATTTACCCTTTAATACCACGACACTCTCTATGTGAAGAGATAGTTCCTAGCTTCATCAAATTCTGACTTCATTTCATGTCACATACAATAAATAGACAACGTAATAGTTAAATATCAACACGTCAATCTTAAAATAACTTACATCAAGGAAATGTTGCTCGAATGTTACAATGAAAAATATAAAATATAGAACATGTTTTTAGCTAAAATGCAACCTTAAATTAGCATATGCATATATTAATCTTGTTCTGATAAAGAATTTTCAACCTACTCCAAAAATAGAGGAATAATCAATCGCAAGAATCACATCATTTGTGCTATTCCATTCATTATTTCTTGCACCACCAATGGAACACATATACCAAAATAAGTGTCCCCTAGGCCCTCATATATATTGGATTAGATAAAATCTTGTAGAATATCAATTTTCCAATTCTCATATTGGTCCTCATTTTCTTCATTCTGAACAAGATCTTCTCCATGTGGAGTATCATTATGAACTTCCATAGAATTATGTTCCATATCAATTTCATTTGAGAAATTTGTTATATTTTTTTCTCCCCTTCTATCACAATCTGATCGTCAAATATCTAGTGCTCTTTCATATGGAAAATTGATAATGTCATACTTTGTTACATACAATTTTAAACATATATCCATATTTTTATCAAGCTTTCTCCTCATCTTTGACTTCAAAAATGAAAGTGCACTAAACATTTCCTCATCCTCCACCGATCCCAAAATCATGGTTTAACACAAATCCGCTAATTTGAAATATTCTGATATGTTTTCCTGTAAGTATTGGCTAGATCTTGAAATAGTCCACAATCTTGTTATTGCACCATATTCTAGAAGATTCTCCAAAACATGAAATTGCTTCCACATTGTTTCAGCAAAGCATGTGTCTTGTTGAAACAATTTTGATGAATCTAAAATACCTTCAACCTGTTCTACATGTATCGGGACCTTCTTGCAGAAGTGGTGCACTAAAGTATTTAATTTTCCCATAAAGTCGTGTTTTAAAGTAGTTTGACTTTTTTATTGTTCAAATATTGAGGGCACACTAGATACATGGCCTCCAACAATTCATCTTGAGGAAATCATTCTCTTATATACGTTGCTAGTGACTTTGCAATTTCTATCAAGTTGTGTCTCATTGAAATGACAACATTGTCAAATAGGTCTCTTAACGCGGAGCACTCTTTGGTGATTCGTCATGTCTTACCAATATAATGAAAAGGAACCATATGCGCACACACTACCATACATAGTATCCATTTTTCATCAAACTTCAAAAAAAAACAATATTTTCTATATCAATGATCGTAGTCCAGTTTGTGAACCATGGACCTGCAAAAGACTCTGGAATCATATACAAATTATCCAATTAAAGGCGTGCAAATTTTCTTCCATCTGTGTACTCTTCAATATACATTGTGCAACTTTGAGACATTTTCACGAGGACATTCATTTCATCTAGCATGGGAAGAATTCCAACCAATGTTATAATGTCTCTATGTCAGTTAGTCAAAAGAGAATATCTTGAGCTCTATCTATGCTAAAGTGATGTTCATACATCACCCCTACCAAAGACTTGTACTCACTAAGTAATATTTGAGCTCGTGCATTCAATGAGATCCATCTTGTATCAACATCTTTTAATAGCTTATTTCCATTTGTAACATCGTCAGAAAATTTTTGAAACTTTGAAAATTGTTTGGGACTACGAAAAAAGTATGCATAAGACTCTCGTACAAGATCTTCAACTTTTGAAACTGATGGAAAATTGCTTTCTATTTTAAATGCAATATTCATCCTATCAGCCATACAATGAATACTCAACATATACGGTGAAGTTGATAGTTGTAGTCTAAAACAAAGGCCATTGCTTTTCTCTTGCATTATTGATGCTCCATCTACTCTAACACATACTAACGTTTTTTCAATCATTAAATAATTCATACCACCAATTTCCTTCAAACTATTAATAACAAGTTCATAAATATTTTCAATTGTAGAATTATCCCTCATTTTATGAATCCCAAGTAGATAGGAATGTATAATATGGTCATTGACCATATAAATACTCATGCATATCCATGAAGTATTATCAATTGTTGTAACCTCATCCAAAGACAATGACAAAAACCTAGCATTTGCAACCTTCTCTTTCATATCATCCTTTTCTACTTGAGCTAGATATTTTTCCCATTCCCACCCACTTGTTAAACACCAACGCGAAGATGGAAAGTTTGACACTTGAAGAAAAGATAGTTATTTCATGTGATCTGGATAATCTATCATGGGATGACCTTTAGATAAGATGTGAAATACAGTTCTTAATTGAATTGTCTTGGATAACAAATTTATTTCCATCATCTTTCTGAATAGAGATGTGATGGTTCCTCCACTTGTCTCAAGTTTTTCCTTACTTATTAAATATTTATTATATTCATCTACATATTTGACATGTCGACATTCCTCAAAATGTTTCCATCTAACAATAGATTTATCCTTGCCATATACAATTTTATTTTCATACACCTTTCCTGCATGTTTCTCTATTGCATCTATTTCCATCTGAAATGTCATTGGTGTGCCAAGTTTCCAACTACATATATTGCATCTAACTTGTGGTTTCTCTTTCTCATTTTTTGAAGGTATTGGTTCAATAAATGAAAATTTTGAGACTCGATGTGGTTGTAATTATCTCCCTATGTCCCATTGGCCTTTTCATCTTTTTCGTGCATTGATTGTGTTCTCTTCCAATGAAATATTTTCGACATGTTTACTGCCAATTTCTGATGAAAATTCATTTGTCTCACTTTGATCACCAGAGGAACCTATTCCATCATATATTATTTGGATATTAGATGCATTATCACAATAATGGACATCTCTTTCAGAGATAGATTTCTCAAAATAGATCGAAGCATGAAGAGAATATGGATCCTTGGATTGAGGTCTTTGAAAGTATGATGATAGATCATTGTGTCTTGATATTTTCTTCCCACGATCTATGTTTGAAATCTCAATAAATATTCCACAATTGAAATTTAAAATTGATGTAGAAACCAAAAATGAAACCTGCATGAGAGAAATATAAAATTAGTAAAATTCCTACCATGAGAAATACTATAAAAATTAGTATATATTTATAGTAACAAGGAAAACACAAACACAATTACACCATGATTTTCTTTAAAGAGATACTAAGATCATGGTATTATATATGTAAATGTTCTAACTATTACATATAACATCATAAATATGATTGGGGAACTAAACATCAAGTTGCACAATTGTTTGGAATCACAGATTTGGGCATACTTTATTATTGTTTAGGAGTGAAGTATATTCAATGCAAGACAACATATTTTATGTCTTGGGCCAAGAAAAGTGCAATGGGCATACTTCATTATTGTTTAGGAGTGAAGTATGGTAGATGGAAGACAATGTCAAATATCTCTTAAGAAAAGGATGCAATAGAAATATTCCATATGAACATAAGAGACATAGAAGACCCAAGGTAATGGAAATGGAGCAACAAATAGTGAAGAAGAAAGAAATAAGTAACATGGAAGAGTTTCTTCAATAAGAAAAACTAGAGACTTAAGTTCAAATCCTACTTGTGACATGTTGACCCTTCATGGGCTAATTGGGGTTGGCAAGGCTCCAACAATCTCACTCTTTCTTAAGTACTTGAGAGTGGAACCAGATGTTTCCAAACATTTAAAATCCCAAGGGGTTATCTAAACTAGTTGTCGCCATCGTTGTTGGGAATTTGGCTAGTTATGTGCCAGCGAGCATCCAATTAGAATCCACCTAGCTTATGCACACTATTATGTGTCAGTAATTTTTCTAGGGATCCCATTCACAAATGTGGAGAAGAATCACTTGGGCTTCCCTATGAGGTTTTTCTTAAAAAAATTGCATTGGGGCTGAATTTGAAATAATCATATTAATTGTATGTAAATTTAGGCCTAAATTTGTAAAAGCATGCCTTAAATTTGACTACATGAAGGTAAATAGGACTTTCAAATCCATCAAAATAACTCTAACAAGGTCCAAAGGGAATATTTATCATATGAAAATATTTTAAATAATACCTTTAATGTGATTAAATAGGTTCAAAATGGCCTAAATATACTTAATAGAACTTAATTAGACATAAACCATAAGTTTAGGGATTTAGGGTTAGATAACCCATTTATTATTAAATAAGGGTTATAAACAAAATGGTATATCGTATAAATGCTAAATACACATAAACATACCATTGAGGATTAATAACAATAAGCAATCGAGTTGAGAGAAAAGAGATAGTATACATTGATACATGCTACCAAAATTGAAGACACAATAAAGAATCTCACTAGAGTTGATACTATAATTATAGGAGTCATCTAAACTATTGTAGCTCTAGGTGCACAATAAACAATATTTTATTGAAGTTTCCCACAGCTGCAAGGTTCACCATTTGAACAGATTGGTTACTTAGGAAGTTGAATTTCTCACTAGAGTTGCTTTCCACTGCAAGGTTCATAACTGAGTAAGGGTTTCTCAAGAAGTGATAAAATATACATCTATCTAGGTAAGTTTATTTATCAAACAAAAAAAAACACAAAATCTATCCAAAATGGGAGTAGGGTTCAATAAAAGCAAACCCCATAGAGGCTTCAAGGCTCTATAACAATCCAGAAGTGGTAGAAATATTCCAACAATATAGATTATTTTAATAGATTGTATGGGTACGATGATAATATAGATATGGAATTGTCCTTGTCAATTTCCTAACATTATCCATTCCTACAAGTCAAAACTATACAAACAGTCCACACTCCTCAAACTATGTGCTTCTTCAGTTTGCTTCTATGTAACCATATGTTATTGTGCGCCATTTTGTCACTTTGCTCCACATTTTCCTTTTGACACTATCTTGTCCACTTCACACACACTTTCCTATTGTATTGTTCATACATTTTTAGATTCCCTTGCATCAATATGGCACTTAGCATACTTCATTAAGGGGCTCATTTTATTAATGAAAAAGATAAATGATTTTCCATAAATAACTCAAAATTGACCTTTCCAATTTCCATGTATAGATTTTTTACCTTTCTTCCCCATCGTCTTGACTAGCGTATGGGTTTGATTAGGGAGTTCCTTATTGAATCTCATTCTCTAAACCCATCATAATCATGATGAATTCCTTCTCCATTAATTTCTAAACGTCTACTTCTTGAGTAGCTTGAAGAGGGGACTAAATTGAGTCTTCCTTATTTTGTCCAAAAGTGACTTGGCTCGCTCCTCATCCTCTTTTCTTGATACATCCATCTTTTATATTTGAATCCATTTTTCTCCCTTGTGGTTATTGATTGTCCTTAGTGATTTATGTCTAAATATTCATATCTTATTTCTCCTTCTCAAATGATCCGCAAACCCCTTCATGACAACTACATTCATTTTTCTCTTACGTTAATCACTATATGAAGTATTTAGAGCATTTTTAAGAACTGGAGAGATGTGTTGATTTTTATTTCAGAGATCCTCTTTTCACTTCATCCTCTCGAAGTTCCACCCATACAAAGTCCTCATATATTGGAGAACTATAAATTCTCACCATATTTTTTATAAACTCATTAGAATAGAGGGAAACATAGATGGTGTACCTCTTTACTTGTGTTACTACAAATTCCTTGATACATCTTCCAAGATACCTTCGATCCATAAATCATGCAAGAGAAAATAGTCGAATCCACACCTAGAGTTTTGATAACTATCTCTTCGATGTTTCAAATCCTTCCAACCAACATCCTATATGCAAGTGTAAAAATTTAAGAAAATATGACCTTTCCCTTGGTCTTTTAAGCTTGCAAGGATAGCTATAAATAAGCATTTTTTCATAAAGCTTTAAATGGATGGCCCCTTTAACCAACCACTTTGATACTACCCAACCTATAAAGGTTTTTTTCATTAATCATAACTCCAAAATATTGCAAAATAGGGCAATATCTCACATATATTGAGATGGGGATTGAATCAAATAATATAATTACTAATCTAATACTTAATACTTTATCCATCTTCTCTAGACAACCACTAGACTTTGTCTTTCCCCTTACTTTTTCCCTTTTAAATTAATCTAATGAAATTAGATGAGAAAGAATTCATTGTTAAGGATAAGCCCATAATTGTTTTACCCTTCTACAATATCACTAAAGTATTGAGAGTTGGGGAAAGGGGGTAAAGCTCTTCACTCTACCCACTCAATTTCCTAGTATAGTTCAAAATTAATTTTCACCATCCTTGCTAGCAAATCCATTGCAATCCAAATGATAGGTATACAATATCACAATCTACAAGAGAATTCATTTGATACTACCATGCCTAGTGCCCATATTTGTATCCTTAATTTTAGTGAAGCACTTGGTTACTTAGTTTCAAAATTGGTTGAATTTAGAAAGTTACAATTATTTGACCATATAAGGGTTGTTCTTTTCACCTTTTCAATATATACCCCTTCCATACGTCATTAATTATTTGACCATATAAAGGTTGTTATTCTCACATTCTCAATGTATATTCCCAGCCCATATAGAATTATAAAAGCAATAAATGGAACTTGAAATGGAAAACACATCTAAATGATGATGTTTTTTTAACCAATAAAATAGACTACAAGATAGTGCAAATAATACAAGTTCCATGTTTCCTATTGTGGAATACGCTACCCATAGAGATTTGATCATGTAAAAATAAATCATTAAATTGGTAAAAATGAAAGAATTGAATAATGCTTAAATTTCAATTTTTGAACCTTTTCTTTCATCTTGAAAGTAAGAAGACAAAACTCAAGGTAGAGAGAAAAAGTGTGTACATTAACAAGCGTGCAGAGAGAGACCAGGAATCCTATGACTATTTAATATGAAAGGATTGGTTCCACATTATCATAATGATCATTAAATTGGTAAAAATGAAAGGATTGAATAATGTTTAAATTTCAATTCTTGAACCTTTTCTTTCATGTTGAAAGTAAGAAGACAAAACTCAAGGTAAAAAGAAAAAGTGTGTATATTAACAAGCATGCAGAGAGAGACCAGGAATCCTATGACTATTTAATATGAAAGGATTGGTTCCACATTATCATAATGAGAGAGGAACATGCAAGTATTGTATTTTGTAGAGAAGATAACAAGCCACCTAATCTTGAATTTTAGACATTGATATTATGTAAATTATTTTGCATGCAAACACTACAAACATTTCCATTTGCAAAACCAATTTTGGTAAGTAGAACAAGTACATACTATTTAAAATTTGAATATTTCACACTCACATATACAACTTGTTCAATGAAAGAGAGTATTTATAACATTGAATTATTTAACTTCTTTAACCTAAAAGTAACACCTAATAACTTTTTTCAATGTATATGGTTTATGTATATTGACTTACATGTACTACACACATATAATTATTAACACAAAAGCATAAATGGTCATATGGCAGTCAGAACCAACTCCTCAGTTCTTGTTTTGAATGATGGTCACTAGAATATAGTGACCATAATTTCCCCACACACATCATAGGTTATATTTCAATCATGAATTGAAAAAAAATTAATTCCTCCACACACATCATACATTGTATTTCAATTATGAATTTAGATAAGTCTTGAGCTAATTGTTGATTAATAACCCACAGTTTTAAATGAATTTAATATTATTATTGATTTATATGTCATACTTTTATTTGACCTTTACATCATACTTTTCTATATCCAATTATACTTGATAAAGATTTGGTTTCCATTTCCATGAAATGTAAACTTTAGTTTAGATGTTTGATCTAGTTGGCTATTGGTGGTCACCCACCTATTCCAACTGGCTCCTCTTGTCCATTTTTAGTTCAGCATGTTCTTATGTACTTCTTTTTAATTGTGGGTTCTACATTTTTGGGGCTATCTGAAGCACTACACATCTTCTAGGTGGATATTGGTGGCCTCTTATCTAATCTAACTGGCTAATTTTGTATGTTTTCATGTCAGCACATCTTGTTGTACGTCCATGGCCGTTTTGGAGGCCTAAACAGTGTTTTTTTGGATCACCACAGTCAAACTATAAACAAATTTGGAATTTGATGGTGTAATGTGTATTTATCTTAAAGACTTTTCCAACGGGCTATCACGCACCTAAAACTAAGGTTGTATGTAAAATTTGTGACCACGGGAAGTTGAGGTACCAACTTACCCATAGGGGCCCACATGACTTTTGACGTTTCACCTTCTAGGGTTAGGTTTTTGGATGTCTAGGGTTTTTCCATTCATGAGTAATATCAAAAATGTCTCTAGAGCCTCATTGTAATTCATTCTTCTCAGACGGATGCGCGCAGCAGCCACATCTCTTCTCAGAGATAGCTACCACCATTCGAGCAAATGTTTCAGTTCTGCAATTTTATAGTTTCAGCCTATTTCATTATTCAATAGAATATATTTTTCACTGGATATCTATGTTATTCTTCATATCTCTGTGTTTATTGTATTCATTGTGTTAATCAGTTCATTCCACTCCTAAATTCGGATCAATGTTGGAATAATTTATTTAAAATTGGGTTGCCTCCAAAGCATTTTCTACCTGTTCTCTTACATCCCTGTGAATTTCCAAATCCTCTCTTAATCCTATGGTAGCCACATGAACCTTTCCACTTAAATATTCTTAAAGTTTTGAAATCGGAATAAGAAAATCAGCAACATTCCTAAATATGTTCATCTAGTCCCATGACAAATGATGAGTGATCCAAAACTTTCATTTCGATAGACTCTTGATGCACATAAACCATAGAACATGTTGGACTGTTGTTTAGAATGGAAATAAGAATATATTTCTCAATGATAATATCCTACAAAGATATGTACAAATTTTCTTTAATGTTCATCCAAAGTTCTTTGGAATCCAACAATTCATCTATTATGATTCAACAACCACAATGGCTGCTATGTATGTCAATTGGCATACAAAGTAGGCCCATTGGGCCTAATGTGTATGCAAATTGGCATACACAACAACCATTTTGGTGGTTGTGTATTCCAATTGGCATACATAGCATCCATTGTGCTTGATGTGTATGCCAAGTGGCATACACAACATGTCCATTGGCCTACTGTGTATTCCACTTTCCATACATAGCAGTCATTGTGGTTGTTATGTATGCCAAGTCGTATACACAAAAGGGTTGGTTGTTGTGTATGCCAAGTCGTATACACATATGTTACACACCTAAATGTCACACCACTAAATGTTGCACTTAAGTGGCATAAGTGTTGCATGGACCTTACTAAGTGTCGCATGCACTTCATCAAGTGTTGTATGCACCTTACCAAGTGTTGCATGCACTTTATCAAGTGTCATATGCACATTACTAAATGTCATGTGTACTTTATTAAGTGTCGCAACTTTGATACCATGGAAGAACATTTGTCACAATCCCTAGTCATTATGGAGGAGAAAACTCATCATGAGAAGGTCAAAAGAATGCCTTTTACCTTGAGATTTTAACCATTTTTGAAGGTCAACGCTCCCATGCCCATGTATAGGGAGCGTTGGAATCTTTTCAATGCTCCCTTTCCCATGCATAGGGAGCATTGAACTCTTGTCAACACTCCCTTGTGCATGTATAGGGATCGTTGTCAATGCTATGTGCTCAGTATTGAAGGAGCTTTGAAGTGGTTAGAGGAAGTTGAAACTAATCCACCTTATTCTAAGGGTTAGTTTCGAGAATATGAAGTCAAGTATTTGATTCATATCTTGTGGCTCCATCTTAAGTAAACTAAATATCCATGAGATAATATAAATCTCAATTTTTGAAGAAAAATCCTCAAACAAATCCTAAAATACTTCATGATGGTTAAGCCTCCAAAATCCTATATAATGAGTGCATTCCAAGGTGAAAAGGGAGGATGATCCATGAGAGCATCATAATTATGATCTTGATACATTCAGGAGAGGATTAGATAGGATATCTTGAAGTAGTTGTTGCAACATCAACATTGGATTACAAGTGCTTCACTATGGCTTTCCATTAATATATAATTAGGCCTATTCCTTTCATGTTTTTTTTCATTGACTCATGCATGTATATTGTTGTGAGATTCATCATAGATAGATCTATTTTCACTTGAAAATCTAGTGTAGAGGAAGGTTTTTTCTCTTTGTTCTTTGCATGTTTCTTTCTTGTGCCTAGGAGATTGGTCAACAAGCTCAAAGGCTGGAGCAGCGAGGGAAACCAACGTAAGAAGGTAATCCCCCCATATCTTTCTTCTCATTTGATTGTCAAGGTAGGTCTAAATGGAAGTTAATGTCCATTTGTTTTATTTTGTCTTTGGATCAAAGAGGGGTCTTGGTCCAAAGGGGGGTTTCACCTGTCCACGGGGGGAACTTAACCACAAAAAAAAATCGGTAACTCCACTGGGGAATGAAATTTTCATAGTCTTTCCTTGGTTTCTTCTAGCCTGTTGAATCTTGTTTATCTCTTGATCTTTTTTTTATTTCAATGATTGAACTCTTCCTGATCTTTGTTGAATCCAGGAAAAAAAAAAATCTTTTTCAACCACTTACAGGCTTCAACACTCTCGCCTGCAGAGCATTGAAAACACACTTGACCCCTAAATACCCTTTCTAGAGATGGGGTATCAATACTTATCTTACTCTAATCATCTCAAATCAAATATTTGAGGTCTTCATCCTCTTCTACTTTCCCATAGATTTCTAACGACTGTTATCGAGCTCTAACCCCACCTCTGGTTTGCAATATATGGCCTCCCGAAGTTGTCTGAGCGTTATTAGTAAGGGCCACATGGTGGTTGGGGGTCAGCATTCGGAGTTCAACGTTCAGCGTTGAATGCCACTTTTTCTACACGCATTCTCTCCAAAGTCCTGAATTCCTGAACTGTCAAAGTCTTGGAATCTCTCCACATGGCTCCAGACACATGTCGATCGGGATTCAGCGTTCAGCGTTTCGTGTTTGGCATTGAACACCCCTTTTTTTCTTACTACACACATTCTCTCCCAAGTCCTGAACTTTAGAAGTCTAAAAATCCCTCCATGTGGCTCTGACCACATGGACCAAATAGGTAAGTGTCAGGGATGACACGCGGCAAGGCAGAGATGACATGTGGCCCCTACAGTGGGTGACATGTGTCACATTTTAATGGGCACATTGGGTTTGTGAAACGTCTGAATCCAAGTGACATGTGGCAAGTCAAACGTAGTTCCACGTCACCATGGGTGAATCAGTGTACCACATCACCCTAGACTGATCACCTTCCAAGCCCTTCGATCTCACAATCAAGGTGTGTCAACGTGGCCCCTGGATCTACAGACTCTGTTACTTCTTAACTTCGGTATTTAAGGAATCTGTGGTGTAAAATCCTCCTTTCTCTCAGAGTGGTCAATGTTGGGTTGACTTTGAAATAAATCCAATGGCTAGGGAAGATCCTGAAGGATCCCTAGATCTAGGGTTCTCATTACTTTGTAGTTCCAACCTTCGGGTTTTCGGCTTTATGGCCGCTCCACTCTCCCGAAGTAGGACTTTTTTGAAGACCCATGCAGAGGTACCTCTTATGGATGATTGGATGGTTAAGAGGGGTTCTTAACAAACTCCCCAAATCCACAACTCTCATTTGTAACTTTGGTGTTTGGGGAGTTTGATGTTATAATATGTCTACTCTCTCGAAGTAGGACTTCGTCGAAGTTACCTTGGTGTAGATCCAACAGTCAAGGGGACTCATGAATATCCTTGAATAGGAGGTTTGTGTTACTCTGCAGCTCCAGCCTTTGAGGGTTTTGACTTTATAAATGGTCAGGTCATGTTGGCACAGGGGCAGACCCGGGGTTCAACACTTCAAAAGAACACCAACAAAACCATAACTATCATCCCTTTCAACAACACCTACGAAGCAAATGAAGTCTCACCCAAGGTAGATGCAAGGTGGGTTGTAGGACTCAAGTGTCTACAACCTAGCTGGGACACAGATCTATGATTACGATACTTAAAAAAGAACTTAGCAGTTAGCATTCATTAGCATTTAACCCTTATTCACATCACAGGTAAAACCCTAAATACAGAGCAGTGCAGTATTCAACAAGATCTAACACATACAAGCACTTAACACATAGAAATAGATCAGATCTAGCATTCATTCATATCACTAAGCACTAAGCTACTATATCATATGCATCTAACATACAGAAATATGACAGTACTGAGCATAAATCACATCAATCACACAAAGCAACCATAACATGGGATATATGTGGTTCACCCCCAACGTGGGGCTATGTCCACCAACTCTTTGTCTTCTTTATTATATTCTTTCAATCTCTCACATGCACAGAGCCACAAAACCAACTCTGCATAGGACAGGAGATTTGCGCATACCTCGCCAGATCCTCCTTCCCCGAGCTTGGCACGGTACAAAGCCTCTTTACAATCACTTGCACTCAGCTCTGCAAGTTCTCAACACATAGTATGCACAAAGCCTTTACAATCACATACATCAACTACTTACATTGCTTGCACTTAGCATGATATCACCCTTAGAACTACCTACTTACATCACCTATATTTCTATTTATACATTACAAAAGGGGCCAAAGCATGGGTAAACCCATGGGCTGACATCCCATACCCATTACATAAACCCTAAACCCAAAAAGGCCCGCAAAAGGGGGCGAGATCCCGCGATATCCACTTCGCCTGGCGCTCTATCTTCGACCAGCATGTCGAAGTCCCAAAATTTGTCAAACATGACCAAGGTTCTCTAAAACTTGGTCAAGGGCCAACGGGAGAAAATACTCCAGAGCCCCGAACTCCCAAAGTTCTGAAACCAGCAAGGCTCAGCTCCTTTTGGGCCTAGCGTAGGGTTCCCAGACCCTGGTCACATGTGTCCTTTGAAACTCTTGCGGGCTTACACACAAATTCCTTTAGTTGTAAAATGGTTAAGGATATGATCATGAGCCCTCAGTCATACGGTGAAGAATTTGAAGGAGGCACCCTCCTTCCACAAGGTATGAAATTGAAATTCCCACAAGGGTAGAATCTAGAGGTCGACAAGACTTAAACATTTGAATAAATCCTACCCTGGCCCTCTTGTAGGATTATGTCCCACGACTCTTTAACTACTAAATTGAGGCAAGCAGGTGACCATTCAAAAGCATGAGTTCACAGGGAGATAATACATACATCTATCGTATTCATTCAATACATAACTCATTCATAAACAGATAAACATGTGTGCATTCAATCATCATTTCCATTTCAACACACGAAGTATGAACATACTTATCAGAAAAACAGAGTTCCTGAGGTGACTGCTGAAAGGGGTGCATGTTTCCACCCAACCATAGGCACAGCCACTCCTAAAGCATTTACCATTCACCACCCCCGAGCTAGACGACGATGTTGTGAGAGAGACTCATTCTTCTTGCTCAATGACAGTCAAGGATGAAGGTTACTCTCTTTGTTGGAACAGGAGAAGATCCAAGGTTCAACACTCAAGAGCGCAGCAACAAAACCCTAATTATCGGCCCTTTCGGCAACACCTGCGAAGCAAATGAAGTCTCATCCAAGGTAGAGGCAGGGGTGGTTTCAGGACTCCAGTGTTTGCAACCTTAGTTGGGACATAAATCTGTGATTACAATATTCTATAAAAGCACTTAGCAGTTACAGTTCATCAGTATTTAACTAGTATCTACTTTGTAGTAAAAACTCTAATGATAGAGCATCGCAGTATTCACCCAGATCTAGTATATTCAAGCACTAAGCACATTCACATAGGTTAGATATAGCATTCATCCATATTATTAACAACAAATCATTGCATATATATCTATCATTCATCTTACAACAAAGCACTAAGCAAGTAAACACATAGCACATCAATACATCGCACAAAGCATAGCAACACAGGATATACGTGGTTCACCCCCAGCCTGGGGCTACGTCCACCAATTCTTATTCTTCTTTATTATCTTTTGTCAGTCTCCTTACATGAATAGAGCCATAAAATCCTACTCCACATAGGACAAGAGATCTGCACACACCTCACCAGATCCTCCTTCCCCGAGTTAGGTTACAACAAAAAGATTCTACTCAATCTCTTACAGTCACTTGCACTTAGCCTTGCAAGTCTCACACAGCATGTACAACAATCACTTGCACTTAGCATCACATACACACCCTATACTTACATATCCTAGATTTCTATTTATACATTACAAAATGGGCCTAAACATGGGTAAACCCATGGGTCAATATCCCCATACCTGTTACATAAGCCCAAACCCCAAAAATCCCTAAAAAAGCGGTCGAGATATGGCGATCCCCACTTCAACTTGTGCTATGCCCTTGACATCCTATCGAAGTCCCAAAATAGGTCAAACATGACCAAGGATTGTCAAAACTTGGTCAAGGGATAACAGGCCCCCAACACTCACGTGTGACTCATCCCGAGTCACTCGGATCTAGGTAACTCTGCTTCAAAATCCTCGAGCTTGGCTCAAGCTTCTTCAACCTATTGTTGCGCCAAGACCTCCTGCTCAATGAACTCTTGGATAACTACTTCATTGGCATGTCTCTCTAAGCATTGTTCCACTGTAGCAACGACTTGTTCTAGCTCTGCTCCTCAGCCTACAATCTCCTCAAACAGTTGGCACGCTTCGTCCTATATTTGTTAAATCCTTTGAGTTCCTTCCATGACTTTGCTCTGTATGGTGTGGACCTATTGTTGAGCAGTGCATTTTTCCTGGGATCACTTCATCCTTTCAACTGCTGACAGGAGCTTCAACTACACCTGTACTGTTGTTTCTTGTTGCTTTTGCCTCTTGGAGTTGTGACTCCAGTGCCTTTAGTTGAGGGTCTTCAGTAAGTCGCTCATAGGTTTGTGCACTTCTACTGCTAAGTTGTTTACATTCCAAAGTGAATGCTCTAATCCTTTCAAATGTGATTTGGACAGTGGCTTCTCTTTGATCTCGCACGTCTTGCAGGGTACTTAGCATTGTTCATAGCTCTAGGTCTGTGATTCTCTATTGAATCAGATGGATAGCCTCTGCAAGTTGTGCTACTTGATGCTCTACTGGTTCTTCCGCCTTTTTCTCTAAGCCAGTCACAGAGCGAAGTTCTCTGTTGACTTCTTCTTTGACTCTGAGATTCTCTATGAGCAACTGATCTCTCTCTTGTTTGATCTGCACTCTCTCCTCTTCAAACTTGGTGTGGAGGTCATCCTTCTCCTGTTGCACAACTCGGTGTTTCTCTACCATTTCCTCTTGTGCTTGCTGTAGGGCCACTATGGAATTTTTTTTCTCTTCTTGCGCTCGATGAAGGTGAGCTTCGGTTGCATCCACTATTCTATGGAGTTGGGTGGGTTCATCTCCCAACTTTGGTTCTTCTGATGGTGGGGGCACAGTGGATACTGTGTGGCTAGATTGAAGGGTCTAGTGTACACCCCTTAGCTTTGTCTCAATTCTATCATGCATAGCCTCTTATTTTACGTGTGTTCTCTACAAAATATCCTGCAAGGCGTCTGATACGGTTGCGATGATGAAGTCGAAGTCATAAAGCGTGAGCACATTCTGCATCTTAGTTCTGTTGGCTTTGGATTTCTTCCAGGAATTAGGTTTCGTGGGGGAAACCTTTCTTTTCTTAGAGGGATCAGCCTCATAAATAGGGTCCCTAGGAGGTGTTACTTCACCTTGCTTCTGTTGATCATCTTTTCCATTGGTCTCCTCTTTATCTACGTCGACATCACCTCCTCGTTCTGGTGATTCTGAAGCGGTCTCTTCTGATGCATTGCTCAGGTTTTGTACCTCTTCGATCTTCTTCCTTCTGTTGGTTCCAGGTGTTCCGCATTCTTTGTGAGTGGCCTCTAAGATGCCAATTATTTCGGGATCAGACATTTATGCAGGGTCAAAATTGATAAGGAGCTTTGTATACTAGTCCTTGGTTATCTCCTCGAGGTCCTCCTCTGTGAGATTATAGTATGACTAAAGCTCTTCTTTATGCTCGTTTGCATGCGCAATGATATAAATAAAGTGTCGATATGTGTGGAACTTCATGAGGGGTATGAACCGGTGCAGGGTGTTCGGTGTCATACGAGGGACAACCCCAATAGCCCTCTTCAACTAGAGATAGTATGTGTGAAATACTGCATTTGACTGCCACTGTTTTCCCATATCGCTCGAGTACCAGAGCGTGGTGAACTTCACAGCAAGTGGCTCGAATGGATCAATTTTTGGGAAGGTCACACCTTCCGTCATCTCCTAGGCAGTAAATGCTATGAGGATCAACAACAAGCTAAAATGGAACTCATAGCCCTGATCCTGAGCTTTGTGGCAATCTAATTTGAGTTGGTTGACTAAGTACTTCACCCAATTCATTTGGAGTCCTTCTACACATTTACCAGTGAGGTCAACAACGAACCCTGTGACCTGCGTAGGTCTGTTCTTTCTCACTAGCTTTCATGTGATTAGCTGATAGGCCAGGCACACTGCACCATTCTAGATGGAATCTACCTTGTAGACTTGCATTCCCTTTTCTACATCGCCATATGTGTCTTTAATCCTCTGTGCCAATGTGTGATCTGCAACCTTCCTTGGGTAGAATTCTTGTGGGTCGGATCCCTGCATGCTCAATCAAGTGATATGATGGATCAACGTCAGATCGACTGTGATGTGCCTATCTAGCCATAGGTAGTTGTCATGGTAACATGACAGCAGGAGCTTAACACATGTATTAACCTCCTAGTGCCTTCCGAAATGTGGAATCTTCATCACATTCAGGATGGTGGACTGCGTGAGGTTCATAGTCCATGGTTGGGGGATTATTTTTGAGTTCTTCCCCTTTGTCCTGGTCAAATATTTGTGAGGGGAGAGCATACTATAATTCTTGTGGTCCCCTAGGTTGAATTCATTGAATTTCAATGTCACGATCTTATCCTGTTCTGTTCTAACTGCATGTATCCCCTTTGGGAGGTACACAGTAAGCATGGTATAATTGAAATCCCTCAAGGAATTGTCACGACTGACTGCGCCAGCCAAAGGCAGGATGTAATCGGGTAGGATAGTCGGGATTAAATTTGTGTTCACCAAGTCATCTCGATCCTTGGTTCTCTTCTCTGTTGTATCTCGGGATGGTCTAGATCCGCGAGCAGTCGATGAGGCCTGAATTCTTGTGGACATTACTTTATCAGCCATTAAATTGATTAGAACTTCTTCTACGCACTTTTCAGCTGCGCTGAGTTCGTCTGACATACATGCTCAATATTGGATAACTTGGATTGATGAATGGGTGCTCAAAGCAATAGAACATGTAACGATCTCAGTAAACACAGTGTGGTATTAATGAGTTGGCTTGGATACAATTCACAAAAGTGTTCTCGGTGCAACAGTCGGCGTAATAAGTAGACAGTGATGTAATGGGTCTTCTCCAATGGACAAGAGGCCTTCATCAATGTGATTATGTCTGTTTCGGTGCAGTCCCAATGATCTGGTGGCAAGATTTCTGGTCATAATTGTTGTTCTAACTGTTCGGGAGGGTCGGTCTAATGGTCATAAAGCCTCCAACGGTTATATTTCTTTGCCATGGAAAAGTGCCATGTTGCGTTGTTCTGATATCCCGACGAAGTTCCAATTTTACAAATCTTCCTTCTACAAAGCCCCCTCTGGAACATTATGTAACTTTTCTCTCTTCTTACTAAGCTTTCTAGCCTTCTTCCCTATGATCTTTGTCTCGGTATTTCTATTTCCATTTTGATTCTTATCTTCTTTTGGTATAGTAACTTTATGTTGTCAAGATTCTTTCATAGGGTTCAAGGGCAATACTTCTTCTCTATCTGGGGTAGGTGCTCCACTCTAATATGTGTCTTCTTGTGTTCTTTCAACTTTGACATCCAAGTTTCTGGTTCTAAATAGCTTTGATACATTCTCCTATTCTTCAATAAAGTGTGTTATCCTCTTAGTCATGAAATCGTTTAGTACTTGCTTCTTCTTTTCTAGGGATTCCTCTTCTTTTCTTCTGGTCTGATCCTTCTCAATCCAGGGTTTTCCTAGTAACATAGCAAATGGGTTGTCGCTCTCAATAAATTTAACAACCTCAAAATCTTCCTCTATCGAGGTTCCATGAGAACTCATAGATATCTGGGTGAGTCTTCCACATATGGTTATCAACTTTCCTCTAAATAATCCTATTCCTCCCAATGAAGGAATCATAGCAGGCTTTCCTAAAATTTCTCAAGTTATTTTGCCATGATATTCACCTGTGTTTCTTCATCCAGAACACAGTCAATGTCAAAGTCTCATATTCTTGTTTCTATTCATTCTTTTTCTTTGAAGATCTCTGATAAGTTGATATTTTGTGATCATTTAGGGTTTCTTTTATTTGTAGCAATACAGTCTCTGATTCTTTCTGGGGTTCTGCCACGGTCTTAGTTTCTTGATCTTCCTCAGGGTTTTATTGCCTCATATTCATTCTTTCAACCTTAGCAATCATTATAGGACAATCCAAAACTTCATGGTCCATAGCTTTACAACAAAGAAAACTAGGTCTTCTACCAGGGCATTCATTAGCATGATGTCCTAGTCTTTTGCAATTATAACAAAGTGTTAATCATGTCTTTATCTTGAACGATCCCCAATCCTTCCTCTACTACACACTAGGGTCATAGTAGCTAACCTGCAAAAAATTATTTCTAGGATCCTACATCCATTTGTTAGTCCAAACATTCTCTCTATGCATAGGAATAACATATATTTCACTATTCTTATCAGATCTACTCATATCAAACCTTCTTTCTTCTAGTTGCACCCTAGTTTTTAAGCTAGG
This sequence comes from Picea engelmannii, assembly GCA_009831015.1. NCBI lineage: Eukaryota > Viridiplantae > Streptophyta > Pinopsida > Pinales > Pinaceae > Picea > Picea engelmannii. Next base: position 185,376 of record ML789007.1, read on the forward strand.
ACAAAATTTATCAAACATACCTAGATCCATACCTTTGAAACAAAAATTTCCACTTATCTTACCTTTTCAATCAAAAAATTTCACTGTTCTCACCTTTATTAGAGCACAAAGTTTAAAGATATTACTTATTTTCTTCAGATCTGAATTCTCTTCTTAGAACAGAGCTTTACAGGTCAAGTAGAATATTGCGCACTAGGGAAATAGATCTACACACGAAGCTTTATCTTTTCTCCAGTTCCCATCAATCACAATTTCAGGACCCGACAACGGAACCATTTGTTGGCACAGGGGTAGACCTAGGGTTCAACACTCAAAAGCACACCAAAAGAAACCTCACTACTAGCGCTTTCGGCAACACCTGCGAAGCAGATGAAGTCTCACCCAAGGTAGAGGCAGGGGTGGTTGCAGGACTCCAGTGTCTGCAACCTTAGCTAAGACACAGATATGTGATTACAATATTCTATCAAAGCACTTAGCAGTTACAGTTCATCAGTATTTAACCAATATCTACTTCGCAGTAAAAACCCTAATGACATAGCATCACAGTATTCACCCAGATCTAGTATATTCAAGCACTAAGCATAGTCACATAGGTTAGATCTAGCATTAATCCATATTATTAAGCACAAAGCATTGCAGATCTATCTATCATTCATCTTACATCAAAGCACTAAGAAAATAAACACATAGCACATCAATACATTGCACAAAGCACAGAAACACATGATATACATGGTTCACCCCTAGCCTGGTGCTATGTCCACCAACTCTTCTTTTTCTTTATTATATTTTGTCAGTCTCCTTAAATGCACAGAGCCATAAAATCCTACTCTGCATATGACAGGAGATCTACATGCACCTCACCAAATCCTCCTTCCCCGAGTTAGCTTATAGCATAAATATTCTACTCAATCTCTTACAACCACTTGCACTTAGCATCACATACACACCTTGTACTTACATCTCCTAGATTTATATTTATACATTACAAAATGGGCCTAAACATGGGTAAACCCATGGGTCAATATCTCCATACTCGTTACATAAGCCCAAAACCCAAAAATCCCTAAACAAGGGGCCTAGATCCCACGATCTCTGCTTTGACTTGTGATCTGCCTTTGACAGCCTGTCGAAGTCCCAAAATATGTCAAACATGACCAAGGATCCTCAAAACTTGGTCAAGGGCCAACACTCTTCCTCCCATGGGATCTTGGAAACCAGTTTTCTTTGTACCAAGCAAGCAGGTCTGCAAGATTACTTCCACAATCACTTATCACCCTCATTTATTAGCTTGAAATGAAAACCTTTCCAACCACTTATTGCGTCTAGAGAAACTTATTTATCAGTTCTACCTCAAAGTCGAGAGCTTGAAAGTGCTCCTTTATGACTCTTCCCTCTTCGTAGATCTATCTCTACCCACAAATTACCTCTTTTCTTTCCTTCCTCAGCAAGGTTGCATGGGTCTGAATCCCTAATTCATGGTCAAGTATGGAATTCTTGCATATGGGTACTCTGCCCCATCTCCTCATTAACTCTTGAGGAGGACTCTTCCAGCTACCACTCTCACTGTTAATTCATTTCTAAGTCGGAGAACTGTTCTAGGTCTAAGCCATTAATTCCAGTAAGGTATTGGTTTGGTGGGGTCATCTCAACCACTTTTGGTTCCCCTCACCATCTATTTCATAGCATCCATGGTCTATCTTGGCAAACCCACCCTTTTCAGCAGTTATGCAACACTTGTCCATTTTCTAATAATAAAATAAAATGCATGCATTGACCTTTTATACAAAGGTTCATCAAATCAAACATTCAAACATATCTAGTCTACCATAGTCTCTTTCTCAGTTATAGTTATATTTACAAACTGGGGGAAATAGGGGTATTATAATCCCCTCCCCCTTAAAGGAACATTGTCCTCAATGTTCTATCTGTCGATGTGTTATGCATGTACAAAAGTAAACAAAAATGGATATGCATGTTTCTAGCATACTCCATTTCCCAGGTAGCCTCATCTAGGCCAAAGTGTTTCCACTCCAGCTTGACCTGTGCATTGGTTTTGTTCCTGAGTGGGGTGTCCTTCCTGTTTATTATGCATTGAGGTTCTGGCAAGAATTCTCCCTCTAGTTCCACCTAACAGACCAGTCAATATTATGATTAGAATCATGTACATATTTCTTTAATAATGAAACATGGAAAACATTATGGGCCTTCACTGTGGGAGGAAGTGCTAGCCTGTAGGCTACAGATCCCACTCTATCCAAAATTTCAAAGGGTCCACAATACCAATGTTCCAGCTTCGCATAATATCCCATCCACAAGGATCTTTTCCTAGGTCTAACTCAGAGATACACATGATCCCATGTTTTGAACTCTCTAGGAGTCATATTTCTGTCTACATAGATTTTTTGTTTATCCTAAGCTATTTTCATATTTTTCTTTATCTGAATTACTTCTTGTTCCATTTCTTTCAGCATGTCTAGCCCGATTATAATTCTATCTACTGGGTTATCCGAGTTGATTGGAATCGTGCATTGTCTACCATATAGGGATTCAAAAGGACTCATCTTCAATGACTCTTGATAGCCATTGTTGTAGGCAAACTCTATCAGTGGCAGGTATTCTTCCCACTTCTTAGGTTGATGCATTACATGCATCCTTAACATATCCTCTAATACTTGTTTTACCCTCTCTGGCTATCCATCATTTTGAGGGTGATAGGTTGTGTTAAAAAACAATTTAGTCTCAAAACCAGCCATTAAAGATTTCCAAAATCTTGAAGTAAATTATGTATCTTCAGCAAATATGATCTCCTAAGGCATGCCATGCAAACAAAATTTTTATTTCATGAAGATACTAGAAATATCTATTTCCTTGCAAGTTGACTTGACGGGAACGAAGTGAACATCCTTGCTCAATTTTTCCACCACTACCATGATGGCACCATTCTGCTTGGTCGATTTTGGTAATCCGGTGATAAAATCCATGGAGATGGTTTCCCATTTCCATTTTGGAATTGGTAGGGGTTGCAACAACCTTGTTGGATGTTGGTTTTTTTCCTTAACCTACTAACATTCTATACATTTATCCAAGTAATCAACAATGTCCTTCTTCATACCTAGCCAATAAAACAGTTTCCTAGTGATCGTAATCATTTTATGATAACCAGGATGACCAGTATATGGTCTTTTGTGTAGTTCATCCATCATGAACCTCTTCAATTCGTCACAATTTGGGATATACCACCTACCTTTGTAAGTTAGCAGGCCATCATTCAACATTTAATAACCTTTGTACTTCATCCATGTGGGCTCTTGTTCTAGGTACGATTTTACAATATCGAAGAATGCATCGGTTTCTTGTGCCCTCTTGAATCTCGCCCTGACATTCGTTTCACAGGTGCTTAACACTACTAGGTGAATCATTTTCACACTTCTACTAGGGGCATCGTCCACCCTATTTTATTTTCATTTGATATGTTTGATTTCAAAATCAACTCACTAAGGAGAGCCATCCATCTAACTTGTCTAGTATTAAGTTTTGGTTGATCGAACATGTACCTCAACCCACAATGATCTGTCATCAACACAAATCCTCTACCCAGGAGGTAATGCCTCCACATTTTTAAATAATTCACGATGGTGGTCGTTTCTAGATCATGGGTCACATAATTGATTTCATGCTCATTCAATTTTCTGGATTCATAGCAAATTACATGTACTTTTTGCATAAGGACTCCTCTGATTCTTTCCTTGTAGGAATCTATAAACATGAGGAATTCCTTGTTTGGATGTGCAATATTTAGCACAGGTGCATTGGTTAGAAGGTATTCCAGCTCTTGGAATCTCTCTTCACATTATAATGTCCAAATGAATTTAACTCCCTTTTTTCTGAAGGGAAGTGATTGGGCAATCAATCTTGGAAAATCCTTTTATGAACCTCCTATAGTACCCTACTAGGCCCATAAAGGATCTGATATCATACACATCCTTTGGGGTAGGTCAATCCATGATGGCTTTGATATTGTCAGGATCAATTGCCACCCCTTTTTTAGAAATAACATGGCCTAAGTAATGGACTTGTTTCTGGAAAAAGTCACACTTACTAAACTTAACATAGAGTTGATGTTCTCTTAGTACTTGAAGTACTAACTTAAGATGTTCTCCATGCTCTTCCCTATTCTTGGGATAGATTATAATATCGTCAATGAAAACCAATACAAATATTTCTAAGAATTTACTGAGTGCATTATTCATTAAGCACATAAAAGTGGTTGGTGCATTGGTTAGCCCAAATGGCACCACCACAATTTCAGAGTGACCATATCTTGTTCTAAAGGTTGTTTTTTGGATGTATTCATCCTTAATTTGGACCTGATGGTATCCATACCTCAAGTCAATCTTGGAGAAAATGGTAGCACCCCTTAATAGGTCAAACAAGTTGTTGATTCTTGGCAAGGGATATGTATTCTTTATGGTCGTTTTATTGACTTTCCTATAGTATATGCACAACGTAACTATGCCATCCTTCTTTTTCACAAATAAGGTTGGTTCTCCCCATGGAGACACACTAGGTCAGATGTCGCCTTTGTTCATCATTTCCTTTAGCTGTAGTTTGATCTCAACTAGCTCTGGTGTACTCGTTCTATAGGATGTTCTAGACATTGGCACTGCTCCTAGTGCAGGTTCTATTGAAAAATCAATGTCTCTTCTTGGAGGTAGACCTGCTACCTCTTCTGGGAACGCATATATATATATATATATATATATATATATATATATATATATATATATATATATATATATATACTCTCTCAATATGGGATAGTTCTCTAGGCTTGGTTTTTCTTCCTCAACAGAGTCCAACACATGTATTTCATACAAAGGACATCATTTTATGAAATACTTATTCACTTGAAATGTTGATATTTGTCTCACCGAGACAGGATTTTGAATCCCTTGTAGGGTTACCTTTCTGCCTTCTTCATTTTCACACTCCAAAGTTTTATTGTAACAGTCCAACTTGGTTTTATGGGCATCCAACCAGTCCATGCCAATCAATAGGTCATAAGATCCTAAAGGAAGTATGTTTAGGTTCGCTTGTGTGGGTAATCCACTCATAACGAATTGGTATGCCGGTATGACCTTTGTTATTTTTATTTTGGTTCGAGTGGCTAGTTGTACTAGCCATGATTTAACATGTTTAAATTGTTGCAATTTAAATTTCTCAACAATTTGAGGGGAAATATAACTCAAATTAGAACCAGGGTCAATTAAAATGGAAACTAGATGGTTGGAAATCATACCTTCCATCTCCACCACTGAAGATTGGTGGTCGACTTGTTTATTATCCAAGGCTTCATAAATTTGTGGAATGATCCTAGCCACATCATTGACTGTGGTAGCCTCTTATATGTTGTAGAGCCTCCTATTGTTATGTTTCCTATAAAGGCAGTCTCTTAGCAAATTTTCTTCTCCACAACCCCAACATTTCAAGGGTCCTCTCTTTGTGTTATTAGTCTTACCTGGGGCTGATCCAAAGGGTTTATTTTCACTCTGAGAGGGGAAATTTCACTCGTATACACTTTTAGTAGGAAGGCTCATCTTAGAACCCTTCCATAGTTCTTAAATATTGAGGGTTTAAACCCCTTTTTCTTGAATCCCGAACTAATTTTATTCTTCCATTCCTCGCGAGGTTCGTGAACTACTCATAGCAATACCTTGCCTTCTGGATAGTGTCTTATAAGGTATTTTCCTCATCAAATTAAATCATGTCCTAGAAGGACTAAGGTAGACCACTAATAAATCGTTTCATTTTTACATTTTCATATTTTATTTAGGGTACATACATTATCATCTCAAGGAATTTATTGATATATTCATCTATGGTGAGTTGTCCCAACTTGAGTTCATAGAACTCCTTGGTCTTCCCATCAAAGTATTTATCTGACAGATACTTCTTTTTGAAGTATTTATAATTTGTTTTTAACATGACAAGTCCTTCTCATGGATTCCTTTCGCATTCCTAAGGTCCTCCCACCAAATGGAGGCCTTTCCATTCAACTTAAATATGTATATTTGAACCTTTAAATTTTCAGAGTAGTCATGGAATCTAAATTACTTCTTCAAGCCAAGCAACCAAACTTATTCCTCTTCCCCCTTCTTAATTTCTCCATCAAAAGTGGGTGGTTTGGATTTCTTGAACTCTTAAGGGTCATGACTCTTGGAATGTTTCCTCTTATTTCTTTTCCTCTAGGAATGCGAACTAGTTTTTCTACTAGAGGATTCCTTGGAGTTGTTAGTTTTCTCACCAAAGGATTCTTCTGATGAGTGTCTCTTGGATCCATGTTGGGCCTTCTTTGAGGTGTTCCTCCTTGTGTGGCCACTTTCAGGTCCATTCCTTCGTATCTCAAGTGGAATCTAGGTTTTCTTCATATGATGTTTGTCCACATGACTGGTTGTTGGTCCATGTTGTAGTTGCCTTTGTATATCTGATAAGGTTTGCATTAGTACTACATTAATCTCATTTTTCTTCTCCTACTCTTTTATCAACCTTTCATTGTCAGCCTTAAAACTCTGTAATTCTGCCATGAGGCTTCTTACAGTTTCAGCCAAATCTGGAGGGATTTCCACCGCCCTCCTTTCATCAGATTATTCCTCTCTATTGTGGGAGATTTCCCCCAATTCATGGTGTGTCACCATCCTTTATGTTGTATTTTTCTTACGGTCCACTGACTGATTGAGTGCTGATAAAACATTTTGTGTTAGTTAATGATCTACTAGTTTATGAACAATACATAGTTCAGATGTTTTTTTCAAAACATATTACAACAATAGAAGGTTTTGTTTCTTTATTTAGTAGAGGTTTAACTAAGCCTCCTAGGAATGGGGTAAGATAGAGTGTCACCCCTAAAAGTTCTCTAATAATATTCTTAAGCGGCTCATTCATGAGCCCAAGAAGGGAAAGTGTTGTAATGATGCTCTGATACCAATTTGTAACGCACTCGACCCCTAAAATCCATTTATAGGGATGGGGTATCAAGATTTTGCTTACTCTGATCATATCAAATCAACTATTTGAGGTGTTTATCCTCTTCTACTCACGTGTATATTTCTAACGACTATTATTGGGCTCTAATCTGACCTCTGGTTTGCAAGATATGGCCTCCTGAAGTTGTCCAAGCAGTATTAGTTGGGGCCACATGGCGGCCGACGTTCAGCGTTAGATGTCTAGTGCTGAACACCCCTTTTTATTACTGCATGCATGCTCTTCAAAGTCCTAAATTCTCAATTTCCCGAAGTCTCAAAATCTCTCCACGTCGCTTTGGCCACATGTTGGTCGGCATTCATAATTCGGAATTGAACGCCCCCTTTTTTATTACTGCAAGCATTCTCTTCGAAGTCTCAGAATCCCTCCATGTGGCTCCTGCCACATGGACCAAATAGGTAAGTGTCAAGGATGACACATGACAAGGCAGAGAAGACACTTGGAACCTATAGTGGGTGACACATGTCATGTTTCAATGGGAACGTAGTGGCTGTGAAACGTCTGAATCCAGGTGACATGTGGCACATAAAACATGGGTCCACGTCACCCTAGGTTATGTAAACATACCACATCACCCTGGAATGATCACCCTCCAAGCCCTTCGATCTCATGGTCAAGGTGTGTCCACGTGGCGTCTAGATCTACAGCCTTCGTTACTTCGTAGCTTCGACGTTTGGGGAATTCATGGTGTGAATTTATCCTTGCTCTCGGAGTGGTCAGCATAGATTTTACTTTGTCATAAATCCAACGGCCAAGGAAGATCTCGAAGGATCCCTAGATCTATAGTTCTCGTTAATTCATAGTTCTGGCCTTTGGGGTTTCATCTTTATGGTCCCTCAAATCTCCTGAAGTAGAAATTCATCGAAGTACCATGCACGAATCCCTCCTCTAGACGATTGGATAGTTAAGAGGGGTTCTTAACGAACTCCCCAGATCTATGGATCTCATTTGTAAATTTTACGTTTGGGGAGTTTGATGCTATAAGATATTTTTTCTCCCGAAGTAGGACTTTTCCGAAGTTACCTCGGCATAGATCCAACGTCCAAGGGGACTTCCGAATATCCTCGAATCAGAGGTTTGTGTTACTCCACAGCTCTAGCCTTCAGGGGTTTCATATTTATAAATGGTTAGACCAAAACACTCTAGAGCCCCGAACTCCCGAAGTTCTAAAACCAGCAAGGCTCAACTCCTTTCGGGCCTAGCGTAAGGTTCCCAAAACTTGGTCACATGGGTCCTTTGAAAATCTTGCAGGCTTAAACGCAAATTCCTTTAGCCATAAATTGGTTAAGGATATGGGCATGAGCCCTTGGTCATACAGTGAATAATCTGAAGGAGGCACCCTCCTTCCACAGGGTCTAAACTTGAAATTCCCATGAGGGTAGAATCTAGAGGTCGACAAGACTTAAACATTTTAATAAATCCTACCCCAATCCTCTTGTGGGATTATGTCCCACGACTATTTAACTGTTAAATTGAGGCAAGCAGGCAACCATTCAAAATCATGAGTTCACAGGGAGATAATACATACATCTATCTTATTCATTCAATATAGAACTCATTCAGAAATAGATAAACATATGTGCATTCAATCACCAATTCCATTTCAACACACAGAGTATGAAGATACTTATTAGAAAACCAGAGTTGGTGAAGCGATTGCTGAAAGGGGTGCATGTTTCCACCCAACCATAGGCACATCCACTCTTGATAGATTTATCGTTGGCCACCCCCGAGCTATACCACAATGTTGTGAGAGAGAATCTTTCTTCTTTCTCAATGACAGTCAGGGACGGAGGTTACTCTGCTCCTCCCATGGGATCTTGGCAACTGGTTTTCTTTGTACAAAGTAAGGAGGTCTGCAAGAGTAATTCCACAGTCACTCATCACCCTCATTTATAAAATTGAAACGAAAACCTTTCCAACCATTTTTTGCCTCCAGAACAGCTTATTTCTCAATTCTCCCTCAAACCCAAGAGATTGCAAGTGTTCCTTTCTGACTCTTCCCTCTTCGCAGATATGTGTCTACCCATGAATTAACTCTTTTCTTTCCTTCCTAGGAAAGGTTGTTTGGTTCCAAATCCCCAGTCCATAGTTAGGTATGGAATTTTTGCAGATGGGTACTTTGCCCCATCTCCTCATTAACTCTTGAGGAGGACTCTTCCAACTACCACTCTGACCGGTAATTCATTTCTGGGTCAAAGAACTGTTCTGGGTCTGAGCCATTAATTCTAGTGAGGTATTGGTTTGGTGGGGTCATATCAACCACTTCTGGTTCCCCTCACCATCTCTCTCATAACATCCATGGTCTATCTTAGCAAAACGCCCCTTTTTAGCAGTTATGCAACACTTATCCATTTTCTATTTATAACAGAAAATGCATACATTGACATTTTATACAAAGGTTCTTCAAATCAAACTGGGGGAAATAGGGGTATTATAGTTTGACATGGGGGAGAGCCTTAAGAAGTGTGAAGGTGATATTTTCCCTGTCAGAAAATTGTGAACGGAGAAATAACCTTCTAGCATATTTAACCATTTTTCTATGGCATCTGCATCTATCTGAATTTCAAATACGGGAATATAAAAATTAACTTGTACCTTGAAAGGACAGGTGCTTCTAAATTTCTTGATGAATATGTTTTTGTTGTTATCAGCAGTTGTTTAAGGATGTGGGAAAAATTCTCCATCATTTCGTCCCTATGTTGCGTGAGAGCTTGTTGAAGCAATAAATTAATAGAATATTATGCTTTGTCGTATTTATTTTCTTCCATTGTGGAGGGTTTCTTGGGCATGCAAGAGTGTTTTTCCTCAATAGACACAAGCTCAAGACCCAAATTTTTATACACGAACCTCGTTGGGGACACACACTGAAAAACGATCAAGAGAAACCTGCTCTGATACCACTGATCTAGATTAATTTTGGCCCAAAATGAGAGTGGAGATATAATAAATAAATGTACAGAGATATCTTAGATATCCAATAATATAACAAAAACATATTAGATATATAACCATAAACACAGAGATACAATAATACACATTTTCTATTAATGAGTGAAATGTACAAAACTATAGAAATACAAAGTGAAAGACTCACTAGAATGGTGGCAGCTTATCTCTGAGAAGATATGTGACTGATACACTCATTCACAAGAATATTATTGTTACAATGAGGCTCCAAATTCATTTTGAACATAAAGAAAATCTAAAACCCTAACCCTGAAAAATGAAAAGCCAACAGTTTTGTGAACCCCATTTTGGGTAGTTTGGTGTATCAACTTCCTGGGGGCGTAACTTTGGCATACGATCTTTGTTTGGGGCACACAATAGCTCGTTGGAAAGGTATTAATGAGGAGATTAATTTTGGGGGCTCAATCAGAGCCTTTTCTTACTATTGAGGTTCCTAGTTGTGAAAAAACATTGTTTAGACCCTCAAAGTGGCCCCGAAAGTTTAGGACCCGATAAACTACTAAAAATAGCAAGTTGCCAAAAAAATGTTTTGAGTTGGTTGGAATAGGTGGGTGGCCATTGATATCCACCTGGATCATTAAATTTGCATGGATTCACCTGATCATTTGGTCAAAGTCTGTCTTACCCATATTTTGATCCTCATCACGAAGGTTTTCAAACTTCTATTATTTTGATTTCAAAACTTTCTAAATGTATCACTTGATTGATTTTGAAGTATTCCTCATTGATTTGGGATTGCAAGTGTTGCTTTGAGCATTTTTTTTTAGCTTCTTATGGTTTTCTTTGGAAATTTTTTTATCCTTTGAGTGTTTGAAGCTTTGTGTCCTTATTGCAACTTGGAATTAATCTTTGATTCTTGCTACTCACTATATGAGGTAACAAGAAGTGTTATTCTCTTCTTTCCATTTGTGTTTTCTTGTTTGACCTTGTGTTATAAGCATTCTAACATTTGGATTCTTTCAGTTCTTCCTTGAGTGCATGTTTTGTTTGGATTTTTCTCTTTGTAATCCTTTTCCTCGATGATGAAATATTTCATTGAAAGTAAGGAAGAAAAAAACATTGCATTTGAAATCATTTCATTGCATTTAAAAACAAACAATAATTCTTGCATTCTAGGAATCATGTATCCTATAGTTTCTTTGACTCATATACCAAACACCTTTTTCATTCAAAGAGCAGTTCATGTTTCTTTCATTGAATGTTACACTTGTTTCTTTTCATTAAACCTCTTGCTCCTTTTTGTAGATAGGCTTCATTGAAACTAAAAGATTGCATTATATTCATTTTTTATTTTGAAGTCTTCTTGTAGTCAAAGTGATAACACCATGTACTTTCAATTCCATTTACCCTTTTGAAAAAAAACAACCATAAAAGGAACAAGCGCATAATCTAAAATCAATTAGACTATTTTATTTTATAGAAAACCAACAAGTCTAGTATTTTAGGACCTTGGTTGTAGGGTGGAGAGTAAATTCTCCAAGGCCACTAAAACAAGACTGTAGAACACTAAAGAGTGACAAAATCCAAGTGTTGTATAGGCATAGCTAGGAACCCCCTCTAACATAGGGGCTAAACACAAGGTAATGTGTGAAAGAGCAGTGGAGATTACTTCTCCAAAGATTGAACAATCCTAGTGGAAAGAGTGTATATTGGGTCATTTGGTCTCGGTGGTTTATGAATCTCGAATATGTTTGAGGTCCACTTGTATTTAGTCCTATTGAATACCTTCAAACTTGTTTATCCTTCCCATACATTCAGTCTCGACTATCAACTGTACCCCCTCGAAAGTTGACTTCAAGTTGGTAACCCTAGTACTTTCCTAGGTATCTATAGAGGTGACTGTAGGTGGTTTCCCACGGTAACTGGGGAAGATGTCATATCACATTTTTAGTACCCTTGGAGGGTGACCCTGCAAATTGAGGGTTGCTTGCACTGATAAGGATTGTTGCATGGAATTTGGGGTAATTGTTTCTCATATCTTCATTGATGGCCTCATCTCCCATCTATGAAAGATCCTTACTTCCTTTTTTCCCTGATACAAGGGAGTTGTTTTCTTTCTCTTATCTTATAGGGAATTTGGTAGTGTTTTCTCTTTGATTTAGTGACCTTATCTTGAATCTGTGTCTATGGAAACATTTCTTAGGACTACCAACCAAGGAACCCATTTTCAAGGGGAACCTTTTATTTTCCTTCTTTTGGAAACATTGGTCCTCCCTATATTGCTACATTGAGTCTTATTGGATTCACCATAGGGTTACTAGTATGGTTGTTTTCCACTCCGATGATCCCAAATGCTCCCAATGTTTCAAATACAAGTACTCGACCCCAAGAACATGAACCTCATGTTGACCATTTTTATTCTTCGCTCATTGTGTCTTCTTCCCTTTATTCTTCTTCACCTGGTGAAAGTCTTAATGCTAGTAACCAGGAGGTTTAGAAGAAGAAGAAAAAAAATAAGCAAGGGGGCAATCAACCATCCATTGATAATCATGTTGGGAGTGTTGATGATATTTACAAGTCTACCAACACACATCGCAAGCCCAATTTACCTTGTAGGATTTGTAAGGGTGACCACCTTCTTAAGGATTTCTCTCATATTCCAAAGGTTTTAGAAGTGTGGTCTCAGGGTTCTCAACAACCCATGTTGCCAACCACTACAGGTCATGCTCGTGACAACCCATCCACTAATAATCATCAAGTTGGGGGGAAAAGGGATCAAGTCAATATTCCTTATTGGTTATATGGAGAAATGCACCGCACTTACCTTTTCCCTTGTATGGATGAATCTTTGCAATTATTGGAAGACATTTTTGTTTCCCAAAAACAACCTGTTGCTTCCCATGACCCTTCTCTCAACCAACCATCGGTCAATGAAGTGGTCAGTTTTATTCCATCCTCATTTGATCCTACTCTCCCCTTGGAGAGTGAAGTTAATAAAGTGGTTGGTCCAATAAAATCCGCAATCGATCCCACTCTTCCCTTGGAGAGTGAAGTGGATATTGCTCAGGTCTTTCTTGCCACTTTAGATTACTCTAGACAGTGGGAATTTCACCTATTTCAATGGAAGCCCCTCCAAATATTGAGGTCATTTCCTTTGATTGAAATAGTCTAGTGCAACCTCGCCTTCCTTCCTACCTACCTTTCCAAATTATTTTGCAGGTTTGAGATATGGTCACGATACATAGCACTATTTTTTATGAAGGTGCTTCTGTTAGCATTGTATCCTCAACTCCTTGGAAATTTATGGGTTCCCCTCATATTGTATCGGTAACCCATCATCTGTGGGATTTTAATAGAAGACCAAAAAACCTTTAGGGATCCTTCCTCAGTTTCCAATCACCGTAGAAGAGAAAACTATATGTATTGATGTTATGATAGTCCACGACCACTTAGACATTAATTTGATCCTTGCACATGACTATGTTTACACTATGAAAGGCGGCATGTCCACACTCTTATGAGTGATACTTTTCCTTCATAATGGAAACATTGTGACCATTGACCAACTCTCATTCATCAGTCCTGATCTGAATCCCAAACATTCGACTCCCCTAAATTTTCCTTATATGCAAATGTTATCCCACCCACCATAAGTTAATTATGTGGCATCAAATACCATGTGTTCAAATCTAAATGAGAAGGAGCCTCTCTATGTATGCTCTCCTTCTTTGGAATTAGATATGGTAGTTGACATGGTGAACCACTCAATAAGGGATTTGGATCCTGATCTTCCCCTCGTTACCCCTACTGAGTCACTTGACATGTATTCCTTCAAGAGAATTGTTCTTCCGTATGACAAATACCTCTTGGAAGCCATGGTCAAGGGTTTCAAGAAAAGTTATCTTTCCTATGTCAATATCATTAAAAAATGAAATAGATGATTATGAAGCATAGTTCTTTTCATGTGTCAATCTCATTAAAAAATGAGACAGACAGTCATGAGCATAGTTCTTTTTCTGTGTCAAGCAAATTAAAAAATGTAGATACCCATGAGCATGGTTCATTTCCCATGTCAAGCTCGTTAAAAAATGAAACAGACCCCCCTCGAATTGGGTTGAGTCTTCCACTAGATCTCATACATGAACCTTTCTTTCATCCACCTATGTCATTTAATCATCTTTCTTCATCCCCCTTTAGTTAACCTTTTCTTATTAGTAACCAGAGGTATAATTGGGTCTGAAGAAGAGTTGGTGGATGAAATGAAGCTTTGGGGGCATGTATCCAGCCTATGGACATCATGTTAGTGTTAATTTGCTATCCTATGTTGGTTATGCTAAGGGAAAAGCACCAACCTCTGGACATCATGTTGGGAAGAAACCCCCCAATGGGTATCACTCTGAGCACAGTTTCCCTCTCTATTTCAAGCTCATGTAAAAATGAAACGGACACCCCAAGCATAGTTTTTATTTGTTTCAATCTTGTGTGAAAATGAAACCTACCCCGAGCACAGTTCACTTTCTGTGTCAAGCTTGTTAAAAAATGAAGCAGACAATCAAGCATATTTTTATCACTTTTTCAAGCTCGTAAAAACTATATGAAAAAGGAAGTCTTTGGAGTAAAATCGAGCATATTTTTATCACTTTTTCGAGCTCATAAAAATTGTATGAAAAAAGGAACTCTTTGGAGTCTCCTTTAATCTCTTTTTAGACTCCCTAAACATGAAAAGATTATCGAGTGAGCTTGTTTCCTTTTACACTCATTAAAAGGTTTGAAAGGGCGTCTATTCGGTATAATTTTAACCCTTTTTGGATTGGGTGGACTAATTACAAAAAAGGAACACTCTAGTCAACCATGACTATAAGAGTTCTCCCTTGTATTGTTTTACAATTTTTTGGGCTTTGGAGACTAAATTTACGAACAAAATAAATAAATAAATAAAATAAAATAAACCCATGGAGTCGTCTTTAAGATCTTTTCAGACTCTCTAAACATGAAAATATCGTGAGATTTCCTTCTTTGAGCTCACAAAATTATGCATCAAAGGACCCATATGGGACTGAACCCCTCCTTCTTCAAGTTCATTAAATATGTGATGAGGGACTAATTGAAGATGAGTTATACCAAGCATATGTTATCCTCCTCAAGCTCATTAAAAAACAAATAGATATTCACCAATCATGGTGGGGGGGATTGAGATAAGTGGGTCAAGTTTTGGAAATCATTATGGTAGTTATTTGTTGTCACCCATGAACATGGGACCTATTTGCATCTCATCTTACAGTTCGGTAATATGCTTATCTTTGAGTCATACCAATCCTATGGGTCCTCATAGTCCTTCGGCTCACCTGAAGAATTCCCTAATGATCGTCGTACTTTTTTTTGGCCTATCTCTCATTCGAGTCAATGTTGCCAACTCATTTTTCGTGCCTCGCAATGTTCAAGGGATGTTTCACTTCAAACCAACCACTCTGTAGTATTACGAACTTTCATCCTCATGTTAGTCCATACTCATTTGATCTATCATCTTACATCACTTTCTTGTGTTTGTTTCATGTCGATGATGGGGGATACACCATGGAATTCCTTCAGTGAGTGTTTTATTGTCGACTCCAACACATTATCCAAGAATTAGACTTAGAAACTAGTTAGTACCTTGGGCCTTGCATGCCTCAATGGCAGGCCTCCTCACTTTTCACAGTAGGTTTATATCATTGGCCTTTGATCGAATGATTCCACTAATTTTTGAATTCATCTCATTTGATCACATTCGTTGGAATGTACTAGGGTACCTAGGGATTCATTGTCATCATTGGAGATTTCCCTTACAGGTGTTAATGATATACATCAATGACCGATAATCAAGTGGTTTTTTCCATGTTTGACGCCTGGACATCTATTCACATGGCTAGATTCGTACCATTTCACGATTGAGACGAAGACCCTAGGAACTCCTTAAGCACCTAGGTTGTGATGAATATCATTTGAGTATGCAGTATATTCTAGTTGGCAATCTCACTGATGTATATGTTGTCACATAGATCCACTTTGTATTGGTATGTGGCTATGTTTTTGTCATATCAAAGCTCCACTGTGTATTCTTTCGTGGCTATGATCATATCATATCAGGGAGGTATGGATCCACATTGTATCTTTGGTGGCCATACCCTTAGTCAATATTTTCATGGATCTATAGTGTATTGGTCAGCAGCCATGCTTTGAGTCGGTTAATTTTGAGCATAGGTGTGCCTGTGTCGGGGATGATACATATATATTGTTTGATGTTTGTTTGCACCTTCCACCAGGCTCTCCTACTCCAACGCCCTTGCATTAATATTTTGTAAAGTGTTTTGACTATTAGTTTCTCCTCTGACCTCACATTTTAGGGGGCATATGTTACACACCTAAATGTCTCACCACTAAATGTCGCACTTAAGTGTTGTAAGTGTCATGTGCAACTTACTAAGTTTTGCATGCACTTTATCAAGTGTCTTATGCACCGTAGTAAGTGTCACATGCAATTTATCAAGTGTTGTATGCACCTTACTTAGTGTTACATGCACTTTATCAAGTGTTGTATGCATCTCACTAAGTGTCGCATACACTTTATTAAGTGTTGTGACTTTGACACCATGGAAGATCATTTTTCATAATCCTTAGTCATTATGGAGGAGAAAAACTCATCATGAGAAGGTCGAAACAATGCCTTTTACCTTGAGATTTTAACCATTTTTGAAGGTCAACGCTCCCCTTCCCATGTATAGAGAGAATTATCAATGTTTTGTGCTCAATGTTGAGGGAGACTTGAAGTGGTTAGAGGAAGTTGCAACTAATCCACCTTGTTCTAAAGGTTAGTTCTGAGAAGATGAAGTCAAGGATTCGAGTCATATCTTCTGGCTCCATCTTAAGTAAACTCAGTATCCATGAGATAAGTTAAATCTCAACTTATGGAGGAAAATACTCAACCATTTCCTAAAACACTTCATGATGGTTAAGCCTCCAAACACCTATATAATGAGTTCATTTCAAGGTGAAAAGGGAGGAGAATCCATGAGAGCATCATAATTCTTATCATGAGACATTCAAGAGAGGGATGGATAGGAGAGCTTGGAGCAGTTGTTGCAACGTCAAAGTTGGACTGTAAGTGCTTCACTATGGCTTTCCATTAATATATAACTTGGCATATTCCCTTCATAGTTCATGTCATTGGCTCATGCATGTATATTGTTGTGATATTCATCATAGATAGATCTATTTTCACTTGACAATATAGTGTAGAGGAAGGTGGTTTCTCGTTGTTCTTTTCAAGTTTCTTTCTTGCACCTAGGATCCTAGTCAACAAGGTCAAAGGCTGGAGCAGTGAGAGTAACTGACGTAAGAAGGTAAGTCCCCCATATATTTCTTCTCATTTCATTATCTAAAAAGGTCTAAAGGGAAGTTAGGTTCCATTTGTTTTCTTCTGTCTTTGGATCAAAGAGGGATCTTGGTCCAAAGGATGATTTCACCTATCCACAAGGGGAAATTAACCACAAAAAAAGTAGGCCAATGAGAATTTTGTGTATGCCACTTGGCATACACAGCACAATGGTTGTTGTGTATTCCAATTGGAATACAGAGTAGACCCATTAGGTCTTCTATGTATGCCAATTGGAATATACAACAACCACAATGGTTGTTGTGTGTGCCAAGTGGAATACACAGTAGGACAATGGGCCTGTTGTGTATGTTGTTCGAATTATAATACACAACAAGCCTCCTTTATAATCACTTTTTGATACTTTTCCTAATAAACATGTCTTTTGGTTTTATCAAGACTACCTAGTGAGATGTAACCTCTTTATGATCCGTCTAAAGAAGAATTTGGTCACAATGTCCATTCACATAAAAATACACAGAAACGTAGGCATATAAAACCGAAATAATCCACTGCCTGGATGAATCATTGGCTAGGATTATTGAATCACCTACCTACCCTAACCTACACAAATATACATCAAGTATAATCATATTTCTAGTGCAATTGGGTAATCATTTTGACTTCATGAGAACTTTGATTTCAAAAAACTTGAAAATGTTAAGTGGTTGTTGGATATGATAGAAAAAAGGATGATATCCATGGTAAATCCAAAAATGAAAGGTTATTAGACTTATTAATACAATGGACCTTATTTTAAATATGGATTGAATCCATAACTATATGTTATTGAAGTCACTCATTACATTTACATAACAATCATCACCTAGAGCAGCAGCCCAATGGCTAGTTGGGATCCACATTGGAATTTAGTTGCAAAATAAATGTTGCACCATCTTCCTAGCAATGAAAAACTGTCAATGAAAACCACAGGACAATGAAAAAACTGAAAGGCAATCCTCTTGATGGGTCATCCTCCATAGTAACAGATGCAGATCTTGGATTGGATATAGAGGAAGAGGATGGAGGAGAGAGTAGCGGCAGTGGTGGTGACCTCGATGAGACCTTGATTATTTTGGTTATGACATGGAGGAGGAGGACTGACAAGCTATCAGATTCTTCCATCTACATTTCTATTTTCTACCTTTTTTGTATTGGCAGTTGCATTCCCACCTATAGTAACAATATCATGATCATCTATGAATTATCATCTTCTCTATGTCATACATTTTTATTTTGATAACTTCAAATGAATCAATCCAAATCCAACAATAAAACCATATTCAAGGTTATCATGTGTTCTTTGAAATGCATTCCAAACATGACTATTCTAAATATGGTAGCCACACAGATATAGAAAGTGTTGGGCATTATTTTGTTTAAACGGTCCTATAGGGATAGGTTTTTCTTATACACTTGTAGATGAAATCATGCATATCACACTTGTATTAAGGGAATATGTTTTTGGCACATTCAAAGAACAATATATTATTGTCAAAGAAAATAATGATCTTAATTTATGGATGATTTACGGGGGAAAAGACAACATTACCAATGCTCAAGATTTGTAGTATATTTTGTCTTTCTTGGACAAAATAATTTATTTACACAAACAAGAAGATAAACCTATTTGGGGAGATGAAAGGTGTTTAAAAGACAAACATCCAACATACATTACCCATGGATTTGAAAAATAGCAGTTGGTTTTAGGCACACAAGTATATGGTACATAGTTTATGCACATTGTTTGGAGGCACATTGTTTATGTTTATCAAGGTTGCCTCTTTCAAAAAGTAAGTTGGGAATTTCTAGCTAGCACATTGAATTTAAGTTAGTTACTACATGTTATGGTTGATCATTCATAGCATTTGTTCGCTAGAAAATGATTATGTGTACATGATCCCATGCATTCAGGTTAATGTTTTCCACTTGGGAGGTTGAATAGCTTGCATATCCATGCATGTGAAAGAGGTAACCTTGTTGGTAGTTTCATTTAAAAGGATGTTGGGGAGGACATGGGGAAAATCAGTGATGGTCACATGGGAACCCAAAAACATTGAAGTGATTCCCACCATTCCCATTACCATTCCTACACCCAATTTTAAGACCCTCAAATCTGGTATGTTACCTCTTTTGTGTAATAACTAATGGGAGATGTGCGCCACTTCTAGATTCAACACAAACCAATTTTTTGATTGTAGCTCAAACCCATTTGTTGATTGTTACTTAGTTCATATGGGTCTGGGTGTGGATGTGGGTGTGAGTGATGCCAAAAAATTTCATCCAAAAAACATTAGAGAATAGAGGGTATGGGCCATACCTGAAAAGAGAGGCCTCTCGAGGGAAGTTTCCCCACCAAAAAATTATCATTTCTTTGAATTATATACTCATACTCTTAAGTACCATTAAAATTTATATGTTTGAGGGAAAAAAGAATGGCATTTTAGGCACAAGGAGATCATCCAAAAGATGCATGCCAAACTGGAGGATTCAAACTTTAATGAGTCGGGGTTTGCCAAAACCCTATGATAAAAATGACAGAATGGTATCTAAAGATAAAATATTGAAATAATTAGAAACAAAGAGAAACATACTAGAGGAAATTGAGAGGTAAAGGTTGTTACAAGAACCATATAAAATGATGAAGATAATTTTCCATGTTGAAAAATGGTACAACTGGATGGCAAAAACACAGGTAAAACACCTTAATGTGCACAAAATAGTGAATGTGTATCCTTGAGCAAACTTTTTCCTAAAAAATAGGAATTAAACTAAACCTAAAGGTTAATTGAAACTTTTCCAAGAGATAAGTTGAAACCTAGAAAACATATCTCACAAAAGGAATATCAAGTTATAGAGGTGGAACTTTCTTTAGACTTGGATCAAGTCTCCTCTATGGGTATAAAATTCTTTATGCCCATAGTGAAAAAAAATAAAAAAATCAAAGAAGGAAATCATGGAAGGAAGACAATTTAACATTGGGGTTCCATTAGAGTAATGAGTGCTTAATTGAGGGCCAACATATGATTATTATATCCTTAAATGTAAGGGGGTAGGGGGTGCCCATAAAAAATTATCCCTTAAGAGAATGATTTCCCATTTTAATCCTAAAGTAAGTATGATCCAAGAGATTATATGGGAGGGGAAAAAATATGAAGATATGTCATATGTCCTAAAAGAGTGGAATTTTCTCTCTTTAGACTCTAATGAGAGATATGGTGGAATATTAACTAGATGAAATAACTCCTTGAATATTATTAAATATTTATTTATAAATGCAGGAATCCAAGATGAGTTATGGTTGAAGCAACTAGGGTTTAATTAAAGTAGACAATTTTATTTTGGGAGGAGACTTAAACTTGACTTTTAAAATATTAAAATAGGATAAGTATGGGGAGAAAATGATATACTAGATCCTCTTGTAAAATAATTTTCATGCATGTTTGAAGCATTAGGTCTTTGCAGTGTGGAACCCATAAAATTGGTTCCTACCTAGAGAAATTATAGGAGTGGGGTGGAGTGACTAAAAGGATGGATAGGCTTATGATGGTAGAAATGGTTATGGAGAAAGTTGATAGGATTAAATCATGGGTTGGGGAAGAGACATGTTCAAACCATCTTCTAGTTTTACTTCACATTGAAAAAGAGGACAATAATCCCCAAGCCCTTTAAAATACAATCCTAAAGGGTTGGAAAATGAGGATTTAAAAATCTTGGTGTGTCAGAACTTAGGAAATTTAATCCCTCAAATGGAAACTCAATTATGTTCCAATTCGTAGAAAATATAAAGAAAGTAAAACAAGTAGCACTAAACGAGCAAAATAAAAGTCATGAAGTTGTCACAAAGAGTTACTGGAGGTTGAAGCCCATATTAAAAATTGTGTTTGAAGGGAATATGGAAGGAATCTTTTTTGAAGAAGATAAAATAAAATTGAAGGAGTTAGAGGAGAAAAAAAGTTATTGGAATGGAAAGAATACAAATGAGGAAGAAAAGTAGCACAATATAGATAGTACACAAAATTATTCTATAATTCTTCAAAGCATAGAAAAAACATAAGCATTGTATGGGAGATAAGGAAGGATGATGGAGCAAAGTTTAGAAGATAGCAGGTGATAGTAGAGGTAACAATGGCACACTTCCAAAGGATATTTTAGGAACTAGCCAGGGTAAACATAGAAGATATATTAAAAATGACTTTTTATTTTGCAAGGCTCATAGATAAGGAACATAATGAATGTTTATAAATAGAAGTTTCTAAATAAGAACTCAAAGCGGTCTTGGAATTATTTCAAAAGAAAAAATATCATAGTTTCAAATGGGTGGATAGTAGAATTCTACTTGGGATTATGTGGCATGATAGAGGATGAGTTATTGAGAGTAATAAAGGAATTGAGATCCTCTTGAAAAGTATTTAGAACCCTAAATTCATCCTTCATATCTCTCATCCCTAGGAAGAATGACCTTGAATATTTTAATTTGAAGACTATATGTCAATTTCTATGTGCAATTCAATCTACAAAATAATAGAAAAACTTATAGCCAACAATGATAAGAGAGTCTTCTCAAAGGCTATATTACAAGATCATTCCATCTTCTTGCATAACAAGTAGATTCATGATGTAGTGGGAGGGGCCCAAGAGGGTCTCCAATCCATTAAGGTAAAATTGATGCTATCTATCGTGTTCAATTTCATCCTCATTAATGCATATGATAGGGTTAGTTGGCTTTATCTTGGGATAATGCTAATTCATTTTGTGATGAGTCTCCAAGTATAAATTTGAATATCAACTATTTAACATCAATTTCATCTGTAGTGTTGATTAATGGATAAACATCCAAATTTTTCTATCCTTCAAACGGACTAAGGCAGGAATTCTCAATGTCACATTTTCTATTCTTATTGGTTGATGAAGGATCAAGTAGGATTTTAAAATGATATAAGCGGGAAAGAGACTTAAAGGGGATTAAAATGGGGAGGTATCTAAACCCCACCCATCTCTTGTTTGTGGATGATGTTATTTTTCTTAGTCTTGGCTCTATAAGGGAAGTAGAAAGGTATAAAGAAATCCTATATTTATACTAGTAAGCAATGGGTATGGAGGTAAATGCTCAAAAATCTACCATATTATTCAATGGGATAGAAGTAGAACAATAAAGGTGAATAACCTAAATTCTCCTCTTTAATGTATCTCCTTTTGACAATGGTGTCAAATATCTAGAGTTCATGTTGAAACCGGATGACTAGGTTCAAATATTGGACTTGGATTTATGAAAAAGAAGAGAGCATAATCTCTAATTAATGTTACAAGTGGTTATTAAGAGGAAAATTGAACCGAGTTAAATCAACCTTTAAAGTTATCTCTATCAATTGTGATTATTTAGCATAGATTCCAAAAGGTATGCTAGAAAAAATTAGGAAGAGATTCTTCAATTTCTTATGGATGGGGAAAATATAAAGAGAAGGTATCCCATTGGTAAAATGGAACAAGTTAGCAAAACTGAAGGAAGTAGGGGGATATGGTTTGAATAACATTCACTTGTTTGGTCAAGAATTGGTAGAAACAAGTCTTTATTGTTTGATGAATCATGAACAGTTATCGAACAAAGTGATGTAAAATAATTATATTGACCCTTTCACATTAGAGGATGAATTAGGATCAGAGCTAAGTCAATAGTGGGGCCTCTGTTATATGAAAATCTATAGATAAATCTTTGCCTCTAAAATGGAATTAGTTGGCATGGAGAGTGGGTTAAAAAGATAGAATGTGAATGGGAGAGGACCCATGGGTGGGTTGTGCATGAAATTACAATCTATATCAACAAAGAGGTAGGGCATCCATTATTTAGTAGAGGTAGTAGATCTAGAGAATACCTCCATCTAGAATTAAGGTTAGAAAGGTATTGTTAGCAGTCTAGGACCAATAGGGGAGGAAATAGAAGATTGGAACCAATTAATTCATAGGTTACAAAAAAGTGTTATTTGGATTAGAGATGAGTAGAATGAAATTATTTGGATAAAAGTCTAGTTTTGGGGAAGTACAAAAAAGTCAATAGAAGTGGTCACAACATAAGCCCATAGTGGAAAATAAAAGTACCAATGAAAATAAGGTTATATTTATTGTTATCTTAACTAAACATAGTTCAGGCTTGGGACAATTGCAAAAAAAGGACCTGGCAAGGGCTAGGAAAATATATTCTATGTAAAAATTAAGAGGAATTAATTCATATATTTTAGTTTAGTATGCCATTTAATAAAGAAGTTTGGGAGGAAGCTTTGAAATTAACAGATAAAGAGGGAAACTAGGTAGGAGAATTTGTGGTTATATGTATGGAGAATCGGTTAAAGGAACAATCATTAAAATATCATAAGGGTCTTCCATGTATTGTATCATAGACCCTTTGGTTGGCCAAAAATGAGATGATTTCAAGAAAAAGGAGATACTGCACTTTTTTCCATGATTTTTTTAATGTGATTTTTTTAATCAAAAACAAAATTACATTCCTCATATGATTTATATGTTCTCTTATGTCTTTGATCAGGACCCCAATATCATATCTATAAAGTGATCAATCCATCAAGTAGAAAAGATCTAAATCCGACCTTTTTTCCCTTTTTTCCCTTTTTTTTCTTTTTGACTTCTATTTAACCCCTGGAGGAGTTCTTGCAATAACCACTTGTGGGTCATATTTATGTATTTTTTAATTTTCAATCAAAGACTGCTCCTTATCAAACTCAAAAGTTTCATATTCATATAATATGTGTTCCTCCCATGAGACCATATTTTGCAACCATCTCATGAGAGAAAAGTTCCTTTCATTCATTATTTCTTCATAACACTTCAATTGCTTATTTATATCTTTCTTATTTACGTTTTGTTTCTTCTTTAGTATCATTTTGTACCATTGAAACGTGAGAATATACTAAATTCTCATCAATTTTATCATCCAAAAGGGGGATCTCGTAAGGATACTAAATTTTGGAATGAAAAGAATGTTTCTTTTTCATGTTAGTAAGACCTCTTTCATGGGGACAAGATTCATGTATATGACCTAAAGGACAAGATTCATGTATATGACCTAAAAGATGAAAAATACGACACTAAAATGTTGTATTTTCATAACCCAAGAACTGAACTCATTTAAATTTGCCATGATTTAGCACAAATCTATTTAGAAGAGATTTACTAAGATCAATATCCACATAGATTCAAGCATATGGAAAAAATACCATACAAAGTCCACTCATAATCATACTTTAAAAAATTGCCCAGAGCGTTTACAATACCTTTAAATACTAAAGGATGCCAAAATGGAAGAGGTAAATTTGATAATTTGACCCAAATCATCATTTTGGATGCAAGCATAGTATAAGGATCAAAATCCATAAACTATAAACTATGGAGTAACAAAGAGACCCACTCTCTCCCAAAACCAAGGTCCTTCCTTAAAAATCTTTCAGTAATTGTGAAAATTGTAAAATTAAACTACAAAGAACCCTTTGAAACACAAAAGGGTATCACAATGTCTAGTCCTATTGGAATTAATCTGGTAGTACAAATTGGATCATCATAGCTAGAACCCATTGACTAACATATTACAACAGTAGATTAAAGGGTTAAAAAGATACTCATTTACTTCTGTACGATGAACCTCTAAAGCTAGCATCTCATCCAAATTATCAACAATATACATACTTGGCATGACTATAGCATGATTTGATGTCATAGAAACCTTGGAGCAAATTGCATCCTTGTAAGAAACCAAATTGGATATAGACAACACCCTAGATCCCACTGATCTTTCACGTAAATGCATTATTAATAAATTGTATAAACCTTAAAAATATTGTAATCAATCAACTCAGAATAACCCTGCAGTTGTTTCCCCGTGTATATAAGGAACTACTAGGCAATGGGAATCGTATGACATTGTTCCAAATAATGTTTTATGGCCATCACAGGATCAAACACATTTAGCCACAACAAAATCAACTTTCCATCAAGACATTTGACAAAGATTTGAGATATGGTTGAGTTACTCGAGCTTTCTCTTATTAACTCCCACCGTGACATTTTCTCTATAAATGCAAAAGTACCACATACATATAAACTCTTATAATTTTAAGTATGTGACTTGAATGTAAATTTATCTAGGTTGTAGTGGTGATTTTGCATCAAATGGTATGGAGCATTGAATCCCTATTTAAATAGTATTCAATTCTCTATAAATGCACAACTTACAACCTCAAATCTGCATTATGTATTCTTCAGTGACTTTATTCTTATAACAAGTATATGAACTTAAATTATC
>ML789007.1:211151-245430 GCA_009831015.1 Picea engelmannii
AACCTGCTCTGATACCACTGATCTAGATTAATTTTGGCCCAAAATGAGAGTGGAGATATAATAAATAAATGTACAGAGATATCTTAGATATCCAATAATATAACAAAAACATATTAGATATATAACCATAAACACAGAGATACAATAATACACATTTTCTATTAATGAGTGAAATGTACAAAACTATAGAAATACAAAGTGAAAGACTCACTAGAATGGTGGCAGCTTATCTCTGAGAAGATATGTGACTGATACACTCATTCACAAGAATATTATTGTTACAATGAGGCTCCAAATTCATTTTGAACATAAAGAAAATCTAAAACCCTAACCCTGAAAAATGAAAAGCCAACAGTTTTGTGAACCCCATTTTGGGTAGTTTGGTGTATCAACTTCCTGGGGGCGTAACTTTGGCATACGATCTTTGTTTGGGGCACACAATAGCTCGTTGGAAAGGTATTAATGAGGAGATTAATTTTGGGGGCTCAATCAGAGCCTTTTCTTACTATTGAGGTTCCTAGTTGTGAAAAAACATTGTTTAGACCCTCAAAGTGGCCCCGAAAGTTTAGGACCCGATAAACTACTAAAAATAGCAAGTTGCCAAAAAAATGTTTTGAGTTGGTTGGAATAGGTGGGTGGCCATTGATATCCACCTGGATCATTAAATTTGCATGGATTCACCTGATCATTTGGTCAAAGTCTGTCTTACCCATATTTTGATCCTCATCACGAAGGTTTTCAAACTTCTATTATTTTGATTTCAAAACTTTCTAAATGTATCACTTGATTGATTTTGAAGTATTCCTCATTGATTTGGGATTGCAAGTGTTGCTTTGAGCATTTTTTTTTAGCTTCTTATGGTTTTCTTTGGAAATTTTTTTATCCTTTGAGTGTTTGAAGCTTTGTGTCCTTATTGCAACTTGGAATTAATCTTTGATTCTTGCTACTCACTATATGAGGTAACAAGAAGTGTTATTCTCTTCTTTCCATTTGTGTTTTCTTGTTTGACCTTGTGTTATAAGCATTCTAACATTTGGATTCTTTCAGTTCTTCCTTGAGTGCATGTTTTGTTTGGATTTTTCTCTTTGTAATCCTTTTCCTCGATGATGAAATATTTCATTGAAAGTAAGGAAGAAAAAAACATTGCATTTGAAATCATTTCATTGCATTTAAAAACAAACAATAATTCTTGCATTCTAGGAATCATGTATCCTATAGTTTCTTTGACTCATATACCAAACACCTTTTTCATTCAAAGAGCAGTTCATGTTTCTTTCATTGAATGTTACACTTGTTTCTTTTCATTAAACCTCTTGCTCCTTTTTGTAGATAGGCTTCATTGAAACTAAAAGATTGCATTATATTCATTTTTTATTTTGAAGTCTTCTTGTAGTCAAAGTGATAACACCATGTACTTTCAATTCCATTTACCCTTTTGAAAAAAAACAACCATAAAAGGAACAAGCGCATAATCTAAAATCAATTAGACTATTTTATTTTATAGAAAACCAACAAGTCTAGTATTTTAGGACCTTGGTTGTAGGGTGGAGAGTAAATTCTCCAAGGCCACTAAAACAAGACTGTAGAACACTAAAGAGTGACAAAATCCAAGTGTTGTATAGGCATAGCTAGGAACCCCCTCTAACATAGGGGCTAAACACAAGGTAATGTGTGAAAGAGCAGTGGAGATTACTTCTCCAAAGATTGAACAATCCTAGTGGAAAGAGTGTATATTGGGTCATTTGGTCTCGGTGGTTTATGAATCTCGAATATGTTTGAGGTCCACTTGTATTTAGTCCTATTGAATACCTTCAAACTTGTTTATCCTTCCCATACATTCAGTCTCGACTATCAACTGTACCCCCTCGAAAGTTGACTTCAAGTTGGTAACCCTAGTACTTTCCTAGGTATCTATAGAGGTGACTGTAGGTGGTTTCCCACGGTAACTGGGGAAGATGTCATATCACATTTTTAGTACCCTTGGAGGGTGACCCTGCAAATTGAGGGTTGCTTGCACTGATAAGGATTGTTGCATGGAATTTGGGGTAATTGTTTCTCATATCTTCATTGATGGCCTCATCTCCCATCTATGAAAGATCCTTACTTCCTTTTTTCCCTGATACAAGGGAGTTGTTTTCTTTCTCTTATCTTATAGGGAATTTGGTAGTGTTTTCTCTTTGATTTAGTGACCTTATCTTGAATCTGTGTCTATGGAAACATTTCTTAGGACTACCAACCAAGGAACCCATTTTCAAGGGGAACCTTTTATTTTCCTTCTTTTGGAAACATTGGTCCTCCCTATATTGCTACATTGAGTCTTATTGGATTCACCATAGGGTTACTAGTATGGTTGTTTTCCACTCCGATGATCCCAAATGCTCCCAATGTTTCAAATACAAGTACTCGACCCCAAGAACATGAACCTCATGTTGACCATTTTTATTCTTCGCTCATTGTGTCTTCTTCCCTTTATTCTTCTTCACCTGGTGAAAGTCTTAATGCTAGTAACCAGGAGGTTTAGAAGAAGAAGAAAAAAAATAAGCAAGGGGGCAATCAACCATCCATTGATAATCATGTTGGGAGTGTTGATGATATTTACAAGTCTACCAACACACATCGCAAGCCCAATTTACCTTGTAGGATTTGTAAGGGTGACCACCTTCTTAAGGATTTCTCTCATATTCCAAAGGTTTTAGAAGTGTGGTCTCAGGGTTCTCAACAACCCATGTTGCCAACCACTACAGGTCATGCTCGTGACAACCCATCCACTAATAATCATCAAGTTGGGGGGAAAAGGGATCAAGTCAATATTCCTTATTGGTTATATGGAGAAATGCACCGCACTTACCTTTTCCCTTGTATGGATGAATCTTTGCAATTATTGGAAGACATTTTTGTTTCCCAAAAACAACCTGTTGCTTCCCATGACCCTTCTCTCAACCAACCATCGGTCAATGAAGTGGTCAGTTTTATTCCATCCTCATTTGATCCTACTCTCCCCTTGGAGAGTGAAGTTAATAAAGTGGTTGGTCCAATAAAATCCGCAATCGATCCCACTCTTCCCTTGGAGAGTGAAGTGGATATTGCTCAGGTCTTTCTTGCCACTTTAGATTACTCTAGACAGTGGGAATTTCACCTATTTCAATGGAAGCCCCTCCAAATATTGAGGTCATTTCCTTTGATTGAAATAGTCTAGTGCAACCTCGCCTTCCTTCCTACCTACCTTTCCAAATTATTTTGCAGGTTTGAGATATGGTCACGATACATAGCACTATTTTTTATGAAGGTGCTTCTGTTAGCATTGTATCCTCAACTCCTTGGAAATTTATGGGTTCCCCTCATATTGTATCGGTAACCCATCATCTGTGGGATTTTAATAGAAGACCAAAAAACCTTTAGGGATCCTTCCTCAGTTTCCAATCACCGTAGAAGAGAAAACTATATGTATTGATGTTATGATAGTCCACGACCACTTAGACATTAATTTGATCCTTGCACATGACTATGTTTACACTATGAAAGGCGGCATGTCCACACTCTTATGAGTGATACTTTTCCTTCATAATGGAAACATTGTGACCATTGACCAACTCTCATTCATCAGTCCTGATCTGAATCCCAAACATTCGACTCCCCTAAATTTTCCTTATATGCAAATGTTATCCCACCCACCATAAGTTAATTATGTGGCATCAAATACCATGTGTTCAAATCTAAATGAGAAGGAGCCTCTCTATGTATGCTCTCCTTCTTTGGAATTAGATATGGTAGTTGACATGGTGAACCACTCAATAAGGGATTTGGATCCTGATCTTCCCCTCGTTACCCCTACTGAGTCACTTGACATGTATTCCTTCAAGAGAATTGTTCTTCCGTATGACAAATACCTCTTGGAAGCCATGGTCAAGGGTTTCAAGAAAAGTTATCTTTCCTATGTCAATATCATTAAAAAATGAAATAGATGATTATGAAGCATAGTTCTTTTCATGTGTCAATCTCATTAAAAAATGAGACAGACAGTCATGAGCATAGTTCTTTTTCTGTGTCAAGCAAATTAAAAAATGTAGATACCCATGAGCATGGTTCATTTCCCATGTCAAGCTCGTTAAAAAATGAAACAGACCCCCCTCGAATTGGGTTGAGTCTTCCACTAGATCTCATACATGAACCTTTCTTTCATCCACCTATGTCATTTAATCATCTTTCTTCATCCCCCTTTAGTTAACCTTTTCTTATTAGTAACCAGAGGTATAATTGGGTCTGAAGAAGAGTTGGTGGATGAAATGAAGCTTTGGGGGCATGTATCCAGCCTATGGACATCATGTTAGTGTTAATTTGCTATCCTATGTTGGTTATGCTAAGGGAAAAGCACCAACCTCTGGACATCATGTTGGGAAGAAACCCCCCAATGGGTATCACTCTGAGCACAGTTTCCCTCTCTATTTCAAGCTCATGTAAAAATGAAACGGACACCCCAAGCATAGTTTTTATTTGTTTCAATCTTGTGTGAAAATGAAACCTACCCCGAGCACAGTTCACTTTCTGTGTCAAGCTTGTTAAAAAATGAAGCAGACAATCAAGCATATTTTTATCACTTTTTCAAGCTCGTAAAAACTATATGAAAAAGGAAGTCTTTGGAGTAAAATCGAGCATATTTTTATCACTTTTTCGAGCTCATAAAAATTGTATGAAAAAAGGAACTCTTTGGAGTCTCCTTTAATCTCTTTTTAGACTCCCTAAACATGAAAAGATTATCGAGTGAGCTTGTTTCCTTTTACACTCATTAAAAGGTTTGAAAGGGCGTCTATTCGGTATAATTTTAACCCTTTTTGGATTGGGTGGACTAATTACAAAAAAGGAACACTCTAGTCAACCATGACTATAAGAGTTCTCCCTTGTATTGTTTTACAATTTTTTGGGCTTTGGAGACTAAATTTACGAACAAAATAAATAAATAAATAAAATAAAATAAACCCATGGAGTCGTCTTTAAGATCTTTTCAGACTCTCTAAACATGAAAATATCGTGAGATTTCCTTCTTTGAGCTCACAAAATTATGCATCAAAGGACCCATATGGGACTGAACCCCTCCTTCTTCAAGTTCATTAAATATGTGATGAGGGACTAATTGAAGATGAGTTATACCAAGCATATGTTATCCTCCTCAAGCTCATTAAAAAACAAATAGATATTCACCAATCATGGTGGGGGGGATTGAGATAAGTGGGTCAAGTTTTGGAAATCATTATGGTAGTTATTTGTTGTCACCCATGAACATGGGACCTATTTGCATCTCATCTTACAGTTCGGTAATATGCTTATCTTTGAGTCATACCAATCCTATGGGTCCTCATAGTCCTTCGGCTCACCTGAAGAATTCCCTAATGATCGTCGTACTTTTTTTTGGCCTATCTCTCATTCGAGTCAATGTTGCCAACTCATTTTTCGTGCCTCGCAATGTTCAAGGGATGTTTCACTTCAAACCAACCACTCTGTAGTATTACGAACTTTCATCCTCATGTTAGTCCATACTCATTTGATCTATCATCTTACATCACTTTCTTGTGTTTGTTTCATGTCGATGATGGGGGATACACCATGGAAT
This sequence comes from Picea engelmannii, assembly GCA_009831015.1. NCBI lineage: Eukaryota > Viridiplantae > Streptophyta > Pinopsida > Pinales > Pinaceae > Picea > Picea engelmannii. The sequence continues at coordinate 216,757 of ML789007.1, forward strand.
TCCTTCAGTGAGTGTTTTATTGTCGACTCCAACACATTATCCAAGAATTAGACTTAGAAACTAGTTAGTACCTTGGGCCTTGCATGCCTCAATGGCAGGCCTCCTCACTTTTCACAGTAGGTTTATATCATTGGCCTTTGATCGAATGATTCCACTAATTTTTGAATTCATCTCATTTGATCACATTCGTTGGAATGTACTAGGGTACCTAGGGATTCATTGTCATCATTGGAGATTTCCCTTACAGGTGTTAATGATATACATCAATGACCGATAATCAAGTGGTTTTTTCCATGTTTGACGCCTGGACATCTATTCACATGGCTAGATTCGTACCATTTCACGATTGAGACGAAGACCCTAGGAACTCCTTAAGCACCTAGGTTGTGATGAATATCATTTGAGTATGCAGTATATTCTAGTTGGCAATCTCACTGATGTATATGTTGTCACATAGATCCACTTTGTATTGGTATGTGGCTATGTTTTTGTCATATCAAAGCTCCACTGTGTATTCTTTCGTGGCTATGATCATATCATATCAGGGAGGTATGGATCCACATTGTATCTTTGGTGGCCATACCCTTAGTCAATATTTTCATGGATCTATAGTGTATTGGTCAGCAGCCATGCTTTGAGTCGGTTAATTTTGAGCATAGGTGTGCCTGTGTCGGGGATGATACATATATATTGTTTGATGTTTGTTTGCACCTTCCACCAGGCTCTCCTACTCCAACGCCCTTGCATTAATATTTTGTAAAGTGTTTTGACTATTAGTTTCTCCTCTGACCTCACATTTTAGGGGGCATATGTTACACACCTAAATGTCTCACCACTAAATGTCGCACTTAAGTGTTGTAAGTGTCATGTGCAACTTACTAAGTTTTGCATGCACTTTATCAAGTGTCTTATGCACCGTAGTAAGTGTCACATGCAATTTATCAAGTGTTGTATGCACCTTACTTAGTGTTACATGCACTTTATCAAGTGTTGTATGCATCTCACTAAGTGTCGCATACACTTTATTAAGTGTTGTGACTTTGACACCATGGAAGATCATTTTTCATAATCCTTAGTCATTATGGAGGAGAAAAACTCATCATGAGAAGGTCGAAACAATGCCTTTTACCTTGAGATTTTAACCATTTTTGAAGGTCAACGCTCCCCTTCCCATGTATAGAGAGAATTATCAATGTTTTGTGCTCAATGTTGAGGGAGACTTGAAGTGGTTAGAGGAAGTTGCAACTAATCCACCTTGTTCTAAAGGTTAGTTCTGAGAAGATGAAGTCAAGGATTCGAGTCATATCTTCTGGCTCCATCTTAAGTAAACTCAGTATCCATGAGATAAGTTAAATCTCAACTTATGGAGGAAAATACTCAACCATTTCCTAAAACACTTCATGATGGTTAAGCCTCCAAACACCTATATAATGAGTTCATTTCAAGGTGAAAAGGGAGGAGAATCCATGAGAGCATCATAATTCTTATCATGAGACATTCAAGAGAGGGATGGATAGGAGAGCTTGGAGCAGTTGTTGCAACGTCAAAGTTGGACTGTAAGTGCTTCACTATGGCTTTCCATTAATATATAACTTGGCATATTCCCTTCATAGTTCATGTCATTGGCTCATGCATGTATATTGTTGTGATATTCATCATAGATAGATCTATTTTCACTTGACAATATAGTGTAGAGGAAGGTGGTTTCTCGTTGTTCTTTTCAAGTTTCTTTCTTGCACCTAGGATCCTAGTCAACAAGGTCAAAGGCTGGAGCAGTGAGAGTAACTGACGTAAGAAGGTAAGTCCCCCATATATTTCTTCTCATTTCATTATCTAAAAAGGTCTAAAGGGAAGTTAGGTTCCATTTGTTTTCTTCTGTCTTTGGATCAAAGAGGGATCTTGGTCCAAAGGATGATTTCACCTATCCACAAGGGGAAATTAACCACAAAAAAAGTAGGCCAATGAGAATTTTGTGTATGCCACTTGGCATACACAGCACAATGGTTGTTGTGTATTCCAATTGGAATACAGAGTAGACCCATTAGGTCTTCTATGTATGCCAATTGGAATATACAACAACCACAATGGTTGTTGTGTGTGCCAAGTGGAATACACAGTAGGACAATGGGCCTGTTGTGTATGTTGTTCGAATTATAATACACAACAAGCCTCCTTTATAATCACTTTTTGATACTTTTCCTAATAAACATGTCTTTTGGTTTTATCAAGACTACCTAGTGAGATGTAACCTCTTTATGATCCGTCTAAAGAAGAATTTGGTCACAATGTCCATTCACATAAAAATACACAGAAACGTAGGCATATAAAACCGAAATAATCCACTGCCTGGATGAATCATTGGCTAGGATTATTGAATCACCTACCTACCCTAACCTACACAAATATACATCAAGTATAATCATATTTCTAGTGCAATTGGGTAATCATTTTGACTTCATGAGAACTTTGATTTCAAAAAACTTGAAAATGTTAAGTGGTTGTTGGATATGATAGAAAAAAGGATGATATCCATGGTAAATCCAAAAATGAAAGGTTATTAGACTTATTAATACAATGGACCTTATTTTAAATATGGATTGAATCCATAACTATATGTTATTGAAGTCACTCATTACATTTACATAACAATCATCACCTAGAGCAGCAGCCCAATGGCTAGTTGGGATCCACATTGGAATTTAGTTGCAAAATAAATGTTGCACCATCTTCCTAGCAATGAAAAACTGTCAATGAAAACCACAGGACAATGAAAAAACTGAAAGGCAATCCTCTTGATGGGTCATCCTCCATAGTAACAGATGCAGATCTTGGATTGGATATAGAGGAAGAGGATGGAGGAGAGAGTAGCGGCAGTGGTGGTGACCTCGATGAGACCTTGATTATTTTGGTTATGACATGGAGGAGGAGGACTGACAAGCTATCAGATTCTTCCATCTACATTTCTATTTTCTACCTTTTTTGTATTGGCAGTTGCATTCCCACCTATAGTAACAATATCATGATCATCTATGAATTATCATCTTCTCTATGTCATACATTTTTATTTTGATAACTTCAAATGAATCAATCCAAATCCAACAATAAAACCATATTCAAGGTTATCATGTGTTCTTTGAAATGCATTCCAAACATGACTATTCTAAATATGGTAGCCACACAGATATAGAAAGTGTTGGGCATTATTTTGTTTAAACGGTCCTATAGGGATAGGTTTTTCTTATACACTTGTAGATGAAATCATGCATATCACACTTGTATTAAGGGAATATGTTTTTGGCACATTCAAAGAACAATATATTATTGTCAAAGAAAATAATGATCTTAATTTATGGATGATTTACGGGGGAAAAGACAACATTACCAATGCTCAAGATTTGTAGTATATTTTGTCTTTCTTGGACAAAATAATTTATTTACACAAACAAGAAGATAAACCTATTTGGGGAGATGAAAGGTGTTTAAAAGACAAACATCCAACATACATTACCCATGGATTTGAAAAATAGCAGTTGGTTTTAGGCACACAAGTATATGGTACATAGTTTATGCACATTGTTTGGAGGCACATTGTTTATGTTTATCAAGGTTGCCTCTTTCAAAAAGTAAGTTGGGAATTTCTAGCTAGCACATTGAATTTAAGTTAGTTACTACATGTTATGGTTGATCATTCATAGCATTTGTTCGCTAGAAAATGATTATGTGTACATGATCCCATGCATTCAGGTTAATGTTTTCCACTTGGGAGGTTGAATAGCTTGCATATCCATGCATGTGAAAGAGGTAACCTTGTTGGTAGTTTCATTTAAAAGGATGTTGGGGAGGACATGGGGAAAATCAGTGATGGTCACATGGGAACCCAAAAACATTGAAGTGATTCCCACCATTCCCATTACCATTCCTACACCCAATTTTAAGACCCTCAAATCTGGTATGTTACCTCTTTTGTGTAATAACTAATGGGAGATGTGCGCCACTTCTAGATTCAACACAAACCAATTTTTTGATTGTAGCTCAAACCCATTTGTTGATTGTTACTTAGTTCATATGGGTCTGGGTGTGGATGTGGGTGTGAGTGATGCCAAAAAATTTCATCCAAAAAACATTAGAGAATAGAGGGTATGGGCCATACCTGAAAAGAGAGGCCTCTCGAGGGAAGTTTCCCCACCAAAAAATTATCATTTCTTTGAATTATATACTCATACTCTTAAGTACCATTAAAATTTATATGTTTGAGGGAAAAAAGAATGGCATTTTAGGCACAAGGAGATCATCCAAAAGATGCATGCCAAACTGGAGGATTCAAACTTTAATGAGTCGGGGTTTGCCAAAACCCTATGATAAAAATGACAGAATGGTATCTAAAGATAAAATATTGAAATAATTAGAAACAAAGAGAAACATACTAGAGGAAATTGAGAGGTAAAGGTTGTTACAAGAACCATATAAAATGATGAAGATAATTTTCCATGTTGAAAAATGGTACAACTGGATGGCAAAAACACAGGTAAAACACCTTAATGTGCACAAAATAGTGAATGTGTATCCTTGAGCAAACTTTTTCCTAAAAAATAGGAATTAAACTAAACCTAAAGGTTAATTGAAACTTTTCCAAGAGATAAGTTGAAACCTAGAAAACATATCTCACAAAAGGAATATCAAGTTATAGAGGTGGAACTTTCTTTAGACTTGGATCAAGTCTCCTCTATGGGTATAAAATTCTTTATGCCCATAGTGAAAAAAAATAAAAAAATCAAAGAAGGAAATCATGGAAGGAAGACAATTTAACATTGGGGTTCCATTAGAGTAATGAGTGCTTAATTGAGGGCCAACATATGATTATTATATCCTTAAATGTAAGGGGGTAGGGGGTGCCCATAAAAAATTATCCCTTAAGAGAATGATTTCCCATTTTAATCCTAAAGTAAGTATGATCCAAGAGATTATATGGGAGGGGAAAAAATATGAAGATATGTCATATGTCCTAAAAGAGTGGAATTTTCTCTCTTTAGACTCTAATGAGAGATATGGTGGAATATTAACTAGATGAAATAACTCCTTGAATATTATTAAATATTTATTTATAAATGCAGGAATCCAAGATGAGTTATGGTTGAAGCAACTAGGGTTTAATTAAAGTAGACAATTTTATTTTGGGAGGAGACTTAAACTTGACTTTTAAAATATTAAAATAGGATAAGTATGGGGAGAAAATGATATACTAGATCCTCTTGTAAAATAATTTTCATGCATGTTTGAAGCATTAGGTCTTTGCAGTGTGGAACCCATAAAATTGGTTCCTACCTAGAGAAATTATAGGAGTGGGGTGGAGTGACTAAAAGGATGGATAGGCTTATGATGGTAGAAATGGTTATGGAGAAAGTTGATAGGATTAAATCATGGGTTGGGGAAGAGACATGTTCAAACCATCTTCTAGTTTTACTTCACATTGAAAAAGAGGACAATAATCCCCAAGCCCTTTAAAATACAATCCTAAAGGGTTGGAAAATGAGGATTTAAAAATCTTGGTGTGTCAGAACTTAGGAAATTTAATCCCTCAAATGGAAACTCAATTATGTTCCAATTCGTAGAAAATATAAAGAAAGTAAAACAAGTAGCACTAAACGAGCAAAATAAAAGTCATGAAGTTGTCACAAAGAGTTACTGGAGGTTGAAGCCCATATTAAAAATTGTGTTTGAAGGGAATATGGAAGGAATCTTTTTTGAAGAAGATAAAATAAAATTGAAGGAGTTAGAGGAGAAAAAAAGTTATTGGAATGGAAAGAATACAAATGAGGAAGAAAAGTAGCACAATATAGATAGTACACAAAATTATTCTATAATTCTTCAAAGCATAGAAAAAACATAAGCATTGTATGGGAGATAAGGAAGGATGATGGAGCAAAGTTTAGAAGATAGCAGGTGATAGTAGAGGTAACAATGGCACACTTCCAAAGGATATTTTAGGAACTAGCCAGGGTAAACATAGAAGATATATTAAAAATGACTTTTTATTTTGCAAGGCTCATAGATAAGGAACATAATGAATGTTTATAAATAGAAGTTTCTAAATAAGAACTCAAAGCGGTCTTGGAATTATTTCAAAAGAAAAAATATCATAGTTTCAAATGGGTGGATAGTAGAATTCTACTTGGGATTATGTGGCATGATAGAGGATGAGTTATTGAGAGTAATAAAGGAATTGAGATCCTCTTGAAAAGTATTTAGAACCCTAAATTCATCCTTCATATCTCTCATCCCTAGGAAGAATGACCTTGAATATTTTAATTTGAAGACTATATGTCAATTTCTATGTGCAATTCAATCTACAAAATAATAGAAAAACTTATAGCCAACAATGATAAGAGAGTCTTCTCAAAGGCTATATTACAAGATCATTCCATCTTCTTGCATAACAAGTAGATTCATGATGTAGTGGGAGGGGCCCAAGAGGGTCTCCAATCCATTAAGGTAAAATTGATGCTATCTATCGTGTTCAATTTCATCCTCATTAATGCATATGATAGGGTTAGTTGGCTTTATCTTGGGATAATGCTAATTCATTTTGTGATGAGTCTCCAAGTATAAATTTGAATATCAACTATTTAACATCAATTTCATCTGTAGTGTTGATTAATGGATAAACATCCAAATTTTTCTATCCTTCAAACGGACTAAGGCAGGAATTCTCAATGTCACATTTTCTATTCTTATTGGTTGATGAAGGATCAAGTAGGATTTTAAAATGATATAAGCGGGAAAGAGACTTAAAGGGGATTAAAATGGGGAGGTATCTAAACCCCACCCATCTCTTGTTTGTGGATGATGTTATTTTTCTTAGTCTTGGCTCTATAAGGGAAGTAGAAAGGTATAAAGAAATCCTATATTTATACTAGTAAGCAATGGGTATGGAGGTAAATGCTCAAAAATCTACCATATTATTCAATGGGATAGAAGTAGAACAATAAAGGTGAATAACCTAAATTCTCCTCTTTAATGTATCTCCTTTTGACAATGGTGTCAAATATCTAGAGTTCATGTTGAAACCGGATGACTAGGTTCAAATATTGGACTTGGATTTATGAAAAAGAAGAGAGCATAATCTCTAATTAATGTTACAAGTGGTTATTAAGAGGAAAATTGAACCGAGTTAAATCAACCTTTAAAGTTATCTCTATCAATTGTGATTATTTAGCATAGATTCCAAAAGGTATGCTAGAAAAAATTAGGAAGAGATTCTTCAATTTCTTATGGATGGGGAAAATATAAAGAGAAGGTATCCCATTGGTAAAATGGAACAAGTTAGCAAAACTGAAGGAAGTAGGGGGATATGGTTTGAATAACATTCACTTGTTTGGTCAAGAATTGGTAGAAACAAGTCTTTATTGTTTGATGAATCATGAACAGTTATCGAACAAAGTGATGTAAAATAATTATATTGACCCTTTCACATTAGAGGATGAATTAGGATCAGAGCTAAGTCAATAGTGGGGCCTCTGTTATATGAAAATCTATAGATAAATCTTTGCCTCTAAAATGGAATTAGTTGGCATGGAGAGTGGGTTAAAAAGATAGAATGTGAATGGGAGAGGACCCATGGGTGGGTTGTGCATGAAATTACAATCTATATCAACAAAGAGGTAGGGCATCCATTATTTAGTAGAGGTAGTAGATCTAGAGAATACCTCCATCTAGAATTAAGGTTAGAAAGGTATTGTTAGCAGTCTAGGACCAATAGGGGAGGAAATAGAAGATTGGAACCAATTAATTCATAGGTTACAAAAAAGTGTTATTTGGATTAGAGATGAGTAGAATGAAATTATTTGGATAAAAGTCTAGTTTTGGGGAAGTACAAAAAAGTCAATAGAAGTGGTCACAACATAAGCCCATAGTGGAAAATAAAAGTACCAATGAAAATAAGGTTATATTTATTGTTATCTTAACTAAACATAGTTCAGGCTTGGGACAATTGCAAAAAAAGGACCTGGCAAGGGCTAGGAAAATATATTCTATGTAAAAATTAAGAGGAATTAATTCATATATTTTAGTTTAGTATGCCATTTAATAAAGAAGTTTGGGAGGAAGCTTTGAAATTAACAGATAAAGAGGGAAACTAGGTAGGAGAATTTGTGGTTATATGTATGGAGAATCGGTTAAAGGAACAATCATTAAAATATCATAAGGGTCTTCCATGTATTGTATCATAGACCCTTTGGTTGGCCAAAAATGAGATGATTTCAAGAAAAAGGAGATACTGCACTTTTTTCCATGATTTTTTTAATGTGATTTTTTTAATCAAAAACAAAATTACATTCCTCATATGATTTATATGTTCTCTTATGTCTTTGATCAGGACCCCAATATCATATCTATAAAGTGATCAATCCATCAAGTAGAAAAGATCTAAATCCGACCTTTTTTCCCTTTTTTCCCTTTTTTTTCTTTTTGACTTCTATTTAACCCCTGGAGGAGTTCTTGCAATAACCACTTGTGGGTCATATTTATGTATTTTTTAATTTTCAATCAAAGACTGCTCCTTATCAAACTCAAAAGTTTCATATTCATATAATATGTGTTCCTCCCATGAGACCATATTTTGCAACCATCTCATGAGAGAAAAGTTCCTTTCATTCATTATTTCTTCATAACACTTCAATTGCTTATTTATATCTTTCTTATTTACGTTTTGTTTCTTCTTTAGTATCATTTTGTACCATTGAAACGTGAGAATATACTAAATTCTCATCAATTTTATCATCCAAAAGGGGGATCTCGTAAGGATACTAAATTTTGGAATGAAAAGAATGTTTCTTTTTCATGTTAGTAAGACCTCTTTCATGGGGACAAGATTCATGTATATGACCTAAAGGACAAGATTCATGTATATGACCTAAAAGATGAAAAATACGACACTAAAATGTTGTATTTTCATAACCCAAGAACTGAACTCATTTAAATTTGCCATGATTTAGCACAAATCTATTTAGAAGAGATTTACTAAGATCAATATCCACATAGATTCAAGCATATGGAAAAAATACCATACAAAGTCCACTCATAATCATACTTTAAAAAATTGCCCAGAGCGTTTACAATACCTTTAAATACTAAAGGATGCCAAAATGGAAGAGGTAAATTTGATAATTTGACCCAAATCATCATTTTGGATGCAAGCATAGTATAAGGATCAAAATCCATAAACTATAAACTATGGAGTAACAAAGAGACCCACTCTCTCCCAAAACCAAGGTCCTTCCTTAAAAATCTTTCAGTAATTGTGAAAATTGTAAAATTAAACTACAAAGAACCCTTTGAAACACAAAAGGGTATCACAATGTCTAGTCCTATTGGAATTAATCTGGTAGTACAAATTGGATCATCATAGCTAGAACCCATTGACTAACATATTACAACAGTAGATTAAAGGGTTAAAAAGATACTCATTTACTTCTGTACGATGAACCTCTAAAGCTAGCATCTCATCCAAATTATCAACAATATACATACTTGGCATGACTATAGCATGATTTGATGTCATAGAAACCTTGGAGCAAATTGCATCCTTGTAAGAAACCAAATTGGATATAGACAACACCCTAGATCCCACTGATCTTTCACGTAAATGCATTATTAATAAATTGTATAAACCTTAAAAATATTGTAATCAATCAACTCAGAATAACCCTGCAGTTGTTTCCCCGTGTATATAAGGAACTACTAGGCAATGGGAATCGTATGACATTGTTCCAAATAATGTTTTATGGCCATCACAGGATCAAACACATTTAGCCACAACAAAATCAACTTTCCATCAAGACATTTGACAAAGATTTGAGATATGGTTGAGTTACTCGAGCTTTCTCTTATTAACTCCCACCGTGACATTTTCTCTATAAATGCAAAAGTACCACATACATATAAACTCTTATAATTTTAAGTATGTGACTTGAATGTAAATTTATCTAGGTTGTAGTGGTGATTTTGCATCAAATGGTATGGAGCATTGAATCCCTATTTAAATAGTATTCAATTCTCTATAAATGCACAACTTACAACCTCAAATCTGCATTATGTATTCTTCAGTGACTTTATTCTTATAACAAGTATATGAACTTAAATTATCTTATTCATACATATCTATTCCAGTTCTACATATATGTAAATTGGATTCTTAGCCTAAGGAGTTATCTCAATTGGTTGTCACCAATGTTGTTGATTAATTGGCTAGTTTCATGTTAGTAGGTGCCTAATTCAAATCCCCTTGGGTGAGGTGCATTAGTTTATATAAATGTTAATCACTAGACAAAGCCACATGTTAATCATAAATCCCCTTGTAAATCCCGAGATATTGAGTTATTATATTTATATTGTGATATTAGTTTAAATGTAATTGTACCCTTTGTCTCGTTATATATATATATATATATATACACACACAGACACACACACAAAGGAGACCTAGTTTTAGAATCATCTCATTTTCTAATTGTAAAATAAGGTTGCCCCTTTGAAGAGTATTCACATTTAGTATTCTCTCTTTATCAAGGCATGGAGTTAATTCTATCTCTATCTTTATATCATTTTAGTGATTTGATGCATAAGATATGGTATCCAAGCATATGATCATAGGATATATATATATACACTAAGGAGACCTAGTTTTAGAATCATCTCATCTGCTAATTGTAAAATAAGGTTGCCCCCTTGAAGAGTATTCACATTTAGTATTCTCTCTTTATCAAGGCATGGAGTTAATTCTATCTCTATATTTATGCCATTTTAGTGATTTGGTGCATAAGATATGGTATCCAAGCATATGATCATATATATATATTGGAATTTTTGCTATAAATAATTTTTGGAAAAGTTTCAGTTTGTGAAATTTTCATGATACTGAGGAGACATAACAAAGTACATTTGGTAAGATTTTGAGGTATTTTTTTCATTATACTTTTTGAGATATACCATGTGGAAGTTAGGATTTGTTCCTAGTCCTCAAATCAATTTCAAATGACTCGTCTTGGAATTTTCACTGTAACTTTTTTCAAAAAGGTTTTAGACTATAAAAAATTTAGAATCTTGATGACATAGAGTGAAGTACTTTTGGTAAAAAAAATTAGGTAGTGTTTCATTATAGTTTATGAGATACAGCTTATAGAAGTTAGGGTTTTTGACTTGTCCTAGAATCAGTTTCAAACGAGTCATCTTGGAATTTTAGCTATAAAATTTTTTACAAAGTACTTTTGGTACAAATTTCAGGTTTTGGATCATTTTTCTTTTTGAGATAAATGATGTGGAAATTATGGTTATTTGACTAGTTCTAAAATGTGTATTAAACAAGTTTTCTTGGTAGAACTGACATATTTTAAGCTTGGAAGGTCCAATTTGAGAGCCACCAATACCTTTAGAAAGAAGACATACCATACTATTTCCTATAAAAAATTTAGAATCAAATAAGAATCAACAAGTTTTGGGAAGGTTACCACAACTTTCACTTGACACATCAAATTTTGGTCAGACTTGTGGAATTACAGAGAAGACATATCAGAGTACTACAAGAAGAAATTGCAGACCTAGAAGGGCCAAAATTTTAGAGATACATCAGGACAAAGGTCAGTCAACAAGACAGTCTCAAAATTGGGGTTTTAAAGGTATGCAACTTACAATTAGCTTAACTTTTGATTGGATGATCTGTTTTTGGTGATTCAAAATTTGTGATAATGAGAAAAGAGAGGAGTATTATTATTTTTGTCTCACATGGAAAAGCATGCTCCAAAAATTACTTCTCCAATTAAACCTCTAGAGAGCTCAACCATGACTCAGGAAGAAAATGAAGAGATGCATAACCAGTTATCCAAATTAGAGAACCAAGTTAATGAATTGAGAGATAAGTCAATAAAAAAGGAGTCCTAAAATCAATTTCAAACGACTCATCTTGGAATTTTCATTGTAAATTTTTTCAGAAAGGTTTTAGACTATAAAAATTATAGAATCTTGATGACATAGAGTGAAGTACTTTTGGTAAAAAACAAATAGGTAGTGTTTCATTATATTTTATGAGATATAGCCTATAGAATTTAGGGTTTTTTACTTGTCCTAGAATCAATTTCAAAGGAGTCATCTTGGAATTTTAGCTATAATGTTTTTTAGAAGGTTTAAGAATATGAAATTTTCAAGATCCTGAAGAGACATAGCAAAGTAATTTTGGTACAAATTTCAGGTTTTGGATCATTTTGCTTTCTGAGATACATGATGTGGAAATTATGGTTATTTGACTAGTTCTAAAATGTGTCTCAAACAAGTGTTCTTGGTAGAACTGACATATGTTAAGCTTGGAAGGTCCAATTTGAGAGCCACCAATTCCTTTAGAAAGAAGACATACCATACTATTTCTTGTAAAAAATTTAGAATCAAATAAGAATCAACAATTTTTGGGAAGGTTGCCATAAATTTCACTTGACACGTCAAATTTTGGTCAGACATGTGGCATTGCAGAGAAGACATCTCAGAGTACTACAAGAAGAAATTGCACACCTAGAAGGGAAAAAAATTTAGAGATACATCAGGACAAAGGTCAGTCAACAAGACAGTCTCAAAATTAGGGTTTTAAAGGTATGCAACTTGTTAGTACTAGAAGTCACTTTTGGATTGCGGCAGAGGTAAGCCCAACACCCATCAGTTTTCTATGTCATAATAAATAATTTAAAAGGGGTTCTAATGGATGCAAACACAGGATGATATCGCTTTAACTCATAAAATTGGGTTGGTATGCACAGGCAGATGAGGTATTGATCTAACTTTAGACAGTTAGTTGAAGTAAGGGTGAGCAGGAGGAAGAACTTGAGGATAAAATGTAGAGTTCTACTATGGACATCCAATTTTCCAGAAGCCTAAGGAGGAAAAGCTTCGTATGCAATATCCTCTTGAATCCAAAACTTCAGGAAATTGAAAACATTATAACAACATTGCAATCAAACATACATCACAATACAGTTACAACACTCGACTGGATCCTCCATGCCCGAGTCTTTCAGTATCAGAAGCAATAGAGATGAAAAGAAAGTTGATTGTCATTAAACAAGAAGTCTCAAATGGAAAATATAACCAGAGAACCATAGGCTTCATTAAAACTTTACAATCAGGATCTTAGCTCTACCATCGACACTAAACAAAATGGAAAAAATGCCTACATATACTTTGAAATGGCTCCAACTGCCTGAGGCAATCCAGTCATGATTTCAAATTTTTGCATTGATGAGCTTCTCTATCAGGCTGCGCATGCAGACGTTGGTCAGACTGCCCATGAAGTCTTCTTTCAAACGCAATCTTTATCAGACTGGACTGACAATCTTGTTCCGCAATTTGTCCCTCTTTGGCCTTCTATTTATGGAAGGAGATGATGTCTCACCCACCTTCCTCATTTTCATTAATTGCTTCATCGGGATCTGAGTGGCCAGAGTCAACACCTGCACTTGGAAGTCATGGCAGCCTCTCCTTTGTCGCTTGTGCTTTGTTGGATAATTACAGGGAAGACAGGTAGGTGGACAAAGGTGGATTTGATGAGGACTCGACTAGGCGATGGGCAGTCATGCAGAAAGATGCAACGGTGGAATGATGATTGGGAAAACGTGGACGACAAGACGTTGGCGCTAAGATGTAAAGGCGTAGAGGTGATATGGCACGGGAAGGTGATGTGGAGGCATAAGGGAGGCTGCAGTGGTAGGCACAGTGGGGACAGCCATGACACAGGTGGGAGTGACATGGGAGACATGTGTCATGAACCGAGTGGGGTAGGTATAAAGGAGATGTGACATGAGGCGAGAGTGGGATACACATGGCAGGAGGTGATAAGCGACATAGGAAAGAGGGGATGTGATGGGCGGAGAGATGAGTGAGTTGAGGACAGGTGTTGGCAGGAAACGAGGGCAGTAAGTGAAGGTGGTAAGTGGTCTACTCGGAGGGGGGGGTGGTAAGAGGTTTTGAGCGGGCGGGGTCCGAGTTAACGAGGAAGTGCCATGATAGTGGGGGGCCCATGCTCAAAAACCACCAACTCGAACCCCCCCCCTCCCATTAAAGGTAGAAGGTCGGGAGGGGGTTCGATATGGATCATGCACCATAGATCTGAGCGCACAGATCTCATCTACCCAGATCTACGTGCATCTTTAGCACAATGCACCCGGGAATAAAACTTAGGATAAGTGGGTTTTAGCCAGCTTCTTGTCATTTTTTCACCATGGTGTACATTCCTAAGGGAAAAAAAAAACTTTACCAAACTACATGATAACATTAGGCTCCATGGGGAATGGCCTACTCCCTATGATATGCCAAGAACTCGCAGCTTCAGTCACCTTGTTGTTGGGTTGTGGAGTCATCCATTAAAACAGAAAGAAAATGATATTTACAATGGCGTGAAGGAGCCACTCATGGCTCAAACGAAGAAATTTTTCAGAAAATACCCATTAACAAGGCCACCAAAAACTTCATCACCCTCCAAATTCTGCAACCTGTAAGTGTTATTTGGAAATACCTCAGAAAGTTTGAAGGGTCCAATTCAGAGGACTTTGAATTTACCATGCTTTCCCCTATCCTGTTTGGGTGCATCCCATTTGAGTACTAGATTTCCCAGCTGGAAATCCTCTTTATTGTTCTTCATGTCAAAGGCATGCCCGATATTTTGTTGATGTTCATGTTCTTTGTCCAGCATCCGCTCTCTAGTCTACTGCACTTCTATCAGCTGATGTATTCTTCTTATCATATCATCATGCTCCCCTTAGCAGTCTTGGAAGAATTTTTCCACTGGAAAGGCAAGTTGAGAAGGAAAGATGGCCTCAACTCCATACACGAGATGAAAAGGAGAGACACCAAGAGACCTCTTTGTTGTCACTCTATCATCCCACAGAGAAAATTGGAGCTTTGAATCCCATGCTTTCTTGTTGTCCTCTAGCAGTCTTCTGATAATTTTTATAAGGATTTTGTTACAGGACTTTGCTAGTCCATATCCTTGGGGATAGTAGGGGGTGGAGTGGATCAATGAAATTCTGAACTTCTCACAGAATTTGATCAATGGTTCATCTTTGAAATATGCAGCATTTTCAGTGACAATCTTGTTTGGGAAACCAAACCTGGCTATAATATCTTCAAGAAAACTAATGATTACTTTGTGAGAAGCACTCCTTGTGGGGGTATCTTATATCCATTTGGTGAAGTAATTTGTTGCAGTCAAGATCCACTTGTGTTGACCTCTTGAAGTGGGATGAATTTCCCCAATGAAGTCCATCCCCCACTATTGAAAGGGTCCTAAAGCTACCACAGGATTCAATGGAAAAGACTTGAATTGTTGCTTCCCAGAGAACTTTTGACACTTAATACAAGCCCTGATATTTCCACAGACATTAGTGAATAGGTTAGGCCAAAATCACCCAGCCCTGAGAATTTTATAGGTTGTGGTTCTCCAAAAGTGATGTTCCCCACATAGGTTGTCATGAAAATCAAACATAATATTTTGGGCCTCTTGTGTGTATAAACATCTCAAGAGTACTCCTAGAGGGTCTTTCCAATACAAGACCTAGTCAATAAGGCAATATTTAATTTATTTGAGCTTTAAGGTTGTAGCCTTGCTCTTCCCCATTCCATCAGGGGGCCTTAACTCTTGCAAAAAAAATATAATGTCTTTGTACCAAGAACATTCTCCCAATGGAGGGATGTCCTAAGAACTTTTATCAGATAACTCATCTTACTGATTTTGTGAGAAAGTGTAGATGAATTTAACCCCCAAAGATTTGCAATTAGGCTCATCCAGAAGCTTGTCTAAACCTTGGCCTTAAGATAGTTTGGTGGTCTTTATTTCCAAATCAAATTCAAGGATGTTGGCAATCCACTTACTCCTTATTTTGTCTATGTTAGGTTGAATGAGAATGTCCTTCACAGAAGTTGAAGGAACATATCCAATGAACTTTGAATGCAGAACATAGACTTTGAAAGCCTTGAGGGATTTCACCAAAGAATAGGAATGCTTCTCCATAATGTCGTATTTGATCTCAGTGTCCCTCAGTGCTCTACTGAAAAAGGAAATAGGTTGTTCTGGCCCTTCAGCATTCTTCTACAATAAAATAGTTGCTACTGTGTCAAAAGAGGAAAAGGAAAAAATCAGAAAATCCTTGGAATAATCAGGACTGATTAGCACAGGTGCCTCAATCAATTCCTTCTTGATTTGGTTGAAGGATTCTCTGGACTTAGCAGTCAATCTTACTTCATTCCCCTTCCTGAGCATAGTTTTGATATGCTTTACCAATTCAACAAAATTTGAAACAAACCTTCTCAGAAAATTAATTTTTCCCAGGAAGGACTAAACCTCCTTCTTGGATCTGGGAAGTGACAAGGTTTGGGTATCTTCCACCCTGATTGAATCAATCTTGACCCCTTCAATTGATATTATGTGCCCCAAAAATTTTCCCTCTCGCATGGAAAACAATGACTTTTTTGGATTAAGGGAGAGACTAAACCTTCTGCATTTCAAGAATACCTTTCTCAGATGTTGACAGTATTCTTTATCAGACCTAGAGAAAACTGTAATTTCATCCAAATATATGACCACAAACTTATCCCTTTCTCCAATGAAGGCGATGTCCATGGCTCATTGGAAGGTTTCTCCTGCGTTCATCAGTCCAAAGGGCATTTTGGCATACATGAATGTGCCCCAAGGAGTGGTGAAGGTTGTCTTTTCTCTGTCTTCAGGCAGGACAGAGATATGATTATAGCCAAAAACTCCATCAATCATGGACATCTTGGATGCACTTGTCACCCTCTACAATATATGTTCCATCTTTGGTAAAGGATAATTGTCCTTCTTGGAGCTTATGTTCAGGTTTCTGAAATCAACACAAAGTCTGATTTCTCCATTCTTCTTTCTTACTAGAGCCAAGTTGGCCACCCATTCAGAAAATCTCAAGGGGAAAATGATCTGGGCATCTAAGATATTTTTTACCTCCCTTTCCATAATAGGCAACAGCATAGGATTTATTTGTTTGGCCTCCTCTTTCAATGGGATCTTATGCTCAATGACACTTGTGTCATATGTTTTTAGGTCTTCATAGGTCCAGGAAAACACATCAGTGAATTCTCTTAATAACTCATCATACTCAGCCCTTTGTTCCCTTGACAGACTGCTTGACAACTTGACAAAATTTGGATCCTCCACTATGCCAATATTGCACTCATCCACATCAGCATTCTCATTCTAAATCTTGCCCTTTACTGCCACATCATTTCTATCAAATAGTCTTTCCAAAGGAACTAGTCCCTTTGGGATATGACTGTTGAGCAGTTGGACAATATGATGATTAGCAATTTTGTTTAGAAAATAATCACGAGGATCTACTTCAGCATAAGGATCTTGATCAATGTGTAATGCAGAAAACTCATCAACAGTCTCCAGGAACCTTTTGATTTCAAGATCATTCTCAAACACTTTCCAATGCTTGACATTGTCAGGTATAGAGGGTCTCTATTTCACTTCTACATCATACCTAAGTTTAGGTGGCAGAGGGACTCTGAAATTACTTATTGAAGAAGCCAGAGAATCGGCCATGGCATTCTCTTCTCTTGGCACGAATGAAATGTTGAAAGCCAAGAAAAAACTATCAACTAGATCCCAGGATTCATTTATGTAACTTCTAAGTTGAGGGTGCTTGGCCTGATAAATATTTCTGATATAATGGACAATTAACTTGGCATCCCCAAAAACTAATATCTCTTCAATTCCCATGTCTTTTGCAGCCCTCAAACCCAAAACAAGAGCTTCATACTCTGCCACATTATTGGTAGTTTCATATTCTAACTTGTAGGACAGGGATATGATCTCTTGAATAGGTGAAACAAGGACCACTCCATCATGAGCACCTTCTCTTGAAGAGGCTCCATCAAAGAAAATTTTCCAAATAGAGGTAACCAGAGGAGAATCTTCATAGGGAGTAAGGGACTGCTTTCTGATTTCAAGAGGGGGTTCACAGGCATAAGTGAGTTGCAATAAGCTAGATCCTAAATCAATATCAAGGGAAAAAATAGGATGGTTGGTGGGGTCAGATTCATCACTGATAATGTAGACCAATTGAGCTTCTATGTATAGTCTTCTATGCTCCCCCCCCCAAAAAAAAAAAATAGGAATGGTAGCATATGTGAGGTCCATATGCAATGTTCCTCCAAGTCTCCTTATCCAAGATCTTGACAACAACATGCCAAACTTGGGGGGAACATTAGCCACCACAATATCCATGACCAAACTTTTCATGGGAAACTGAAACAAGGTCACAACCAGATCTTTGATGACCCAGAGACACTACACTTTCCTAGAATCGAAAGAATACAAATAATGGTAAGTCTTTGTGATTTCTAATCCAAGTTCATCCATGACAGATTTGGGCATGAGATTATGAGAAGCTCCTGAGCCCATCAAACAATTATGCAACACATTGTCATGTATGTTCAGAGATGTATAGAAGGGAGGGGATGAATCATCTCTATCTTCTATCATGGGACCTGAAATGACTTTTGGCTTTTCATCCTGAAGATTTACTGCGTCTGAGGAGTGAGATGCAGGCTCGGACTGCAATAGTTTAGAGAGGGATTTTTTTAAATCTTCATGCTTGACCAGCTCTGAAAGGGGTACAGGGATCCTAATATTTTGAATTCCATGCTCAAAGTTAAAATAGGAGGGGGTTTTTATAATTTCTCTCACTTATGGGATAAAACCTTTGGCTATTGGTGAGGGGTTCATTGCGTCTTTAGCAAGCTTATCTGTTTTGGAAGGCTGATTAGGGGTGTCATAATTCCCTTATTTCTTCTTAGACCTGAGGTTATATTTATTAGGACTATTATTGGTCTTCTCCCCTTTACTCAGCTCATTTAGTTGGTTGTCCATGAGGGACTCCTCATATGCAGATTCGGTCAAATGGGGGAATGGGGAGGTGTCTCCAAGGCAATGGATTTCAGGATCAATCTCTTCTTCTTCTCCTTCTTCATCAACAATGAGGCTATTTTGGAGAGGGTTCTGGATTTTATGATCATCCCTCTCTTTGCTATGAGGCTCTCTTGGAAGTATCTGAGGGGAAATATTAGGTCTTCTGAAATTGCCTCTGTTATCAACATTTTGGGCACTCTTATAACTTTGCTTCCCTTCAAATTTCATCTTCTCCATCTCTGTAGAAAGATATTTTACCATCTTTGTCAATTAATATACTTAAGGATGGGATGCATAGGAACTGGAGGTTGAAGCTTCAGATCTCCCCCTTCCTCTATCTCTATCAGCTTTATTTCTGAGTATGTCAACTGTCAACACATTGGACTCTACTTCAAGGGCTGCATATTGCATATGATCCAAGGAGGTATCTCTTATCTCTCTTAATAGGAGGTAGAAATCAGGTTCAAAAGCACTAGCATAAGTAATTTTGGCAAAGGCTTCAGTAGGATTTATCTCAGCATGGATCTTATTATACATTTTGTTGAATCTTTTGGATAAATAAGAGATAGATTCTCCCTCTTTTCTATTTAGGGACCTGAAATCTATGATATAATACATAAAGTTTTTTTTATCCCCCCATTGTCTCAATAAAACATCATCTAAAGCCTCAATCCTAGCAATGGATCCAAAGTTCAATCCCCTAAACCATTTCCTAACCTCACCATCAAGGCTCTGGACAAAGACTCTCATCCACACATCCTCATTTTCAATATTTAGATTGTTTGCATAACTGTAGAAGGAAGTAAGGTGTTATTCAATAGTTATGTCTTCTTCTCCTGTGAATTTGGGCATGTATTTTAGATAGTCTCCAGCAGGGAGAGCATTCATTGGCTAGGGTAAGACCAGAGGGGCATATCTTGAAGAAACTATGGAATCCATAATGTTCTTAGGGGGATTAGTACCTACCATAGGGATGATAGCTGGAGGAGAATATGGAGGATATGGAGTTCGGACCGGGGAGAGTGGAACTAAGCTTGCAGGAGGAAAGGGAAACAACATAGGATTTGGGGAAAAAGATATAGGGCTTGAGGGAATAGAGGTTTCCCTCTCTGTAAAAGCAACAACTCTAATAGGGGGAGGAGTGGTAAAACCCAGAGTGAGAAAATATTATGAGGTCTTGGGTATAAACGATGGTACAACTTTAGGGGAGATAGGAGTGACAAGTATTTCTCCTTCCAATCCTAGACTAGCAGAGTAGGAACACTCCCAAACTTTAAGCTTCGAGAAACTCCAGCAGATGGTATAACAAGAAAAGGAGAATCAGATATGGGAGTTTCTAAATGAGGATGGTGAAAATCATCAGAAATACCTGGTTCAACAGCTAAAGTACCTTCCTAAGGGGTATTTTGTCTTCTAACAATTTTCTTTGGGTTAGCTTCAGGTGTTGCTAGAGGCAGTTGTGGGGTAGACCTCGTGTGTCTACCTCTGGAAGCCACAGCTAAAACAGTGGAGTCGTTAGGTGCACAGTTTCAATTTTCAATGCACTAAGTTCTAATGCACCTTCAGAACCAGTAAGCTTTATTGTTCAATCCCAGGGAAAATCTTCAATTCATCCCCGACAACGGTGCCAAAAATGTTAGAACTAGAAGTCACCTCTGGATTGCGGCAGAGGTAAGCCCAGTACCCACCAGTTTTTTATGTCACAATGAATAATTTAAAGGGGGGTATAATGGATGCAATCTCAGGATGATATCACTTTAACTTAGAAAAATGGGTTGGTATGCATAGGAAGATGAGGTCTTGATCTAACTTCAGACAGTAAGTTGAAGTAAGGGTGAGCAAGAGGAAGAAATTGAGGAGAAAATGCAGAGTTCTGCTATGGACATCCGATCTTCCAGTAGCCTAAGGAGGAAAATCTTTGTATGCAAGATCCTATTGAATCCAAAACTTCAGGAAACTAAAAACCTTATAACAACATTGCAATCAAACATACATCACAATACATTTACAACACTCGATTGGATCCTCCATGCCCGAGTATTTTAGTACTAGAAGCAATAGAGATGAAAAGAAAGATGATTGTCATTAAACAATAAGTCTCAAATGGCAACATATAACCAAAAAACTAGAGGCTTCATTAAAATTTACAATCAGGAGCTTAGCTCTACCATCGACACTAAAAAAAATGGCAAAAATGCCTACATATACTATGAACTGGATCTGAATTCTTGAGGCGATCCAATCATGATTTCAAAGCTTTGCATTGATGATATTCTCTATCAAGCTTCGCATGCAGACATTGGTCAGACTGCCCATGCAATATTCTCTCAGACGCAATCTCTATCAGACTGGACTGACAGTCTTGTTTCGTGATTTGTCCCTCTCTCACCTTCTATTTATGGAAGGAGATGATATCTCACCCACCTTCCTCGTTTTCATTAACTGCTTCATCAAGATCTGAGTGGGCAGAATCAACACCTAAACTTGGAAGTCGTGGTGGCCTCTCCTTCACCGTATGTGCTTTGTTAGATGCTTACAGGGAAGACAGGCAGGTGGACGAAAGTGGAGTTGATGAGGACTTGACTAGGCGATGGGCGGTCATGCAGAAAGACGCAGGAGTGGAATGATGATTGGGAAAACATGGACGAAAGGACGTTGGTGCTGAGATGTAAAGGCACAGAGGTGATATGGATTGGGAAGGTAATGTGGAGGCAGAAGGGAGGCTTCAGTGGTAGGCATACTGGGGACAGCCACGACACAGGTGGGAGCGACACAGGAGACATATGTCACGAAGCAAGTGGGGGAGGTAGAAAGGAGATGTGACATGAGGCGAGAGTGGGATACACATGGAAGGTGGTAATAAGCGGCACAGGAAAGAGGACATGTGATGGGTGGAGAGATGAGTGAGTGGAGGACAGGTGTTGGCAGGAAACGAGGCTGATAAGTGGTCTACTCAGANGGGTGGGGGTCTGAGTTAATGAGGAAGTGCCATGATAGTGGGGGGGAGGCACTCAAAAACCACCAACTCTACCATTGACACTAAAAAAAATGGAAAAAAATGCCTACATATACTATGAACTGGCTCTAAATTCTTGAGGCGATCCAATCATGCTTTCAAAGCTTTGTGTTGATGAGATTCTCTATCAAGATTCACATGCAAATGTTGGTCAAACTACCCATGCAATAGTCTCTCAGATGAAATCTCTATCAGACTGGACTGACAGTCTTCTTTCATGATTTGTCCCTCTCTCGCCTTCTATTTATGGAAGGAGATGATGTCTCACCCACCTTCCTCGTTTTCATTAACTGATTCATCAAGATCTGAGTGGGCAGAGTCAACACCTGAACTTGGAAGTCGTGGTGGCCTCTCCTTCACCGTATGTTCTTTGTTGGATGCTTACAGGGAATACAAACAGGTGCATAAATATGGATTTGACAAGGACTCAACTAGGCGATGGGTGGTCATGCGGAAAGATGCAGTGGCGAAATGATGATTGGGAAAATGTGGATGACAGGACACTGGTGCTGAGATGTAAAGGCACAAAGGTGATATGGAATGGGAAGGTAACATGGAGGCAGAAGGGAGGCTTTAGTGGTAGGCATAGTGGGGACAGCCACGACACAGGTGGGAGCGACAAAGGAGACATGTGTCACAAAGCAAGTGGGGGAGGTAGAATGGATATGTGACATGAGGCAGGAGTGGGATACACATGGAAGGCAGTGATAAGCGGCACAGGAAAGAGGAGATGTGATGGGCGGAGAGATGAGTGAGTGGAGGATAGGTTTTGGCAGGAAACAAGGTCGGTAAGTGGTCTACTCGGAGGGGGGGGGGTGGTAAGAGGTTTTGATCGAGGGGTGTCTGAGTTAATGAGGAAGTTCCATGATAGTGGGGGGCCTGCACTCAAAAACCACCAACTTGGAACCCCCCCCCGTTAAAGGTATAAGGTTGGTGGGGTCTGATATGGATCATGCACCGTAGATCTGAGCGCGTGGATCTATGTCACCTAGATATACGTGCACAGGCATAAAAATTAGGATAAGTGTGTTTTAGTCCGCTTCTTGTCATTGTTTTTCCATGGTGTCCATTCCTAAGGGGAAAACACCCCTTTACCAACCTATGTGATAACACAACTTACAATTAGCTTAGCTTTTGATTGGATGATCTGTTTTTGGTGATTCAAAATTTGTGATAATGAGAAAAAAGAGGAGTACTATTATTTTTGTCTCACATGGAAAAGTGTGCTCCAAAAATTTCTTCTCCAATTAAACCTCCAGAGAACTCAACCATGACTTAGGAAGAAAATGAAGAGATGCATAACCAGCTATCCAAATTAGAGAACCAAGTTAATGAATTGAGGGATAAGTCAATAACAAAGGATGATTTGATAAACACCCAAAGACAACTACAAAAAATGGAATATAAGATGAAGCAACATATGGAACAATTACAAAATTCCATGTCATTTGGGATCTTACATACCCTAGATCAAACATTCCTTGAAGGAGATATCAAGACACAAGAAAATCATGAAAATGTGGAAGACATAAATATTGAGTCACATAATCATGATTATTCATCACTCTAAGATCCACATCATCAGGGATTCAACTTGGAACCAAGGAAATACTTACTTCCCAAGATCGATATGAGAAGTGTTATTGTACAGATCTTATAACATGGATATTCTAGATGGATGAATTCTTTGATCTACACCAAGTTCCAATCTTACAAAAGGTAACTCTTACATCCTTATATTTAGAAAATGATCAATTTGTCTCGTATTAATGGATTTGTGAAAGAAAAAAGGATTATGTTATATCTGGGTCCATTTTTATGGATGAATTGATAGCATGTTTTGGGTATATTAAAAGAAATATATTTTTTAGTCAATTGATAAATCTTCGACAAAGAGGTCTGATTACAGATCACATTCAAAAATTCCAAAAACTAAGTCTCAGGGTAAAGAACATTCCAAAGTATAATTTGTTATATCTCTTTATGGGCACTTTAAAGGAGAGCATTCAACATGAGTTGTGTATCTTCGAACATGAATCCCTAGAGAGGGATTTTAGTACGGAAAGGAAGGTTGAAAGTAAAAATATGGCTATTAGAAGAGTGCTCTCTAAAAATTATATAGCAAACCATGCTCCATCTCCTAACGTCACTCAACCTAAAAGGTTGACACCTTAGCAAATGGATGAAAGAAGAGAAAAGGAATTATGTTTTAATTGTGACAACAAGTATAGTAGGGGGCATAAATGTGGTGAGAAGACATTAGTCTACATAGATTGTGAAGAGGAAGAAGATAAATGATTTTAACCATCTCAAGATCTAGAACTAGAGGAGACTACTCCAACCATATCTTTCATACATTCCCATTTATGGAAAGTATGAAAGATATGTTGCATTGTACTTATGTGCAACATTTATTTATTTATTTACCTATCCTACTCTAATTGAACAAAAGAAAATGCTCTTCAAATATGGGAATACTTCCAGTGAAGCCATGTGCATAAAAGGGTTAGAAATATATCCATACTCGGGTTTAAAAGATAAATTTTAATGCATATCGGAGTATGAAGGACCAGATGATTTGATGATGAGATCAAGAAATAATGAAAAATAAAAGAGTGGTGTGACCTAATAACTAATTGAAACCATATTTCAATAGGATCACTATATTCTTGTTTCTCTTATTTGTTTAGGTCACACTGAATGTCTTCCTCTACCATGCTATGCAAATTATCCTCTTTAAGATGATTGGTCTTTGGAGTACATACAGGATCTGTTGAGAGGCATGCTAAGGACTCCTCAATCCCAGGTTTCATCAATTTCTCTCCATTGAATTATATCCATGATTCTTTATTCTCCTCAACAAATTGACAAGAGGAATCCGATGGGACTTCTAAATCTTCCTGTGGAGAGACAACTAGATTCTTGACTATTGTGAAGATATGCTCTTCTTAAGAAGCAGATATCCCAGCTGCCACTAGAATGCGAGAAATTTCTTGGAGGAACATTCTTCAATCTCTTCATGATCCTTGAATTACTCTAGCTGGTTGATGATCACTATCTCGCAACACAAATTAGTACTCAAGGGTTCTTACATCACCCCAAAAATGATTTATCATCAAAGATTTGAATATTAAAATTAAGAAATTAAAACTTTTTTCAAAAATAAAACATGCCAAACTTGAAATCCTTTCATTATTGGGACCCTGTTGTCACTAGGTTATCAGTTCGCACAAGTTAGCCCATCATGAAAACACATTTTTTCATAAAATAAGGAAAAACACACTTGCATTAAAAGAAGAGAGGACAACCTAACTTTGGAGAAACCCCACCAAAGTGGATGTGTGGGCTCTTCCCTCATGTATTACCATCTTCTCTCTACCCTTAGGTCATCCATAAAACCAATACAAAACCATTAAAGAAATCTGATTCAAATACTACCTATTAACGTTTACAACTCCTCGGCAACGGCACCAAAATATTGGTGCAATTATATGCATAATATATTACCAAACATAAATTATCGAGTAGGATTCGTAATCAGTAGAGTTGATGCACTATATGTGTCGATAACAGATAGGTTCCTATGTCTATTTAGTATAGCTTAGATAAGAAACAATCAATAACGAAATGCTATGTTTTCACACTTTTTCAAATAACATTCTCCACTCATTTCAAAATTCAGAAAGAAAAACTTGCAAACAAAATATTAACAATCATGCATTCAAAAGATCTTGCTCGAATAATTACTTGTCCATTTACAAGCTCATGAAATGGAAAGATGGACTTTGACTTAGTTATTTGTAGCTACTGCTCTTAACAATGACTAGCAAGCAAATCTGGGCACACGTCAACGATAACACTCTTCACACAACTTCAAACCAGAAGATAAATATCATAGTAAAACTCTCAAGAAAACACTCAGTTGAAAAGGTTATTTCTCAGATAACAAGTATGTTCATTATAGGCTCATGAAATGAAGAGATGAACTCAGATCTTGTTTCCTGTAGCAATAGCAATTAACAATCCCACACATCTATCAAACTCTTATCAATTAAATACCAATCTGCAAAAATGGAAATGAAAGTATCTACTATGTTCATTGTGTAACCATTTACGCCTACTGATTCAAAATCAAATAAATCTGTACTGTAATTAAAATGCATTTAAAAGCATTTACAACACACAACTATTAAATGTTCACACTCACACAATCACACAAACACATGTACAAGGAGGTTTACCTTGGTTGGGGTGGTGGGCCCTTGTTGAACCAACAAGGTACCTCTAAAGAGATTGGAGACTAAAGCACTTTACTCATTCCCATGAATTGCACAAAATAGAATTTGCATTCCTTTAATTGATTGAATGAATCAGAAGTTCAATATTTTATTTCCCAGCATAACAATGTGTATCCCTCTTTCTCCAAGAACTAATCTTACATCATAATAATTCCTCCCCTTGGCTTAGAGCCATAACTCAATTTATATACTTTTTACATTAAAAATTTGGCTCTAGACAATCCAATTCATGAACAATCAAATCAAAACCATTTTCCATCAATGGAGGTCGAGTACAACCATTATCTAAACAAGGAAATGCATCTTACACAAATCTGGGCATGATCCTAGAATTTATGGAAAATTGGCAATGATTTTAAGATGAATCATTCCCCCTGAGATGGAGGTCCACACGTGTTATATCATGGAATTATTCCTTATGAATCCACATGAAAACGCTTCTTTGGAAAAAACCCATGTCCCCAAATTTTGATATTCATCTTTATTGGCATGAAAATCGAGGTGCAAATATAGTATCAAGATGTTGGTACCGGAATTCTCTAGGCAGTGGTTTAATACCGAACGAGCACAGTCACGACTATGGGTACTGGACCAGCACAAAGTCAATAGTGGATGTATTTGGTACCATAAGAGGTGCAATGTGGTACCGGATGAAGCTGGTACCAGAAGAGGCTGCTTAAGAGTCAAAGAAGTTAGGAGCATAAATAATCAATCATTTAATCCAATTTAATCAAGAAAATAAAACAAATCATTCTTTAACATAGGTTACCTCTCTATGCACATGGACAAGGTCACAAAGTAGGTTTGTGGAGTAAATAGACAACATATGCACATGTGAGAGGTAAAATTGACTCAGATAGAGGATAATATAGGGTAATAGAGATGTCAAAATGGAGACTCGACACATTGGCTAGCATTAGTACTCCAAAAAACCTCAATATAGAAGGATATATCAAAAATAAAAAGGTAACCATGTTGATTGATTTTGGTAGTATCCATAACTTCATTAATTGCAAATTAGCAAAACTTCTCAATTGCTATGTATTTCAAGAACCGTAGTTTCAAGTAATGATTGCAGATGGAGGTACCATAAATTTTTCAGGGAAGTGTCATAGTATTAAGCTCAATATGGGGGAGTATTTATTAGACAGTCCCATGATTACAATACAAATGGGTGGTGTCGATGTTGTATTAGGGGTTCAATGTTTACAATCATTGGGAATAGTGGCTATTAATTTTCAAGAACTTTTCAGGAGATTTTCCTCAAAAGGAAAGAAAATTTAACTTAGACTTATCCAAAGGGAACCCTCTAAAGTGATAAGCTCTAACAGCATGAAAAAATTACTCAAAAAGGGACACCATGGTGTAATCTCATAATTGTTGGATTACTGAGAGAGGGGATAAATCAGTAATAGCGTAATTATAATCCTTTTTCTTCAAATGTTATATCAATGTAGAATTATTATCCAATAATGAGCAGTAAGAAATAAACAATCACACACATACACAATACACCAGTGTTTTACATGGAAACCCAAATCGGGAGAAAACCATGGAATGTTTTTTCTTATATGTCTTGAAGAATTACATTCATTGGAAGCACCAACTTCCTTTGTTTTCCAGCTGCAACTGGAAGGAGGCTCCAACCCCCTAGTTTCTCAGACTACAACCTGAGGAAGCTCCAAATCCCCAATTCTCTGGCTACAACCAGAAGGAGGCTACAACCCCCAATGTTCTTCGGCTACAACCGGAAGGTGGATACAACCACTTGTCCTTGCCCCGTCCTGCCACCCTGAAGTAGAAGTAGAATGATGGAACCATTGTCACACTATCACTGTGAAATATATCGATGTAAACATGTACCAATAAATATGAACCATGCATCAACCTGTAATCAACATGTACCATGAACAAGTGCATCAACCATGCACCAACCTGTAATCAAATTGTACCATAAACAAGTGCATCCAACCATGTACCAATCATGTGTCAACTACTCATCAACTATGACTCACCAATATGTACCAACATCATCAACTATACACCTCATGTATGTGTGCCAACTCATCAACTACTTGTCTCAACCATGTACTCTGTTATCACTCCAATAAACCCTCCGTGGTTGCAGACCAGAGGTGCTTGGTAACTTAAGAAATAAATGTTTTTTGTATTTTTCAGAGATGGATCAATGGGATAACTCAATTCAACTTATAGCATTCAGACATCAAAGTGATAAACAAATATGCAGTGCTCTCCAAGATTGGTCTAACAGTAAGGTAGCTTTAAGTGGGTGGAGAAATGATTGCTTACAAACCAGTGCAAAGCAGGGCTCAATAAACAATTAAAGAGACTGATAATAAAGCTATGAACCAAACAATAGGATGACA